>JADMLL010000006.1:11159246-11738439 GCA_016920875.1 Columbicola columbae
ACATTTGAAATGGGAGAAGGAAGTAAAATTTTAACACCGGAAACCGGAAGTAGAATTACTGTTTTGCGGGAAGTCTGTTGATGCTAACTAAAAGAATTATTCATACAAAGCGTGCACTATTTAGAGTATAAATTCATAATGAACGTGTGTGCATTATTTATGACATAGTATCACCTGCAGACGAAAGGTTCTACCACCGATTCGAAAGTCACTAGTTAAAGTCCAACATCTACAGGCTAAGATACTGATTACTATACTGTATGATAGCCTTGATGTACAGTTGATGGTTAACTGGTAGATTAAATCCAAAATAAAAATTTGCGGTCGTTTGTCGCTACAATTAGATTCAAGGAGGTGTCTTTTACGTCGAGAACCAACTTCCGGTATCATCATCAACCATGAAGGTTGGTAATCAACAGGGTTATGGCGACCTGGGATGCTGGCGGATGTCATGCCGAAATATTCTCTTAGGTTCTAGAGCCACGAAGTTTTCCGTCTTCCGGGACGTCGCTTTCCCTCTATTTTCCCCTCCATGATGAGCTGGAGTAGTTTCGCAGTACGTGTCCGAAGTATTGCAGTTTCCGGTGCTTAACTTCGTACAGCAACTCCTTCTCTTTGCCCATACGGGTTAGCACTTTGTCAATCGTCTCGTTTAGGCTATTCTAGGCACGCGGCGGTAAAGCCACATAAACTTCCGGTATGTTGAACTAAAATAGCACAAAAGAAAGTTTGGAACGAAATGAGCCACATTCTGGAGTGGAAGTGGAGGAAGGAGTAACGGTGAGAATAATAAGTTCCCGGAGTGACAAATTAATTGGGTCTTTAAATAAAAACTTAACAAGTCAAATTAATTAAAGTGACTTAAGATAAGCTAAACATTGTTGCTTTGTTTTCGAATCATTATTTATCCGGAAACAATTTCACTCACACCGGAATCGCAACAAAGAAGGAAAATATTTTTCCGCGGAAAGTTGTTCGAATGTTAATTTCTTTCTCGGTGATGAGGATTGATGGATTTCCCGGCGAGATGGATTTCTCCAAATCTACATCTCGAGAACCGGAAACTTGTTTTCCCAATTTATTTGAAAATCTCGACAAAATTTTTCAAATTAATCAACATTCCCTAACTCCGTTTGATGACGTGTGCGAATCGCGAGTTCCTTTTGTTCGAGTCACCTCGACTTAAAACTAAAACTTCGAGGTGGGTTCAATTGAAACAGGAACTTTTAAACCGGAAACCGGAAATAAATTGACTGAGTAGTAAAACTTTTCACTCTAGTTTTGTGTGTGCTACTAAAATTTGATTTCCTCTCTCAGGTTGTTTATATCCAAGTCGGGTCTCGTTTTACGCGTTTCGACAATTTTTTTAAAGCCTGCGAATGGAGCTTTAGTTCTTTCATAAATAATGCACACTTGTTTAGGTTTTTCTGGCGTTGATCTCTTGTTAATTATTAGGATCGTAACCTCGCCTTCCTGGAGTCTGCGATTTTTAGTTTTTTCTTTAATTTGAGTCATTCGCGTAAAATAAATCTCAGTTTCATTTTTCTGAGTTTTTGTTTACATAAATTGTCAACTTCAGGTTGCTGATTGCCACTTATAGACACAAAATAGTCTATACAAAGGCTTTGGCAGAAATAAGAGAACAACAAAGCGATAGCCGTTGGCTCTATCAGCAATAGGAAGGTTATACAATTCAACTCAGACACCTTTCCAGGTTCCAAAAGGTTGAAAACAGACACAAAGACCCCCACGTATGATACATAGTGATTACAAAAAACCGGAAATGATGATGTTAAACCTAATTTTATTAACTACCGTGCTAATAACATCATTTATTTATTAAATTAATAACGGAGTAACGCGAGGAAATTTTGCCAGTATATTAAAAAGGAGATGTGTGGAGGATAAAACGTGCTGGGAGACCGACAAACTTTAGAGGAAGATGAGGGAGGTTCGGGGGGTGGGGTAGAAACAGACCTCCTTTGAAAACCGCTAACCAGAATCCCTATTGAATGCAGTATAAAAGCGGCGATGTAAAGATTAAACTTTAAGATTATTGTCTAGGAAAGGAGTCGAGATTAAAGTTTATTAAAGGGTTCTTCCATTATCCATTATTTAGAAGAAGAAGTAGTAGTGGCGGTAGTAGTACAAGAAAGGGAGTGGAAAAAAGAAGGAAAACCTTCGCGGTTACCTAAACAATCTTTGAGCGGCGTCTAAATTTTAAACGGGAACTCTAAAACGCATTAGCGAAATCACTAGTTTAGACGACGTCATTGTTGATAATTTTTCGGGAGGAGTGTGAGCCGGGGTGGTGGTGGTGGTTGGAAAATGAGCGGGGGGTGAGGTTTTCATCATTTTCTCTCTTTTTACAGGGGCATTAACTTGAAAAGAGGCGTCGTCGCATTTTACCTTGATTTTATTCGACATTAAAATTCCCTTTTTCGACCTTTCTGTTCTTCCTCGTCTCTCGTTTCACTATTCTGACAGAAAAATTTCCCGCCTAATGAATTTCGTTCCTTTTTTTCTAACCCCCAGCCTCTCTTCCTCTACCTCTTCTCTCCCTTGATACTTGATCAGTCTTTGTAAGAGGAAGAAAACTTTGCTCTTCTCATGGTATTTTTATGTTGTTTCACCTCTCTACACCCCCGGGGGTTTTGTTTGTTTCGCTTTTCCTTTTTGTCTTTTCTAACAAACGGTCAGCAACCTTTCATGCCTTTCCTCAAACTGAATTTTCAATTTGAAACTGTTGAGAGTGCTTACTGCCACTTTCCTCTAAGAGTAACTTGTCTGACTTTAAATGGGCCTCTATACCTAGGAAACAGACCAGTGTCTTAGCCTTTGGAGTTCGATAAACGGATGTGGCTGGAGATACAGTCTATAGTGGGGTCGGTAACCTTTTTTGGTCAAAATCAACCAAAATGCGAGTATTAGAGACGTTTGGCGCCAAGATTTTGTCGTATTAAAACAGCGACAGGACAATGTGGCTGCATTCTGCATACCATCAGCCGATTCCATATCCAATCAGGTGGGGTGAAGCTTTAACTGATATTTTTATATGTTATACTGGATTCAAATTTGGTATGTTTATAACTGCGACAAAGATTTTTGGAAAAAAATGTTTGTATATCTGGGGTTAAGTGGGTCACTTGAAATTCCCAAATGGGTCACTCGGTGACTCCACAGGTCATAGGTTTCGACCCCTGGTCTATAGGATGGGATAGGATATAGAAGAGAGAGTAAAAGAGGCAAAGTGATGATGATGATAAGTGAAATAAGAAAGAAAATAACGAAACAGAGAGAGGAGGAAAGATGACTTTCGAATAATTTCGAATCTTCAAATCATTTCGCGTAAAACGAAACCTGGTCGTATAAATGAGACGAGAATGTCATTTAAAACATTTTGTGTCAAATTTTTAAGACTCAGTCATTTAGAGGGTATCAAAAATGGCGACGGTTTGGTTTACTGCCACCATAAACCGTCAGTGTCTCTTAAAGTGACTTACCAACTTTCCGCTTCTGTGTAACTTTCACTTAGGTTTTGCTTTCCCTTTCCCTCGTTCGTGTGAAAATAAAAATTGTAGACTTTTGGCTTTCCTTTTATTTTTAAACCGTCAGCATTCCAGTCAATTACCAACATAAAAAGTAAATTTGCTTTTGCTCCTCTCGGACGACCTGGCAAAGAAAAAAAAAGACAAATATTGGCCAAAAGCATGGAAATCTTTTAAATATGTTGACATTTTTCTTTCCTTTTCAATTTTCCTTTGTTATTTGCACTCCTCTTCTCATCTCCTGTTCTTCCATTTTCCTTTGGCTTTGACATATTTCTCGTCTCTCCTTTCTTTGTTCTTCTACACTTTTCATTTAGTTTTGGTGACGTTTGGTGAATTCTCGTTTCAATTATCTTCTTTCTTATTTAATATTTTCATTAGTGGCCATTTTTTTCCTTTGTGGAATTTTCTTTCCTTTGTCTAAAAATTTATTTTCATTGCTTTGTGATATCCAGCTTAAGTTTTGCTGCTTGATTTTCATTTCTGTTCAATTTCTTCTTACTTTCGTTTTGTTCTTTATCTTTTTATTTATGTATCGAGCTTTTAGGAGGAAGCTTTGGATGGTGATCTTGAATTTTTCATGAAAGGGACTCTTCCTTTTGTGCTCAACTCTTTTGCTAAATTAGTTTTTGTTTTCTTGTTTGCTGCTGTAGGAGATTTTTTTGTTTATAGATCAGACCAATGCTTGCTGATCAGCGGAGTGGAACGGAATGGGAAAAGGTTTCAGTAAAAGCTTGAAATGAACATGGTTTAGTGGTCCTTCGGGTATCAAACTCTTTTAACCCATCTCAGCTAGGGAATCGAAGGCCATACCGACTCATGTTTCTGGGGTGGTTCACAACACCTCTTCACCCCCTTCCAGGTACACTACTAGATTCCTTCTATCTTTTAAATTCTTTATTTCTTGGTGTTTCCTGATAGTGTCTTCGAGAATGAACATGCCACCACAGTCTTGTCTTCAACAGAGAGCATTACAATAAGGTTTCTTCTATTTTACGCTTTTCTTTGACCGACTTCTCAAATTTGAAGTCAAGACCAGGTGTCTTCTGACGTAATTACCAAGTCTACACAAAACATGAGTCCTTTATTTATTTATACTGTTCTCTCTAACTTAATTTACTTTCTCTAAGAGTCACGATAATTGCTCACTTACACGAAAACTATTTGTCATGTAATTTACAGCTTAATTTATAGAAATTAAAAACGAAGGATAGGAGGAAGGGGCCTTAAACAATAAAGAATGGGAATAAGAAAGGAGAAAGAGAGAGAAGGAGGAGAGGGAAATGGGGTTTTAAAAAGGAAAGATCGTAAATTTGGTTGGAAAATTTTTCAAAAGCGTTTTTAGCACAAACCTTCATGGAAGCTAAGCACTTACCGATGGTGCGCAGGTGACAAAAACAGTTTATCAATCCAGAGTCTATTACCACGGGGGAACTAATGTCAAACAATCACGCGAACGTTTATACTCCATTTACCAGATTTTTAACATTATTTCTCTTTTCCTTTCCTTATTCTTCTTCCACGGAAACGGGGTAACAGACAAAACAATACCCCACCCATCTTTGATTAGAAATGGATGAAGCCCATTTCTCGCTTCAAAATTCAAATTCAGATTCATAGGCTTGGAAGCCTTAGTTACTCTTACTATTAGTAACAACAGCATGTCTGACATAAATAGTTCTTCTTTGTAGTGGTGGCAGTAGAAACACGTGGCAAACAAAGTATTTCGGCTGAGAAACATCCCATAATAAAAGAAATGTAGTTTCCGGTTTACGTTAAACTGCATAGAACCACACCTGTGTCCCATCGAACGACGATAAGCAGGAGATCGAAGTGAGAGGGGTTCACCTTTAAGCAAAACCCTAATTAATTACTATAATTATTGTTACTCATTATCTGAGGTTAACGGCCCTTAAATTTCCTTTTTCTTCCTTCGAATCCCTTTGTTGGTCTTTTTTTGGTCATCCTCACAACCGGAAGTTGGGTTTGTATAACCGGAAAACAAAATCCTGGGTTAATGTAACGAATTACTGAATTTTATCACATTAACCGGGTAGTTTATAAAATATCGAACTCTTAATTCGAGCAAACTTCCATTAAATTTCATATTATAAGCTCAATGTTTTATAGGAAATGATGGTGTTCAGGAAATATAATAAATGTGATAAATATATTTTACGGTAAAAGTGATAAATCTTACGAGTATATGTAATCCTTAGCGATTACTATTAATCAGCAATGAAGCCGGATTAATGTGACAAATTAATTGAATACTTATCACATTCACCGAGTAGTTTATAAAATATCGAACTCTTAATCCGAGCAAACTTTTATTAAATTTCATAAAATAAGCTAGCTGTTTTATAAACTAGCCAGTAAATATGATAAATGAGATAAATATATTGTACGGTAAATGTGATAAATCGGGCGAGTATACTTAAGTCCAGGCGACTATTATTAATCACAAATGAAGCCGGTTTAATGTGACAAATTAATTGAATATTTATCACATTAACCGGGTAGTTTATAAAACGATAATGGCGGTTTTGATAAAAGTTTAATCAGATTAAGACTTGAACGTGTTATAAAATAGCCGGTAAATGTGATAAATATTCAATTAATTTATCAAATTAACCAAGCTAAGTTGGTGATTATGAATAATAGCCGGAAATTATATGATTTTTCATCTGATTTATCACTTTTACCGCGATATATATCAAAACCAACATCATTTTCCGATCCGTCTAATAATTGAATGTAATGAATCGAAAATTTGTTTGGGAAGAAGACAAAAATTTGGATTCCTGTCTTTCATTGATTGTCGAGTAACATTTTCAGGGAGGAATGGGGGCAAAAAGAAGACCAGAAATTTGGGGAATGTTTGTGCAAAAAGAGGGAAAATTGCAATAAAGTCTGAAAACCGGGGAGTTGGTTAAAGGAAAAGGAATTCGAAGGACGGGCGAAAGGTATGTCGAACAATCATACTTTTCTCCACAAATTTTTATTGATTGTTGAAGGAAACCGCTATCATTGATCCCGTTCTCTCCTTCCACCCTCCTCCCACTCTTCCTCTTTTCCCTACATTTTCATCCCCTTGGGTTTCTTCTTTCCGTCAAATTCATTTTATTCTTTGTTTTCACATTTTTCTCTGGTGAAAAATTTTTCCCTCCTCCTCCTCTTTTCTATCTCTCCATCACTCGGGTTACGCGTTATCTTCTCTTTTATTGCTCTCGTTTTTGCAACTCTTGGACCTCTTCCTAAATAGATAAAAGATTTAAAACTTCCGTTTTTCTAGGGGTGGAAAGGAGTGAGGGGATGAAAGGATTTTGTTGTTAAAACTTGATCATTTTCACTTCATACATCTGAACGATTTTTCAATAAAATAGGACATATTTAGGCTATAAAGAAGGGACATTGGTCTAACTAATAGAATTGTATTTTGAATCCTTGGCTATAAGATTTAAGTCTCAAATTACCTGCTGACTGGATTGGGTTCTGTCCTCTCACTTATCTCCCAGATTTGTATACTAAACGTCTCAACAACCGTTTATAAAACGCCGGTAGTAATATAGAAACGACGCGCGCTATAACCCAAATTTTAGTGTGGCATATACAACTTCAAAAGTGTTGTGTGTAAAGTCAGGAGTTTAAGTTGTCAGTCCAATATGGCTGTTTTGTGCAACGTATGGTTCAATATAAATGATTTCCTAAACTGTTTAGTTTTTATCTACAGTTATCTAGTACATTTTGCTTCAGACATTTCGTGCTAAAACAAACGTCCCTCCCATCGCCATCTTGCCCACAGTTCTGAGCAGCTTGCAAAACCGCTCATCTATCCTCTGTCATCTTTCTTTAACGCTTCTCCCAAAAAATCGATACACACACGAGTCGAGCTCTCTCATCCAGGAAATATCATTCCAGGACCGTAGTAGTCATTAGCCCTTTCTCTTCGCCGTTTCTTAATGCAGTTTAATGAATTTTCAGTTAACCTATGAATCTCTGAACAAATTTCAAAAGGATTCTTCCTTTTGGTTGTGAAAATCTAGGAGGCATTAATTTTCCCTTTTCTAAAAATTTGTATTTGACAATGCCGGGGTAATTTAATTAATCCCGCGCATCTCCAATTATTAATTAACTTTATTAAATACAAAGAGGAATAAAATGCGCGCAAGTCTAGAATCCCAACAAATTGACACAGACGACGATTTCGCATTCTTCCGTCTTTTGTTTCCGTCACGACCAGCTTCAGGCAAACGAACCTTTGTTTACGACTGACTCTCTACATCCCGGCTAATGTTTTCCTTCCAGCCACGTTTCGAATAAATTTAATTTTGGCCTCTCGCGACTGTTAAATATTGCAAAACTGAAAAAATTTTTTTGTTGTTTCTCTACTTTTCACCGACAGCCAAAGTTTCTAGTAAATTCATTAACATAAAACTTGTTGTTCGATTTGGTACAAGATGGAGAAAGACGGAAAAGAGCGAGAGATACGACAGCGACAGCAGGGGGGGAGGGAGAAGCCAAAGAATCATCAGGCGGAAAAGACAAAGAAGCGACATCGAACAAAGGAGAATACAGTGAATTACGCTGAGAGGAAGACTCCATGAAATGAAGAGAAGCGAGGAAATGGATCAAGTCAACCTCCGTGACGCACAAAGGAAGACTCAAACTCTGGCGAAAGTAGTTTCATCACCAATTATCGTTTTAATCGAAAGTCCTAAACACTTTTAGCCTGTGTAACTATTAATAATTATAATTATACTCAAGCCTATAATTTAACATATACGCAAACGAAATGACTTGTTTGTGCGGAAATTATTTTTGAATCGAAGTGCATCCACTCCAAGACTTTGTTGTTGTGCCTGCGATGTTTTATTTGGACGACTCTCAAACCACCTCCATAATTACTGCCTACTGAAGTGTAGATTTGAATATATTTGAATTGCTAGAGACTGAAACACTTGAACTTATTTCATAAATCTTGCACAGTAAAACGCAGCTTCACTTTTGAGAAGAATATGCTTCACAGAATTTGCTTACCCTTTTGAAACTCGGTTTTGTTCAAGTGGATTTAGATTTTGTAATAAATAAGTGTGCATTACTTATGAAAAAGATTAAAAAGTGTGCAATATTTTTGAAATGAATTCGTTCCATACTGTGCATTATTTATGAAATAAACCTTCACAGAAAGTGAGACTTGAAATTTAAACAACTTCTTCTCAAGGATAGGACTATCTGCCCTTCAACTATGTCTAAAAATGTGGATGATTTATGAAACGACGCTGTTGTATAAGTGTGCACTATTTATGAAATGCTTACTGAATGCTTTATGCTTGCTTAAATTGTTTCTATTAAACAAAATTGTTTCTTGATAGTATGAATTACTTATAAAATGATTTCTTCTATGAAAGTGTGCTTCATTTACAAAATAAATTCTCCAAAAGGAAAACTGTGCATTATTTATGAAAAAAAAACTCATGACAAAGTGTGCAACATTTTTGAAATGAATTCGTTCCAGTACTGTGCATTATTTATGAAACAGACCCTCACCTCACTGGTATTGAAACAATTTTTCCTAAAAGATGGGACTGTTTGTCCTTCAACTTTTCCTAAAAATGTGGATGATTTATGAAATGACATTATTATACCAGTGTGCATTATTTATGAAATAGATCCTCGCTCAAATCGTGAGGTATTTATATTAAACAAAATCGTTTCTTGATAGTATGAATTACTTATAAAATTATTCCTTCTATGAAAGTGTGCTTCATTTACAAAACAAATTCCCCAAAAGAAAAACTGTGCATTATTTATGAAATGAGTCCATTAATTCAACATTCTTGGAACAAATCACTGTTGAAAGTGTGTATGACTTATAAAACGACATGTTTATATAAAATATTTTTTACCCGCGATGGCCACAAAATATTTACGAATAATTCGTTTCCCGATGTGACCACAGTTTTATACCGAAACCACAACAATCCTGACTCAGAACCTTTTCCCCTCCACCACCGCCTTCTCCTATTTCGTCGACACATATACACACACAGAATTGTCATAATCTTGAATGTCAGAGGTGGAGAAGGCCACATATCATCGATTAAGCCGATCTCTAATTTTTATAAATTACGAGATACCAAAAAAAATTTTTTTTATTTTCTCTTCCCTCCTCCTACTCCTTCTACCCTCCCGCCTCCCTCTGCTCTCCTCTTCTTCTTCATCTAAAACTTCTTTCCGTTATTAGGTTGTCAGAAACATCGAAAGCTTCTAAAATTGTTTTTCACACGTCGACAGTGACAAATATTTTATAACTTTTAATTTTTTTCTCTCTGACATGGTAAGGGGTTGAGGAGGAGGGGGGAGAAGAAGAAGAAAAGCTGAAAAATATTTTTCCCAAAACTTTCCTCGCGTGTAATTGTGAACGGAAATACCAAAATAAAAAGAAGAAGAAAAAGAAAAGTCACAAACATAATTTCTCGCACCTGCTGTCGTCAAAGTTAATAGACTCTTTGTGTGGAAATTGAGAAAATCCCCCCTCCCGTACCCCGGTTTCCCTTTTTCGCCTTTTTATTTCCGTTTCCGGAAAATATTCACCTACTGACCCATTCCAGAGCTTAAAACCTCGAAACAACCAACGGTCGAAGTGGAAGAGGTGACGAATAATACGACTGTTCACACAAACCGCGAAAGTTTCATTTTCTGTTGTCACCGGGAACGGGAGAGGACGGGGAAGAGAGGGAGTGGAAGAGAGAAGGCGGAGGCGGAAGAGGACAGAAAGAAAAAAGGAGAAAGAATCATATTGACAAACAAAATATTAAAATTTTCGCCGAGGAAAGCTGATGAAAGCAGTGGCGAGGAAAATTGAGTTGTCGAAAGTTTTGACTGTGGAAAAGTTTTTGTTCAACTTACCGAGTGTTTGCCAAATTTACCGGAGGAGTGATTGTCCTTTTCTATTCTTTTGGATTTGTCTTTCTCTCTTTCCTCTCCCATAACTTCATCTTCTTTTGTTTGTGTTTGTATCCCACTGTTAAATATTTCCCAACTTTTTTCCCTCTCTTTTGGGCCCTCCTCCTTAAACCTACAAATAGACCAAATTAGACTCCTTTTTCTTCTTCTTCAGATTAGTTGTTGAAGAGATATGACAGCCACTTCAAAATATTTTATTATAATTTATTTTATACTAAATTTATTTTCCTTATACATATATGTCTCAAAAAGAGAAGGAGCGATGTTATGAATATATAATGCGAAGGAGATGAACATGAACTAAATCTAAAGTAACAATGTGGTTTCTTAAAATTTGATTTACAGAATATGATAGTTCATCTACATCCTTGGTACTCAAACATGAGGCCTGCGGGTCACATGCGGCCCACTCAGCTCTATTGAGTGGAAACCCATTTAGCGAAAATTTGTGAAAGGGTCGATTGCTCATTGTTAAGTCTGAACTATAGTGCCTGACTAGTACGAAAATGTTCGGGCCTGTGCTCAGAAACTGCTGACACTGTTTACCCCAACATATCTCTAAAGGGCAGTATACAGAAAATACATACAGAAACAGACTGACAGATTTACATACAAATGATGCCCTGAGTGTGAACTGTATGGGTCGAAACCCGGTCTTCTAAAAATTTTTTTTGACAAGTCGTGTGGTCCAGTAACAATGATCAAAATGGAAATTTGGCCCGGGAAGGAAAAAGCTTGAGTACCAAGGATCTACACTTACTTAAAGTGAGTCATTTTGACTCACACAACCCACAACAAACAGTTGGGAACCATTTTAGACAAATTAATAAAAAAAAAGAAGTATGAAAGTTACGCTATCCAGATGTTTGTTTAACACTCGGGTCTTCTTTTACGCGTTACATCCTTGCGTTCTTTGATAATTAAGAAAAGTATGTGGATGAACTACTACTTCTTTCATAAGTAATGCACACAAAATTGTTTAATAAGAAAAAACTAAGCTTTTAGGATGGTCAATATTGAATGGCTCGCCAAGACCGAGATCAAGATTCTGGAGATAGAGACCAAGACCAAAATCGATACTACGGATTTAATTCAAAACCAATACTTACTTTTATAGAAAGCTTATTTCATAAATAATGCACACTTTCGTAAAGAATTAGGTTGGATTAGACAAGTCGAAATCAAACTTCAACGTTGGCGAAACGACTGAATGCGTTCAGAATAATTCCTCCTCCTCTTCCAAAAATTTGACTTGAGCTCCGTAACTGCCACTAAAATTAAAAAGGTTTAATAAGTACCAAAATTTAAAGACAAACTTATTTACATAAACAAAAATAAATAAATAACGATGTCGGCTGCGAGAAACATCGTACTGTAGGAACAATGACCTCGTAGCCATCTACCTGTTCTCTTAAATTAAGTCCTTTTCATATGAAAATTTAACAAATCTAAAATTTGCCTACGTTTCCTAGTCCTTTACACCCTCCCCAAGTTTCCCTAATAAATAAATAAAATAAAATAAAATAAAGATGAGCTTATAAATAATTCCGTTAACAGGTCGCACGCGCGGTTTTCATCTCTTGTAAGTATTTTATTTTCCTTTACATTTTCATTTTTCCTTCTCCTCTTTTTTATTTTGAAATATTTATTGTCCCAATATTAAGAAATACGAATAAAGGAGAAAACATAAATAAATAAATAAATTACAGCTTTTTTTATTTTATTTTATTTTATTTTTCTCCTCTCGCTGGCGGGATTGAGTTTCTCCCTTCTGGTAACCCGATGCGGCCCTGCCTGTCCGGGTTTAGTGAAAAAGTTTTCATTCAGGAGAGCTGTCACCGGTATCGCTGGGAAATGTGTCTAATTTCTTTCCTCCTTGTTTCTGTCGCCTCCCTCTACCTCCCTCTCATCTCCTCTCACAGGATGAAATACGTAAATCAAAAGAATGTTGTCATCGTGGAAATTCCGACTGATAAATTTTCTTTGACTAATAAATTTTGTAAAAATTTTCTTTTTCTGCTCCCACGTCATTCTATTTATATATTTCCGCTTTGTGGGTTGTGTTGGTTTGGGTTTGAGCAACAACAACAAACCCAACGGAGGAACATACCGGGAGTAACAAACACGTGACTGTGACTCTTACAATATTTACAATCAATCGTCTGATGTCCTGTTACAACGCCACCACTATTCCCCAAATCCCAGTTTATCATGAATCCTTTCACCCGGAGTTTTAAGTGGAGGGACACGTGTCAAAACAGAAACGACACGATGATGTGCAATTTATAGCCGGGTAATAAGTTCGGAAAACTGAGAGATTCGGTCAAATCACCTGTCAAACGCAGGTTTTCAAAAATCTCTGGCAACTTTACCAAGAGGTTTGGCAGTCCCCCACCCCCAACCACCACCCCGTCAACTCCCAAACATCCCACAATTCACCGCAGACGATCGTTTAATCAATTTGTTATTTCTCGAGTGTCCTTTTGCTGAATTTACCTTTATTTGTTCTTCAAACACACACCCACTGAACACACATCAGAGTAAGAAGTTTGTCAGCTATTGTTCTCGGAAGGTTTTTGGTTTTTTTTTTGAATTCCCAAAAAGAGGGGTTTTTCACGACAGCTTTTTTGTGTGTGCGTGTATGAGTCTGTGTCTCACTTTCCTTTTCAGAAAATTTTAAAACAATTCATCTTAATAAGAGAGAGCGAGAGGACAAGAACAGCTTATATTCATTGAGTCCGTTTTCTAACAAAAGCTTTTGTCTTTCCGACTTGCAACAATACCCTCGGCCCTTTTTTCACCACAAGTGTTTTTGACACAAGCGCCAGCATAAGGTGACTCAGAAAAAAGAGACTCAGACTCCTCGAATTTCATTCTATGTATACAAAAAAAAATTTTTAACAAGAGTCAAAACGTTTAAATTAACTCTGAAATTTATCTTCTCGAAGACAAAACACAAAAACTCAGAAACGGGAGGAAGATAATTTTTTTTTTTAAGGAAAAGCTTCCGGATGATATAAATCAAGCGACAGGATTTGAGAACTTTTCCCGGGAAACAGAACCGTTAACTTATCGACAAGCGAAACAGTCCCGAAAACTTTGAAGCTAACAACATCTGGTACTCTTAATTTTCCCATATAACTTATTGGCATCTGCCACTTCATCTGAGGATTTCCGCCGCCGCGGAATTACATATGAGAAATGAGATTTTAGAAAATCACGAAACAATTGTGACACACTCATACACATTCACAGACGACTGGAACTGGAGCCGTGGAACTTCTTCAGAACGATAAGGTTGGGTGATTCCCTCCTCGATGCATACAGTTTGTGTATTAAAAGTTTTAACGAAGTTTTCCATGTTATACATACTCAAACAGTCATCATGTAGTTAATATGTCACACATGTAATGCTGTGTCACCGCAAATTTTTGTCTTCAATCGATTAAAACTTGGTGTTTGTTGATACTATTGAAAGTCATTTTCGGTCATTTTTAAAACCTAAAACTACAAACTACGTCACGTACACTACAACTCATTTAGAATAATAGAGTTCATACTGTCTTCAACTCAAAATGAATGAATATAAAGTCACAAATCTAAATATCGTAGTTAATGTGTCACAACACGTTCAACGCCACGTGTCACCTCCAATTTTTGTGTTCGATAGATTAATTCTTCGGATTTGTAAAACTGCTGGAAATCATTTTCGGCCATTTTTAAAGACTTTTGTAAAATTAAAAACTACAAACTGCTACGACGTACACTACGACTCATCCAGAACAGTCGAGTTATAGCTTTTAGCTTAAAATGGTTTAAAAGACTTTTGTGAAACTAAAAACTACTACTACCACGAACACTACAACTGTTACAGTTTGAACTTAAATGAATATATAGTAACAAACAACAATTTCGTAGTTAGTGTGTCACAGCACGTCCAACGCCACGTGTCACCAGCAATTTTGTTCCCACAGATTCCATAGGGTCTTCAGTAGGTTACCATAGGTTAATACTTAGGGTTGGTAGAAACTACGGAAAACCATTTTCGACCATTTTTAAAGACTTTTGTAAAGTTAAGAACTACAAGACTACTGTGACATACACTACAACTCGTTAAGAACAACACAGCTTAATCAAACACTCTGCTTTTAGCTTAAAATTCCAACGTGTGAACTGGTTTAAAAGACTTTTGTAAAATTATAACTACAAAACTACTACGACGTACACTACAACTCATTTAGAATAATCGAGTTATACATATCATACAGCTTTTAGCCTAAAATATATAAATATAAAGTCACAAATAAAAATTTCGTGCATTTTACTATACAATACACAAGAGACAAACAACCAAGTTTTGTAGTTGTGACACTTAAAATAACTGAGACCAAATTTGTATTCACATTAGGTCCTTCAAATGTGTCAGTATAAGCATCAGTAACAAAATCAACACATAAAGTAAGCCCTAAATATTCAACTTTCACTTCAATTACTTCATGTGTCACATCTTCATTGGATACGTTAATAGTGTGACACATGAAATACCTGGCATGCGAACGATACTTGTATCCCATACTTGTGGTTAATACAGTACCACATGAGGTCCCTAGAATCCATTTACAATAAAGGTCCGGTCGTAAATATCTTCCACCAAACATACATAATCAGAAACCAAGGAAATACAAACAAACGGTCACGTGATTCATCCCGCGAGAAGAGTTTAAAAATTTTTAAGAAGATAAGGAACTGAGATGTTACAGCATCCGTGGAAAAACTTAAAGCAAAAGCCCAAATGTGGACCGCAGGAACACCAATCGAGGGACTCATTCAAATCAAGTTTGGTTTAATCTTGATTGCAGTTTTCCGAGGAAAAAAAAAATTTTTAATCGTTTTCCGGGGAGGAAGGGAGGAAGGGGTGTTGCCCCGGAAAAACACTTTCATCGCCAATTTTTTATGGCGTTCATAATTAACCCCAAAACGGCGTTCGAAAAATAAAAAGTAAAAAACAAAATCCAGTTTGGAAACTCAATTAAAAACATAAACAACGAGACGAGAGAGAGAAAATGGAAAAGAGTGACCGAGAAAGAGAAAGAGAGAGGGAAGGAGAAAGGAGAAGAGAGGAGAGAAGGAGGAGGAGGAAGCGAGATGGAAAACAAAGGCAAAAATTTTAATTTTCACGTAAATGGACGAAACTCGGTTTAGGGTTACAGTTGTTGCAAAAATAATCTTCTTTACGGCTTCCGATAGAAAGTCATTTCCATTTGGTTAGGATAATTAATGGAAACTTTTTCTCAAGTTTCTCCCCTTCCGCCTCCTCCTCCTCTTGTGCTCACTCCGTCACGACTGACTCGGAAGGAAAAAGTTGTTTTGGAAATCCAATTTGAAAAGGGAAAAAAACAAACACAAACTACCCCTCCTGCTCACCGCCGTTCCACCGCCTTCTCCGAAAGTTAAGAGAAATTTGATTGATTCCGATTCCTGGTTGAGAATTCGGAAAATCGTGGTAGAAAGAGAGGAAAAGTTCTTTTTTTCTTCCTCCTCCTCCTTCGTCTTTCTTCGTCTTCTTCTTCTTCCTCCTCCCGAATGTATCTGTCACACGCAAGCACCTATTTTAAGCAAATGTATTTATCTACCCTCCAGCTTTTCAAACAAGAGAAGAAAGCTTTTTTCCAGAAGAAAGAGTAGAAAACAAACTTTTCTTATTGATCTCATGGTTTTAATCAGACACAAAGACGCTTTTTGGGGGTGGGCAGAGGGTGGTAAACCGGTGGGGGGGTGTGGAAAGTCAAAATTAACACAAAACCCGGTGGAAAGGATGTGAGGGCCTTCAAAAAGCCCTTAACTAAACGTCAGAATGTATAAAATTATAAACAGAATTACTCCCCAAGAGTAGGACGTGTGTATGAGTGAGTATAAGTCGCTTCAAAGTCTACGCCGGAGTAGATGTTAAGATGAAACAGTCAAAATTAATAAATCAATCAGCATTTGACAGGTTTTCCGGGCCAACTCGCTTTCCCACCTTATCTCCGTCTTCTATTGTACCGCCTTGTGAAGATGTACGACCTCGTGGCGTTCATGTAGAAAAAGTATTTAATAAAAGAAGTTGAGGAGGAGGAAAGGTTCTTTTGAATGTAACAAGAAAATTTTCTTTCTTTCCCTCTCTCCAAAACAAAAGTTACCCAGCTTGTTAAATTCTTATCATAACTCTAAAATCCCACTTCCGCTTCAGGTGACAAAAATATTTTTCATTTCCAAATTTCCCCCAGATTTTCCCTGTCTCATGATTATGGTTAAACACGTCAGAATAATTACAACATACCGGAAGGAGAAATTACTGAGGAATAATAGCATACAATGATGATTTTCTTAATTATATATTATTACACGATAAGGGTACGTTCCTCGGTAATGAGGAGTATAAGTTGTTATTAATATAACATAACTTATCTCTCTGAAAAATTCTTTACTACCCCCTTTTTAAGAGGAGTTGAATATACTCACAATTTTTGTATATATATTTATATTATTTAAAGATGTTCTCTCTTGGTTTGTCTGTCTGTTTACATCAATTAATTATTTTGTTCAGTATAAGAATTTGTTGGTTTATAGAATAAATCGTCTTATGCTTAATGGATGATTAAAATTTTGAAATTGACTTATTTTCGAAAAGTCAGAAGTTTATTCAAACCCATACAACATGAGTTTCGTTTTCAAAACCAAATAATAATAATTATAATAAGGTCCAGTGGAGCCTGAAACCGAGACTTTTCTCATAACGGCAGAGGACCAGGCGCTTAAGACAAGGAATTGAGAGACAGTTATACTCAAAACCTCTACCGAGAAGTGTCGTATTTTTGAGGGAACCTGAGATGATTGACTACCTAGTGTCTGTCTGTGCTGGTCAAGTAGGGATATATAAAACGTTATGACAACATCTGCGCTAACCTGTAAGGAATTTGGGGTGCCTAAGTTCCCGTCGAAATGGTATAAGCACGAGACCAAGGAGGTAACAAAGGCAACAATCATTACAGAGAATATTACAGATTAGAACACTACACCTGCAACACTACAACTTACTAGCACTAGAAACTTCACTACAACAACTACTACTACCTTTTTTGAAGTCGGTGGGACAAATTGCTTCACAGTACACCCAAAGGCCCGTGGTGCTGGGTAGTGTTGAACTCTTTCCAACTAAAAATTCTTTCCTACACTCACACCCGAACCTTAACGATAACTTGGGGGTGTACGTAATGCAGACCCCAAAGACCTACTACCACCTCCTACTAGAAACGTACTACAAACACGTAGCAAAGGAATCTCGCCAAATCCTAGACGTGGCCGTCTCAAATGACCTCACCAAAACATCAAAGAAAGCGGAAAAGCGCCTAAAATATAAGAACCTAAAAAGCAGCGGTTGTGTGGGGTTGTTCAGAGGTTTTAAACCAAAAAACACTAATCATAGGAATACTGAATTTCAGTATAAACATCCAAACAGTTTGATCGAAATGAATATACATCTTCCCAAACAGTCACACATTCCTTTTTCTTTCTCAAATTTTCCTTCAGCGAGAGATATTTCAACCGAAACACTGCCCAGAACTCCCTCCTCTCTCCCCCAACCCGAGGAAAGGAAATTTGAAAGGGTATTTTTGAAAGCGTTATTTCTGAACGCGGTCCTGATGCGTCACAATGCGTGACGTAAGCTTTGTATCCTTCAATTCCTCCGGTTTCAACATCAGCAGCGGCAGACAAACAGACGTATAACAAAGACATTAGGGCCTTTTATGAATCCGGTGAAAAGCGTTTCGTTCGAACAATAGTTAATAAAATTTTAAATCACTTGTGATTTTTCCTTTTATCCGTGTCGGGAGGAAGAGGGAGCAGGGACGGAGGAAGGGAAACGGAACGAGAAACCGATATTTTCTTTTATTATTTAACAAAGGGTTGAGACTGTTTGTCGGTCAATCGGTCCGCTCCACCGAATTTTCATAACAGTTACCGCTTTCCACGAGAATTCATTTCCATGACAGCTCAATCGAATTCCGTTCCCCTCATCTCATTAAAAAAAATAAAAGAATTATTTTCCTCTCATCTCTCTTACGAGAAAGAAAATTAAACCGTTTTTAATGATTTTATCGATTTATTCATTTTCCACGATTCCCTCCGTTCCTCTCTCTTTCACTATCCGCCATTTTTCCCGACCTCTCTCCCTCACAGCCTCCTTCACCACTTCATCCTCATCACTCTTTTCTCCATTGTTCTTGTGCTTCAGGTGAAAACGATTTTCACTTTGAATTTTTCCTTTTTTTTCTTGTTTGGTATCTACACTCGTCAAACTTATGATACCTTATGTTACTGTTAAACTTACTCTTCCATTGTGAGGTTAGACATTTTTAGATGTTAGAATATAGTGGTGGTGGTTTTAATCCATTTTTCACCCTTTTTTGGGGGTATAACAGGATGCGACAGGAGGAATCGAACTCACGACCGTTGCGTCTAAGTCAGGTACTTTAACCACTACACTACTCCTCCCAAAATGTCAGAATATTTAACACTACACTGCTCAAAGAAGTTGTGTTTTAGAAGAATTCTTGGTATAGATACATATAACCTTCAGTCTTTTTAGTGCTGAAGACCTCTGACTTCTACCTCGTTTTGGGTGTTCCTTTAACACTCTCTCACAGGCGGTGGTATAAATAAACAATCTTCCTAAACATTTCGAAGCCTAATACTGCTTCACAATTCCGGAACACAGACAGAAACACCAGCACCAAGTCTGTAACTTGTTACTGTTCGAAACCTAAACACGTTTATACTAAAAAAGGCGTTTTATACACCTACTTTCTGTAGACATTTTGAGGAAGTACTGCTAAGGTAGTGTATTTGTCTTGGTATTGGTGTTTGGGTCTGTGTACGTCATATTTGACCTCATAGTTTTGTTTTAAATTATAACAACCAAACGGAAGAAGGAACACAGAAACAACCAGGACCGAATACAGAGACGAGTGGGCCTCTGCAAGGGTGGTTCAAGGTTGACTGATACTTTAATTCCTTCAGTGGGAATAGATAACACAAGAAACACCAAACTACGTTAGTCTTTTAAAATGTTTTCGGTGGATGTCGGATACCATTGTCATCGTCGTGGCAGCTCTGATTCCTGTGTAGATTCAGATTCAGAAAAATTTTGAAGTAGAAAGTGAAGCATAAGAACTATAGCTAAACAGAAGGAAGGAAAATCCACATTTACGATTTCCTTTATCGCCTCTGTTTTCACTTCCATCTGTATTTATGTAGAAAACTCTTCACACTGTTCCACCCAGTCACTTCTGTCCTTCATCAATTCAAGAAGAAGAAGAAGAAACTCCTTTAATGAATTTCCTTTGAGTGGGGGATTCCTTTTCGAAAATCTCTCGGTCCTGCTTTCAATAAAATGTTCCTTTGAAATGACATTGAACTTCTCAAATTCGGAAAATCTAAAATTCTTACCCTTCATTTTGCAACTATAACCGCAAAACCTCAAAGGTTCCTTAAATGAGGGCTTGAAAGCATAATAAGCGGGTTAGAGAATTTAATTCCGCGTACCTTTACCATAAGCGCCGTTCAAATCTCTCCTCCTTCTAGGAACTTCCTCTTCCATCTTTCCTCCTCCATCTCCCAAAACCTAAAAATAGACAAAATAGATGAGAAAAGCGGGAAATTATTTTTGATTCTGTAAAAAATTTTCACGAGGAATCAAATTTTTGTCGAAAATACTCGTCGACTGTTCCTTTCTTGAGGAAAAGAAAATTTACAGATACGAGAATTATTAATGGAGATAAAAGGGAAAATTGTGCGAGATAAACTGACTGCTGACAGAAAGTTGGGTAAAGAGAGAGGAGGAGAAAACGCAGGGAGGAGCTATCAAATTAGGTTCCCTCAAAAACAAGAAGATAAATGTGTCGGATGAATTAGGTGAGGTACATGTTAGAGCCAATTTTTCTTCTTCCTCACCACGCGGGGAAGGCATCTACACACCCAAATTAATTTTGAAACAAATTCAAAACCAGAGATCACGGTCAAAGAGTCTGTACTCCTTCCAGACAGAACACAGAGTCACAATCTGTATCTGAAAATCTTAAACCAACTTCTTCGTCCCTCTCAACTTTTTTATTGAATTATGATACAAAAATTAATTCCTAAAGTTTTACGAGGTAGAGAACTTATCAAAGTTATTTATTTTATTTATTTATTTATTTACTTTTTCTAAGTCCCGGGGCTAAACTGGAGATAAATTTTATTTTAAATAAGCGGAAAACAATTTCCTTTTTTGAATTTGATTGAATTGATTAGAGAGTCCGAAAGAGGTTTGCAGCCCGCCTTTTCGGTATTTATGACTCGAAACTGATAAAACAAGATATTTGGTTCGAGTTTTAGGTTGATTAACTCTTCTGATTGGTGGTTAAAGAGTTCACTTCCGGTTTTGGAGAGATTATAGTCCCTTGGTAGTCAAGCTTTTTCCTTCCCGGGCCATTCTGACCATTTTGACTGAGCCATGACCAAAAAAAAAGATTTGAGAAGTCCGGCTTTCGACTCATACAGTCCACCCTTAGAGCATCATCTCTATGTACATCTGTCAGTCTGTTTCTGTATGTATTTTCTGTATATTGTCCCATAAAGACATGTTGAGGCAAGCAATGTTAGCAGTTTCTGAGCACAGGCCCGAACATTTTCGTACTGGTCAGGCATTGTAGTTCAGACTTAACAATGAGCAGTCGACCTTTCACTCAGTCGGTTTCCACTGGACCACTCAATAGAGCTTGGTGGGCCCCAGTTTGAGTACCAAGGTTATGGTCCATATACCTTTGTGAGATGATGTGAGTTGTGTTAAGGAAATCTGCTACCCAATTGTCAGGCGATTTTTTTTTGGCAAAAGCATTTTTGTAATCTTCAAGTGTCTGAGTTTAAACCGGAAATTCTCTTCAAACTGTCAGAATAACCTTCAATTGAGAGAGAGAGGAAGAACGGCAGAGAAGAATAAAAAGGAAAATGGAAGGTTCTTTTTTAAACTCCCTGTTTTATTGGGGGAGAAGAGAGAAAAAAAAAGTTTTAAGATTTACTAGAAGGAAAAAAAACAAAGGAAAGAAAATTGCGTTTTCAGGAAAAGGGGATGAAGAAAGGACGAGGAGAAGAAGACGAAGAAGAAGAAGAAGGAAGAAAAACAGACAACTCAAGAGGGCAAGATAGTCGGTCAGGAAATTGAACAAGGGATTGTATCCTTCCGATTTCGTTAAAGGGCGACAGCTTTGGCTAAGCTTTTTTCGGTTCGTACATCTTTTATGACACGTCTGAAGAATAGTAAAACTTTTTCGTACACCTTAAATCCGTGTCGTTTCAACTGTTAAAGTCTCAGGAAGAAAAGGACAAAAGATGGTGGTGGTGGAAACTCTCGTCCTTTTTCAACTCGCCTTTCCTTATGAAAACAACAATTCTTCCTTCCGTCTTCCCTTTCCTTCCCTCACCTTGTTTCTCCCAGCATCTTTTACATTAGCACCTTGGTAAGACAATGGGTTCGAGACTTAAAAAGTTTTCTGATGTGAAATATTGTGTTCTCTTATCGTGTTTAATTCGCGATCTTGCGCGGAATTAACTCGTTTTCATTTTCCATTAATATAATCCTTGACACTCGGAAGAAACAATGCGTCGAGAACAATATTTAATGAATTTTAACATTACGCTTGAGAAGTTTTCAGGAATGTTTCCCTCACTTATAAAAGAATTTTTTTCCCTCCTTTCTCTCCTTTTTCTGGAGAAAATTAAATCGACGTTTTCCCAAAAATAATTTTCTTCCTTTCCACAACCATAATACACTAACAAAAGAACCAGCGAGGTGAGTTTTTAGTATTAACTCTAACCATTCTTCTCCCTCAAATCAAAATATCTGTAAGGATTTAAGAAAATTGACTACAACCTCTTTTAGACGTTCCGTTTCCGCTAAAACCTGGAGGTATCTTTGGTACCTTGGTACTTAAACCCACCAAGCTAGTGGAAACCGTCTGAGTGAAAGGTCGATTGCTCATTGTTAAGTCTGAACTATAGTGCCTGACCAGTACGAAAATGTTCGGGCCTGTGCTCAGAAACTGCTGACATTGTTTCCCCAACATATCTCTATGGGGCAATATACAGAAAATACATACAGAAACAGACTGACAGATGTACATACAGATGATTCCCTGAGGTGGACTGTATGCGTCGAAAGCCGGACTTCTCAAATTTTTTTCTTTGTGGTAAGTCGTGTGGCCCATTCGCAATGGTCACAATGGAAATTTGGCCCGGGAAGGAAAAAGCTTGAATACCAAGGCTCTAGTGGGTATGAAGTCTGGTAGTGACGATTGACGAAATTTAGGAAGGAAGCCGATTGCAATTTGAAGCAGCGAATAGAAATTTCACTGCTGTTTACATTCACCTCTGAGACAAACTATTGAACCGGAAGTTAATGCACTCTGTAAACAAGAAAGTCAGACGGATTTGGTTCATAAAGGTAAAACAGACATGCACACTACTACTAACACTTCATATCTTAAACAACTGGATTCAATTTTCTAACTTTATTAATGTTTTATAACTAACATCCTGTACCGGTAAAAAATTTGATTTTTGATTTGAAGTCCAAGTTTTGATTATTACACAAAGTGTAGTGAGGAGGAGGTAGTCAAGCTGACATTACAGAATTTCTTGAAGGAATAGAATTAAAAGATACATATTCGAAAGTCTAGAAAATTTAAAAATTAAAAGTTACCCATCAATATCATATTTCAAAAGTATTGCACACCCAGCGAATATTTCATTTCAAAAGTATTGCACACTTTAATGGGTATTTCATTTCAAAAGTATTGCACACTTTAATGGGTATTTCATTTCAAAAGTATTGCACACTTTAATGGGTATTTCATTTCAAAAATATTGCACACTTTAATGGGTATTTCATTTCATAAATATTGCACATTTTAGTGGGTATTTCATTTCAAAAGTATTGCACACTTTGGTGCATATTTCATTTCAAAATATTGCACACTCAAGCGAATATTTCATTTCAAAAATATTGCACATTTTAGTGGATATTTCATTTCAAAAGTATTGCACACTTTGGTGAATATTTCATTTCTAAAATGTTGCACACTTTTACGAATCAAGTGAGATAAATAAACACTTCCGACATAAAATTGTTACGGTAAAAGTGATAAATCAACAAATACACATATAATTCCCATCTATTATTCATATTCGCCAATTAAGCTTGGTAAAAAGTGACAGATTATTGGATATTTATCACATTTACCGGCTAATTTATAAAATATTCAACTCGTAATATGAGTAAGCTTTTATTAAATTCCTTCCTATAAGTGGGAGATTTTATAAACTAGCTGGTAAACGTGATAAATACTCAGTAATTTGTCCCATAAACCAAGCTTAGTTGGTGATTATGAATAATCGCCGGGAATTATACATATATTCGCCCGATTTATCACTTTTAACGTAACGAGTATATAATATTTCTTTCCGGTACACATGTTAAATGAAAGAAACAGAAAGAAGGAATGGAGGAAGTAGAAGAAATTCGAAACAACCCTTAAATAGCGCCAAAAGCGGAAGAGAAAAATAAAATTGAGCAAACGACGTCCACTTGAATGACAATACTTCGTTTAGAGTGTCACTCGAAGCATATATGCGTCGAGCTTTGAATGTGTAAAAACCGGAAACAGGAAATCAGAACAGACTGACTCATCACTCTTACGTCCCAGGGTTGTGACAACTTTCTCCGGGAACATCGACCTAAACACAAAACTTGAAAAACATTTTTCCCATCTCCCCTCATTTCGGAAAGTATTAAGAAGTTCCCGTCGTTCTTCTAGCAACAGCAAAATAATCCGACAGGAAGCTTTTAAAAGGGTAAAGAAAAATTTTTATTTTATTATTTACTTCACTGTTGGCAGTGCTATGAAGACAATATATATTAGGAAGTATAAATGAGACAAGTGCTTAGTGTAGCGAATGGTGCGAACGCAATAAGGAAGCTCTAATAAAAAGGGGAAGAAAGGGACTTTGAAAGGAAAAGTAAAACCGGGAAGAAGAGAATATGAGGCCGAACGGGTGAGAAGATGGGTAGGGGCGTGAAAAAGGCGAACGGGGGAAGCTTCATGTTACTTCCCAAGTTAGTTTTGAGGAAATTGGCTTTATGGAAATGGGGATCTATAAATAAACCTTTGTGGAAATGCTAAACAGAGTGATTAAACGAATGCGATCTTCGGCAAAGATTGCCAAAATTTTCCACCTTTTGCGAGAGGACTTTACGAGAGGAGGAAAGTTGGCGTTGGATTAGTTAGAAGATCTCGGCAAAACTTTTTTGGCAACAGTGAAACTTGGATTTTACGACTCTTAGGTCTTTCTCATGCGTGAGACTTTATAGATCCTTTCCAGAGTACAAAAAAGACATTTTTTCCCTTCTTAACCTTTTGATCGAACAAGAGGTTTCATCCTATAAGAAACTAGACTTGGATGGGTTTGACTGTACCACTCAAAACTATGCCATTTTAACACGCTACGGTGTGTATATACACAAACGCTTTACTCCAGCACAAACTTTTTGATTTATACTAAACGAATCCAAGCTCAGATTCCTCAGCCCACAGGTCTTCAGGCGGGAAATAAATGAACCGCTTCCGGAAATGATATTTTAGTATTTTCTTCGACAAAGGATTACCTTAAACCGCAAAACTACCCCGAGGGTCACCCATTTCCTTGGCCCCTAAAACCTCTTCTTTCCAAAACCCCTTTCCCTCGTCAGCGAACCACTCTCAAACCAATCAATTTTATTCCAGAGTCTCCTTTTCAGTATGGGGACAAAATGTGGCCCCGAAATTTTGCGTTTCACCCCCTCCACCACCCCAAAAAAATAAGAAAAGCTGGAAAGCACTTTAACAAAAGATTGAAAACGATTGATAGGAGAGGAAGAGAGGAGGAGGAAAAATCAGCTATTGATCAACGGGAAAGGGAAGAAAACTGTTGGCAAAAAGCTTTAGGAATTTTTATAAAGCTTGAGTGTCGAGCTTTACGAGTTAAAAGTTTTCTAAGAAAATAAAAAGCAGGAAGAATACAGTTAAGCTTGTTATAGATTCCCATTTTTTTTTTCGTCTTCTTCTTCGTACTCGACTTCTATTACTCGAAAAATAAACGACAAAGATAAGAGAAGATGATTCGGCGGGATGCTGCTTCGGGCTTTCTTTCCCTTTTTTTCCTTTCTCCATTTCCAAAAAAATAGACTTTCAGGGCGAGGACGAGAATTCAATGGAAAGCCCCAGCTTTTAATTTACTTTTTGAAAGAGATATTTCGAGATCCGTTTTGGTGTTAAGTAATCTAGAACCCGAAGTCCCTCCTTCCGTCCATTTCTCCTTCCCTTTCCCACCGCCTTTCTCTCTCTAAAATAAACTCACGGAACGAACGAGAAAGAGCTTTTTATTTAAGTAATGACTTTCGATGATGTTGGAAGAGAAGGAAAAGGACACAAAATAATTAAAATATTAATGTTTTCAAATGAGTAAGCTCAAAAGTTAAATTCATGTAAAAGCTCCAACTGAAATTAACCAGAAAGACGAGAGAGAGAGAGGCGTTCGGGCTCCACGATCAAAGATCCGAACGTAAAATAATTCTGTTTGTCATTATGTTTTGAGCTGGGGCTATAAAACGTCGCCGACTCAAGATACTGCTGGTGGTGAGCTTTTCCAACGTCTTAAAATGAAGCTTATTGCTAGCTTTCGATAATTGCTTCGGTTATCGCGGATTTTTTGTTTTCCGATATTCTCTTGTATTGGAAACGCATTTTATGGTTGGTTGTGGTTCCTCAGTCGAGTTGAAACGACTTCGTCGTAAACGATGAAAAGATTTTGATTTGTTTATCAGAGGTTATTTAGAAAATGTTTCTTCTTCCTTTTTTTTTTATATTCTATATTTGACATTTTCGAAATGAGTTATGTCTTCTTTTCCTTATTTCTATTTTTTTCTTTTTTCATTGTCTTCTTTCTTTTTCATTTTTTCCCTGTTTTCAATTTTGTTGTTTGATTATTTTAAATTTGGATGAGTTTTCCTTCATCTTTGTTTTGTTTTTATTGCTCTTTCGTGTCTATCTGCGTCTATGAGTCTATTTTAGTGTTTATAGATGTGAGCAGATTTCAATCTTACTTGGTACGTATAGGTAGGTCGATTTAGTGTGTTGGAAAGGAAATCCTTCCTAAGTTCCTAATATTCTCCTCTCCTTTGTTTCCTCTTTTTTTTATTATTCTCTTCTCTACTTCTTTCTTCTTTTATCCTCTTTCTTTCTTCTGTCTACCTTTCTGCCTTTTTATTTTCCTCTTACTCTACTTCTTACTTTTTCTCTTCTCTTTTTTTCATTTTCCCTCTATCTTCTTTTCTTCCTTCCCTACTTCCTCTATTCTTTCTTTTCTTTTGCCTCTACCTTGTTTCTATTCTTTTCCGGTTTTATCTCTCCCTATCTTCGATGGCATTTCTTTCTCCTCTTTTCTTTTGTTTTTTCATTTTCTTACTTTTTCTCTCTTCTTTCTCTCTGATTTTTTCCTTCTATCCTTTCTATACTTTCTCTTTCTTTCTTCCATTTTCCTTTCCTTTTTGCCCTGCTTTTTCGTTCTATTTTTCATCCCTTCTATCTTTCCTTTTCTTTATTCTTATTTCTCTCTGACTTCATCTTCCTTTTACCCTCTTCCGTGTTTCCTTCTCCTCCGTTTGTTATTTTTCTTCTATCTTTCACTCTAACTTGTCCCTTTCCTTGTATTCTTTTCTCTGTTCCCTCTTTTTTCTCCTATCTCGTCTTCTCTGTGCCTTTTCACCTCCTATCCTCTTCTCTCACTTATTTTTCTTCTTCTTTTCGCCTTTCTTCTTGTTTTCTTTCATTCAACCTTGCTCTCTAGCCCAGACAAAACTCCTCTAATCTAACACAAGCAGTTGGTGTCTTATTTTGCAAAAAGATGTCAGCTAACTTGGACTAAATTGTTATCGCTGAGTTTTAATCCTTTTTCACACCTTTTTGAGTGTAACAGGATACGGGAGGAGGATTTGAACTCGCGACTATAACTTATTAGTCTGGCACTAAACCAAAACACTACAGATCTCCCGCAACTCGGACTAAAGTAAAGGTTTTTCGCGATTCTTACCCGTAACACGTTCTTAAAGCAACCCAACGAGCAGAACTGTATTTTCTACATAATTTCATTATCAACACGTCGCTGTTACACTTCCACATTACTCACTCTGAAGCTGTTGTCGTCGCAGCGAGCTAACCATTCCTTAAAAATCACTTTAGTAAGTTTAAAGTCACCGTTTTGCTTCTCCTGCCGCTATCTCAGCATGAGGTCCGTCATTTATCTTCTCATCTTTCCCTCACCTCTCCACCACTCTATCTCACATATGATTGTTTTTTTATTCTCTACAAAGTTCTCCCCAGCTCCGATGCTTAATTATCGTTCCTTTTCTGACACGTGGTTTCAAACCTTTTATCACTACACTCATTGTTCTTTACTTTTATTTGAGCTCTTTATGTTCCAGACTTTTTTTTGGCCATTCGCTCCTTCATACTTTCGTTAAATGATTATTTAAAGCAAGCAATCATTCTCTCGTCTCATTAATCAGAGGAAAAAGTCTTGTTGTTCATTAATTTTGTGCTGCTGCCTTCCTCGTTTTTTTAATTAGTTTTCGACTGGTGTAGCTCCGCCATAATCTATCTTTGGTGGATTTGTTTCGAGTCATAGGTAGATCGATATTGCGATTCAGCGAGCATCCATACACTCCATTAAGACTGATTGAATTGAAGTCAGCACCTGTAACGATTTACAATTCCGGAAACGGAGGGGAAAACCTATTTTCTTTGTTATATCCCGTTACAAAAGGGAAAGGTCGTGATGAAACTCAAGACCGTGTTTAACTGTTCTTCCTCAACATTGGAATGATATGAAGACAAAAACTGATATGAACTTTTCCCCTTCTCTATATGGCTCCGTGGAGGGACTTTTATTCTTCCTCTTCTACACTTTCATTTGTATTAACATTTCCTTATTCTCGTTGAGGATGCAATTTTTGTATTCCACCCTCACCTCATCGCGAGGAATCGAACCAATTCCACACAAGTGAGGTGATAATGTTGAATTAGCTTGAGAGGAGGGAAAGAAAAATTAAAAGAGGTGACTATTAATGATAAAAACGAAGCATTCATATTATTTTATCGGTGAATTTATTGCCCCACCTTCTCCTACTTCGCATAATGGCGTTTTAACCTGATTTAACAAGGAGAAATGCTTTCCCGGTTTCCTTAGCGAAAGCCATCTCTTTCCACCCTCTCGTCCTCTCTCCATACATCTCCTTCCCTCATCTTCGTTTTGTCTGGAAGGGAAACAAAAGAGGGAGAAAACGGATTAGAAAAACTGGAGAAAAAATTGGGAAGCTTCCGAGTCCAACATTCTTCTTTCTCCTCTTTGTTCCAATACGCAGGAATTCCTTTTAGTGTATCATTTGTGACGACATAACTGAATCTCTGTATAAAGAAATCGTTATAACCCCTCTTCTTAGTCTCTCAAAATGGTCCAGGACATCCTCTTTTATATAAATATATAAACTTCATTTACGCGGTGTAATGAAACAGGTTAAATATCGGGCAACAGCGGAATATCTGTCGAAAACAACGAAAACCATGATCCGGCTCCAAAAACCATGCTCGCATTTCCACATCAAGGGATGAGAATGTAACCAATAGCACGTCTTGAAAGTTTCCTCTTCTCCAGGTTCATATTTGAAATTCTCAAACCAAACAATGTCATCTTCAAAGAATGCCTTCAAACTATTTAAACTCCGTCGTTTTAGTTTTCCAATATCGCCGCCATCTTGAACGCCTCACAAAATCTCCCTTTGTGCTTGTCACAAGACAGCCCACTTTTTTAAGTTACCTTCAAGACAAAGTATTTCGGCCATTTTGTTTTGAGAATTTCCAGGCAAGTCTACATATAAAAATTATAATTTATAGATAAATTAAAATTGTATAAAGTAGGAAATTAATAAATTTAAGATGGAAAAGAAGGAAGGACGATGTTTAGTTAATTAATTGCTCGAGTCTGATGACGCTGTTGAGTTAAGGAGAAGAATTTTCGCCGGAGGAACAGCAACAAGAGCGACGGTTTTGTCATTCAGTGACAACTGCCTTTGCTGAGAACCAACCTAAACTCTAAATTATTAAATTCTAAGTCAAAGTGCTTTCTTCCTTTGTTCCATCCTTCTCTCCATCTTCTTCCACCCTCTCTCTCTCTCCTGCTACAGTCTTCACTCTTTTTTACGACCTATTGTTTATGTTGTCTATTGTTCATAAAATTACCAAAAGTCTCCGATTTTCAAGGCGCATTTGTTAATTTTTTTATGTCGCGAAAATTCTTAATTAATGAGAAATTAATTTTTGGAATCCTCAAGTTTTGTTTCTGAATGAATGGCGATTGTTTGTCACGACGACGAAGAGGAAGATGGAGAACGGGGAGGGAAGAGGAAAAGATGGAGGAGGAGATGAATCTTTGTTTTCTAAATGTTTTATATTATTCTTGGAAGTTTTAATGATCGAAAATATTCGGTTTCTTCTTCTTCTTCTTCCATAAAACTGGAGACGAGATGAAGAGGGAATCGTTTTATGTAACAACAACACTAAATGAAGAAAGAGAAATCGTCGTCCTTTTTTTTTCTTTCTCTCGTCAAATCAAATCAAAACGAGGAAAAAGGAAGAATTCAAAGAAGGCGGTGACTTTACATAAACAAAAAAAAAAAGCGAAAATATTTGTTAAATTTGAATCCCTTGATTGAAAACGATGTTCAAAACGAACGGAGAAGATGAAATAAATGAAGATGCTGACAAATAAAAATGTTTTTTGAAAACAATTTGGAAATCTAAACATGCGATCTATCTACTACAAAAAACTCATGTTCGTTCCCCTTTATTTCCTCTTCTCTTCTTCTTCTTCTTCTTCTGCCACAACGGGTAGGAAAGGAAGATAAATCGTTAAAAAAATGATTGAGAGATGAAGGGAAAGGTCTGAATGTTTTAAAAGACACTCCGGGGAATATCCGGAAGGAGAAACTAGCTTTCTAAGGAATATAAAGCTTATAACCGAAGATACGCCGATTAGAAAGTCTTAGGTATGTTGTTAGAATTTTCTATTGAACAATGAAAACCGACAGGAACTTACTCTGTGGTCGGTGTATCTGTTCCTTGAGTAGAAAGTCCTTCTCATTCTTCGGTTGTCTTCTTTGTGAACTGACTTAGTGCAAATACCTCGCCTTTCCCACTCAGTGTAACTGAACCTAAGGGAAGAAAAAATATTTTGAGTAGTCAGGAAAGTCAGAAAATTATGAAAGTGTGCATTACTTTTGAAATGAGTTCTACATAACATTGTAGCTTATTTATAAAACGAATTTTTGATATAAGTTTGCGTTCAACACAAAATTAAATTTTTATAGAAGTGTGCAATTCTTCTGAATTAGATTCCTGATACTTCTTCAATGAAGTATACTTCGCAGTGTGCAGTATTTATGAAATAAGTATGATTTCGTTGATTCATTTCATTTTAGCAGTCGTTTCATTGAATGCACTTGAAACGTAAAATGACTTCTTCTCTAAAGTGCATTGTACTTGAAAGTAGTTTATTTTAGTTTAGTATCCGAGTGTGCATTACTTTTGAAACCAACTCTACCTAAAAGTGTGAAGATTTCACAAAATGAATTCATCACAATTTTTTTTAATTTTCAGGGAAGTGTGCAATATTTCTGAAATAAATTTCTCACACTTTGAAATGTAGGCCTATTCTTCATTTTAGTGTGCAGTATTTATGAAATAAGTAGGGTTTCGTCGAATCATTTCATAGTTCTAAATGTTTCATTAGGTAGCAGTTCACTTGAAAGATGGTATGAGTTCTTCTCTCAAGTGTATTATCTCTGAAATTAGTTTAGTGTCCGAGTGTGCATCACTTTTGAACCCAACTCCACCTAAAATGTGTAAAATTTATGAAATGAATTCCTCATCATTATTTTAAAGAAAAAAACATCTTTAGGGAAGTGTGCATCACTTCTGAAATGAGTTCAGCATCAAATTATCCATAATATGATTATTCGACATAAGCTTCCCTTCCACATGAAATTAAAACTTTATGAAAGTGTGCAATACTTCAGAAAAAAATTTGTCACACTTTTCAAATGTATTCATCATTTTAGTGTGCAATATTTATGAAATAAGTAGGATTTTGTTGAGTCACTTCATATTAGCAAACGTTTCATTAGGTAATGCACACGAGGAATGAAATTAATTCTTCACTTTAGTGTGCAGTATTTATGAAATGAGTAGGGTTTCGTTGAATCATTTCATCGTTCTAAATGTTTCATTAGGTTGTGATTCACTTGAAAGATGATATGAGTTCTTCCCCCTCAAGTGTAATACCTCTCAAATTAGTTTATTTTAGTTTAGTATCCGAGTGTGCATTACTTTTGAAATGAGTTCAGCATACAATTATACATAATGTGATTTTTTGATAGAAGTATGCATTTCAATTTTCTTTTTCTTTAATGAAATTAAAGCTTTATGAAAGCGTGCAATACTTCTGAAATAAATTTCTCACACTTTTCTTCATTTTAGTGTGCAATATTTATGAAATATGTATAATTCAGTTGAGTCACTTCATAATTATAAACCTTTCATGTGGTAGTAATGTACTTGGAACGATGACACCATGAAAATGAATTCTTCTCTTAGACGTATTATATTAATATCTAAAATTAGTATATTATCCAGTGTGCAACACTTTTGAAACCAACTCTACCTAAAAATGGGTGCATTTCACAAAATGAATTCATCATCATTTATTTATTTAAAAAAATCCTCAAGAAAATGTGCGTTACTTTTGAAATGAATTATTCGAACCAGTGTGCAAGAAGTTACATGTAAACTGAGATTTTTACGTAAGTGTGCATTATTTATGAAATGAATAAGAGAAAAAGCACTTTCCAAACAGAGCGTAGGCTACTTTTAGATTAATTTTAGTTGTTTTTCTTCGGGTCTCAGTGACACTGTAGTGATTTGCGAGAGTGCTTGGTGCAATAGAATCCCCATCCGAGGAATTAATTAACCGATAGGAGTTTGTAAAGTTGGAGAATATTGGAAATCGGTTGCAGGATATTTAAGAAAAGTCGTAGAAATTCAATCCGAAGATTAATACACTCCGGTTAATCCGATTTATAACTGGTTTAAGTCAAGTCTTAAATTGATTGTCTTCTCTCGTGTTTTGTTTATACTTGATAGCGCCCAATCTCCGAACGTAATCGATTGATTTTAACTGAAATCTCTTCCGAAGGAAATAAAGCTCACTCAGCGCACTATAAAAGAGTTCCGTGCTAGTCTATAAAAATTTTTATGTATTATTATACCTCGGATCACGAACTTAATTCCTTATTTCACAATCCAAAACGATTTTCCTGTTTTTTAAAGACGCTGATCTGTTCTTGAGATTAATGGACATGGCTCGAATTATTTATGAAATATGTATTGATGACATGATCCGCATTCAACATTCCGATCAACAGTAGGTTTTCGGCTCATTTCCATCACCGCCTAACGTTCAACACCAGGTGTTTCAGTGTCTTCAACTCTGCCACAGCGTCATCCTTTCATACATAGGGGCTCGGCATCACCGACCGTAACACTTCATCAAGTGTAACCCATACAACAGCACACCACCATCACGACCTCGCCTCAGCATCATCGGTCGTTGGTGTCGGTGAGGTATTCCCCTGACGAAACAACTAGAACGTTGGCACTCGGGGAGCAGCCATGTGGCGTTGTTTGTGCGGAATGGGCACAGTAAAATGAAGCAGACGAAAACCGAAGCTAATTCAGTCCCGGAGCTCCGCACAATCAGGATCCTTGCAATTTCCATTCTTATTCTAAATTATAGTTATAATAACATTTTATATACCAATATACAAATACGTTCGGGATTAGTGTTGTCCATCATTCGTCTATCTACAACGACACAACCTGGTCCCGACATGTAGTCACTTCATATAAACGTTTCATGTGGTAATAATGTACTTGGAAAGATGACACCATGAAAATGAGTTCTTCTCTTAGACGTACTATATAAATATCTAAAATTAGTATATTATCCAGTGTGCATCACTTTTGAAGTGGCCGAATTTTTAGGTTCGGTTCTTTTTGTAAGAATAGGTTGTAGTCAAACGGGAGGATTAAAAAAAAGGAAGAAGAAAAAAGGAAGGAAAAGCTATATATATGAGATGGCACTTTAGAAAAAGCTCATGTGAAACGTGAGCAATTTTCGGGGGGGGAGAAACCCAAAAAGTCAAAAAGATTTATTGAAGTTTAAAACAAAGGCAGTATTCAAAAACGTATTGTCTAAACGAGAACCGAAAACCTCAGACAAAAAGATAAACTGGGAGGATTTTTCAAAATCCCAAAATAGCGACATCCTTTACCAGCCGCATCCTTTTCTCCACCTCTCCCACTCTTTCTGTTCTTTCCAAAACGAATTTTAAGAATTAAACGAGTTACAGCCTACTCGCATTAAAGAAGGAGGAGGAGGAGGAGGAATGGTAGTCGTGGAAGAAGAAGACGAAGAAAAAACTTGAAACAGGTCCCACAAAAAAAAAATTAATTAACTTCTAGAGATATGGTAAATGACGGGAAAACAATTAAAACTTTCCGTCGAGGCTTTATCGATACCACCTTCCGCCACCCCCACCCCCGAAAGCTCTGTTTTGAAGTTTAGTTGCTTTTTTTTCTTTTGAAACATCCCCATTGCGCGCCGGCGAGCTTTAAGCAATATCCTCTGTTATTTCAAGGGCTTATCCTAAAGGGATTTTGAGTGAATAGACCTAAGGATCTCTCTTCTCCCTCAGACGGCGAAGAAATTCAAAATCAGAGAATCGAATCCTAAAAATTAATTTACTTTTTTTATTTTATTCCATCTCTCTCTCTCTCTCTCTATCTGTCTTTTCACCACCACCCCCCCAGCATCTTTGTTGGTTTTTGTGTTGAGAAAGATTAGTCTGCCTGATATCTGATGAAAGAAAAGGCTTCTTGAATTCTTTTAATATCTCATCTCTCTTCCTCCCTCCCTCTCCGACTTTTGTTCAAAGAAGAAGATTATCTATCTATCTGTCTATACACTACCTCTCGAAAATTACAGAACCTCGTTTGAGATTTTTCTTTGCGGGGGAGGGAGGACGGAGATTTGAATAAATCAAAATCGATTACTATTGTTATTACTAATCGTGATGGTGATAATCAACAATATGGCGACCGAAGCGCAACGCTCGGACTTGGAACGAACTACTCACAAGACATGCGGAAACTCTTAGTGGTGTGCATTATATATGAAATAAAAGAAATCAAAGGCTCGCAATACAGTGCTATAAAGTGAATCATTCGTGAGAGTATGTTATGATTAAGAAAATAATTATTGATGAAAGTGTGCATTATTTATGAAATGAATAGTGTGGCGACCAGAGCAACACATTTAGACTGGTAACAAAGACGTGCAGAAATCTGAATGTCTACACGAAGCATATGAATAAAATACCCGAACAACTGACAGTAGGTCAATCTGGTGGTGGTTTTACCACAATATACAAAGATGATTCTTCATAAAATTGTGCATTACTTTTGAAATGAACCACCGATAAACGTAACCATTGTTTATGAAATGGTGGCGGTGGTTTTAATCCAGTTTTCCATCCTTTTTTGGGTGTAACAAGATGCAGGAGGAGGATTCGAACTCATTGCGTCTAAGTCAGGATCTTTAACCCCTACACCACTCCTCCCACAATAGTCAGTCAATGTAGTACAACGAATCGGCGAAATAACTCGAACGGCTATCGAAACGACCGAGTTATTTTTTCTCTAGATAATTTTTTTATTCCAATAAATTTATTTTCCGTTCGAGATTCCTCTCAGATAATCATCATCATTCGAGTTTTGTTTATTTGATAATATACGATATAATATAACGATTGCGAGGAAGCGAACCTATCGAAATATCTTCAGACCGAAACAAAATTTCTTTTCATTAAGCGAACCAATTTCTCCTTTCCCATATGTCTCCGATTATTTTCCCCGGGAAAAGAATTTAAAGGAAGAGGAAAATTTCTTTTCTTTTTTAAATGAAAAATCGCATGATGGAAAATCAAATGAACCGATTCTTCGCATCATTATATTAAACTCTCATTGAATATCGATAATTTTCATTTAAATAAAACGATGAGAAAACTGTTTCCTCTCCTTCATTTCCGTTTCATTTTTATAGATAACTCAGAATTTCTTCTTATAATATTAATTGGTTGTGTGGTTTGAGACTTCCGCTTTGATATACAAACATCATGTTTGCTTGTCTGATCTTTATTACCCTGTACTACTAGGAAAAGGTTCCGTCCCCTGATTTTCAAAAGAGCTTTCCTTTTGTTCCAGAACCTCTTTTATTTTTCTTTCAAAGAAATCCCCCATTGTTAGTAATTTTAATTTCTGGGCTATTAAGCTACTTTCCCCTTCTCTTCTCAAAGATTTAAAATGATTGCTCGTGTCATATCCCTCCTGTCGGGGGTGTTACATCACTTTGTCAGAATTGGAGTTTTGTTGGCATTGACGCTTTTATAGGTTGAATCATTGAATAGAGCCATTCGTATTATGATTAATTATTAATTATGTCTTTTAGGAAAATTTCTTTTTACGGTTAGGCCTACTAACTTCAAATATGGGTTACAATCAACCTGTGGGGTGTGTTAGCATTTGCTGACTGGAAAACTATCTGCCATTTTAGTTGAAAACAATTTTGAAAGAGGAACTGATATATAGAGCTTTGTGGAGAAACGAAAAAGTATTTTTAACCTTTATAGTCTAAAAATTAGTAACTTCAGCTGGCTATTAGTCTTTAGTGTATAGAATTAGTAGAAGCGATTTGAAACACTTTAGTGGATGGTATTCGTGTTGGGAGGTTGTTACCCGAGCGTCTTCAATCTACTGTTTGAAGTTAGGACTTAGACAACAACACAGAATCCCTACTCAGAATATTCATATTAAAATCATCTGTGATGAGCAACCGGTAGTAACTTCTGTAGTATCAGTCTCCCCACATATAGCCATCCATTAAAATTTTCCAAACCTTTTCCGTTGATCCTTTAAACTAGAGACTAGTAGTTAGCTTCAGTTTAAAAGGTTAGTAATACTTAGTTCTGTTCAAGTTTGTCTTGAGGTTCGGTTAAACTGCGAATTAGTTCGGATGGCAAATTGCGGTAGAGTTTAAGTGTTTGTTTGTACTAAACTTCGGATCAGTTTGAACTTATAAACAGACTCTAGTTTTAAGTATTCTGCTCTGAGCTTCTAATTCCTTGGTAATCAAACTGCGGCCCACCAAGCTCTACTGAGTGGTCCAATGACCCGTTCAATGACGAAACCGATTGAGTGAAAATTTGTGAAAGATCGATAATTCTGGAACATAGTGCCTGACCAGTACGAAAATGTTCGTGTCTGTGCCCAGAAACTGCTAATACTGCTTTCCTCAACATGTATTTAGAGGCAATATACAGAAATACATACAGAAATAGACTGACAGATATACATGTAGATGACGCTCTGAGAATGGACTGTATGCGGACTTTATCTTTGTGGTAAGTTGTGTGGCTTAGTCGCAATGGTCACAATGGAAATTTGGACCTGGAAAGAAAGAACTTAAGTACGAAGGATCTAATTGGTAAAATCAAATCGATCAATTTGTACCGTTATGGTCTATGTACCTATCTTTACAGACCTTTTTCTTAATAATTAAGTGAGTAATTGGATTGTATCTACTGCTCAAGTCAAATTTTTGAAGAGATATTTACTCTTAAACCCTCGCCTGGGTGATTGTTTGGTTTCGACTAACCCAACCACAAACATTAATTGTGTTAGCCTCAAAAATAGGCCATTTACCAAAGCAATATAAACATTCTGACAGAAATGACCTTCAAAACTGTATGAAAATAACAAAATAAAATACCAAAAATGGCACTTTCACAGAAATAATTTTAAACAAGTAACCAAAGTCGTAATTATTAAGTATTATTCCCGAAAGCCGCAGTTTCAAAGACGGAATGTTAAAATTACCACTTAATAACAAATCCCTTCATTAGCAACAAAACTTTTTAAATTTCGTTATCTTGTAGTTTTTCCTCGAGTCCAGATAAATAAAAAGTTGCATCTCGAAATTTAATCAAAAACACAACTCAAAAACAGGAAATAAAAATTCTAAAAAGAAAGTAATTTCGTTTTTCACTCGAAAATTAATCCCTCCCCCTCCTCCAGAAAATAAAAATAATTTTTTTTTGTGAAAGGTGTTAGAGTTTTCCGATCTAAAAGACTTTCTCCTGCCACGAACAGCAAGCCTCCACCCCACGGTTAAGTGGAAGTCGACATGGTAAAACACAACATTATGTATAGGAAATTGATTTGGCCGTAATTTCAGAAATTCGGTTTGTATCAACAAATCCCTCCCTCACTCCTTCCACGCCGTCCTTTCTCGAATGATTGACTACCAACTTTTGTTGATTTAGTCCTCTAAAACTGGGAACAGTTGCCCCATTAATTTTGCAAAAGACTTTGGTCTCTTTCAAAATCTCTGAATACCTTCTAAACAGTGAAGTGGGATGAAAGGACTTTCTCTTCGTCCCACGTCCTCCACCACCACCTCAATGGAATGAATGCCGACCCTAACTTTTGTAACTCGTGGTTATTTGGAAAAGCGAGGAAATAACCCTGCGATACATTGTCTACCCCCTTGAGGTAATTATCAATAACGACTTTTGTGGATTCTAAGGAATAAATGAGATTTTTGAAGCGTAAGAATGAGAGGAGAAAGCTCTGCCGGGAGAAAGCTTTCGTACGGTTCATCTAATAATAACCTCCCGTAATTTTTTACGAGTGCAAACAATATAAAAGAGGTTTTTAAGTGAAACTGACCAAACACAACAATATTTATCCTGCTCTGCACCATAAAAAGACTTCCTTCGAGGAGAAGAAATAAGGATTCTGTTCTATTAATAGTTCGCTCCGGTTTCCCAGTTGCTAGCTATTACCTTTATTGAACAATTTTATTTGACGTTCCCGCAATAAAAAGCTCGAAATTTCTTTGTGCGGAACCCTTTTCTCACGGCCGTTCTCCTTCGACCAATTTATTTGGACAGGAAAATCGTCATTTCCGTTCTGTTAGCTTACAAAACCAATTTCAACAGACGGTTAACTGAAACACAGATCGAGATCAATATTACCACTAATTTTTACTTTTTATTTTAGTCCGAAATTAAAAAATACAGAACGAACAGAAAGTGTCGATTCTGTTCTCGGGTCGCCTATACTATATATTATATTATCTAATCATTGCTGAAAAAAATTTGAAGTCTATTATAGTTTCTGTTGAGGAGAGTCACTATTAATGGAGAGTGTTGTTATGGAATTGAGTTGACAACAACTTATATAAACGCGAGCGTTAATTTAATAAAATAATTGAAGATAAGTAAGATGCAATTAACAGTTTTCGAGACTAAAAAACTTATACTTTTATACGTTACAAGCTATGAAACTGAATAGCTTCGTAAAAAGCGTATAAATATAGAAAGAAAACTTTTTGTTAATTTATTTCTAAAATTTTGACTAGGTAGACCGGACTATTTTATTTATTTGAGTTTTACTTCCGGTTTTTTATATTCAGTATAACATCGTTCTTGACTTGGTCATGAGTTCTAATCCTCCTCCGCATCCTGTTATACCCAAAAAAGGTGAAAAACAAGATTAAAACCACCACATATTCAGTATAACAAAATACAAGAGAGGATTCGAACCCTCGACCATAACTTCTATAGTCAGGCACATTAACCTCTACACCACAGACCTTCCCAATATTTTGTTTATTTATTTAACCTTCTAGATTTATTTATAATAGATAAAAAATTTCTCTGTTACATATTCATATATAAATATAGGACTTAAGTCAGTTAATCGATGAACTGCGTTGGGTGTTTGATTCAAGTTTCTCGAAAACTTAATAAAACTACCAGCAACGAATTATACAGTACATAAATAAGTGTATAAACAACTCGCAAAAACTGTAAAATATGACCAGATTATAAACAAAACAGTGGAAGGAAAACTGTATATGAGCAACACTTCTAGTTTAGAACCAATTTCTTGTACAGAGACTGTTTTCTTAGACATATTGTTTTTAATTATTATATAATTATGTTTAGACTTTTAAGCAGGTTCCTAAATTCAGATCTATATTTAATTCTTCTTAAAATTATATGCAATAGATAATTTACATAAGTACAAGTACTTGTACAAGTAACAAGTGGCGAGTTGCAAATATCCAAATTGAAAAACAGAAAAGAAGCAGGCGAACGGAACAAAACCATCAGTAGGTCTTGGAACTCCACGTAAACTACATTGCTACAACTCCTACTAAAGTATAGTTTTTGTAATAAATAATATCTGTTACTCGTAACGTTATAGTCTATATATATGTACATATACACTGGGCTGTAAATACGAAAACCCGACGTTTCGTCAACATCAACAACTGTTAACAATGTCATAATGTATATAGTTTTAAGTTCGAACTTTGGAGAAGTATAACCTCTTTATATACTTGTTCTGAGTTATTAGTAAATTATTTATAATTCGTTTGTTGAATGCGCTTAGTTCAACCTTTAATATGTCGGGTGATGTAGAGTCGATATATTATCATCATCACATAATAGGAAGGTTTTCTTCCTTTCGAGGAAAACTTCAGCGACTGGAGATATTCTGAGCTTTAACAGACAGCAATTTGAAAATATACTCATCACCACAGTTCCAATATTTTTATAAAAAATCATCGCCCTCGATTCTGGGGTGTTTCATACACCATTTTGTGAAAAATTTTTCTTCCTCTTTGTTCTTGAATAACACGTCGAAGCGATTTCAACAGCAGCGGTGGGGAAATGGAAAACGAGATAATAAGCAAATGCGTAGCCGTAAAAACTTTTGATTGAAAACATTTTCCCTTTTATGAAAAAGGGTTCTGCCTAAAAGAATTTGAATATGAGTTACGAGAACCTTTAAGAAAAGAAAAACATCTGGAACAAAAGTCGGGAGGAAGACGAAAGAATTTTGTATTTTTCCTCTTCTTCCTCCTCCTTCAGAGCTTTTTATAACCCAGAAAAAGTATGAATTTGTTTGCATCATAAAACAAAAAAAAAGAAGAAGGGAAACCGAGCAGATTTTTCTTATATATTTTAGGGCAGTGCGAAACAGAAAACGGAAACGGAGACACAAACAAAGGAAGATACAGTGAAAAATGACGTCTACAGTCTCTTTAACGATTTCTCCAAAAGCTGGCGAACTAGGTCCTTTTAATGGGGTTTTAAATTCGGCTCTGTCACCTCTGGTCGACAAACTGTGCCCACGAGAGCTATCACCGAGTTGAGAATAGACTAAGTTAGTCTAGGTCAAAAGGACTTGAACCTGACTCTATAATTCTGATAGATGGTAATGCGATATAGTCGGGCTCCATGCCGATTAGGAACTAGGGAATTGAGTATCGGTCAGCAGAACAGGAAAAAATTCTTGAGGAAGGAACTTTTCCAGTAGATCTATACAACCAAGATAGTTCAAGAATTTGTGGAATATATAACTAACAAACCGGAAGTAGTTGAAAGAGGAGGAAGAGAAGCTAAAAATGGAAATTTTTATTTCATAAATAATGCACAATTTGAACCCGGGAAAGCCTTCAAAGGCTCAAGCACTTTCTATACACCAAAACTAAACCACACTGGTTCACTAAGGTGTCCAAAAACTTGTCCGGAGGACCACAAATCAACACAAGTTTGATATTCTGAGGAACAAACCCAAACTGAAGGTAGAGAGTAACCCAAAAACAGCCAAAATGGTGATCGAACCTAGACATAGTGAATAAAAAGATCCAAAAAAGGTTGAAAGAGTGTGGTCCTTGGACGTTCAAAACAAACAAAATGGGAGCCAAAGAAACAGAAAACAGTTTCAAATTATCCTTCAAAAATTTTGACTTTGTCACCACAAATAAAATCTCTGTAGTCGGAAAATCCCCGGGAAAAAGGTTTGGAAAAAGAAATTTTTTCAAAACATTTGAAATCAACTCACACATATTGGAAATGGCAAAAGAGAAATTTTTATAACGATTTACAAAAAAAGAAGTGAATTTTGTGTGACCTTTTTAGAAAGGGTAGGCAGGGGAAGGTGGTGGTGGTGGAAAAAGAAAATTCCTGGTGAGTTTAAGAAGGCTGTTTAAGATGAAAGGGAGGAAATGGGAGAGCCCAACGCGAGCGAACGAGCGAGCACAAGTTTTAACTTTTGAATTGTTGGTTCCCTCAATGGAATATTTTCTCAGTATTGTGTTTGCCCGGAGGCTTTTAAATCATGAATATTCAACTCAGGTTCGGTTTTTCAAAAGATTTGTGGCTTTTCATGTTTCAGTAGTTTCCAAGATTTGAGTCACAAATTTTTTTTCTTAAAGGTTGGACTCTTCCCTGTCCTTTCGATATAACGTTACTGGAAACTTTTTCTGCGTTCGTTGTGTTTTATTCCTTTAGTTCTCCGTCTTTTTGGTTTATGTTGTAGTATGTACCTCGTTTGATTGGTAGTTATGAACTGACAATTGACAACACAAACGAAATATTAAAGCACTGATACACAACTTGATATGATATACCTGTGATTTGATGTTGCTTTTGAGTTGATATTTGAACAACACAATCTCGAGTGCTGAAAGGTAACTAACTTCCTGGCTCTTTTGCTCTGAGTCGTAAATGAATGACAGATAAAGCCTGAAAGAAGGATTCCTCTTCGATGACCATCCTTTGTCTATTCTTGGTTAGCTCTTTTATTTGCCACTTGTATCTAAATAAACATTTTAATGATTTCAGGTTCATCGAAGAGGGTTCCCTAAAACCTTGTCGTAAATTTCATTCATTTCTTTTGCATGAAAGTCTACAAACCTGGAAGCAACGCGAGCATAAAACAAAAGACGATAACACAATCTAGAACATTCATTAAACAGGGAACATCCTACATCACAGTCAATATCAATAATATAAATGTCGGTATTGGGTTTGAATTGTTGCAATAAAATAACAATCGGATACCGAACTTAAAGATAATATTATACTGAGATAAAAGGTTTACAGGAATTATATTAACCACGACCGTTCCGATTATGCTAGTCCGAATTTCCGTGGTGAACTAACTAAATCCTACCTAAATCGGTTTGGCTGTTCTCGCCTACTTGGAGGATTTAGTGTGGCGCCAGACTGTCAGCGGCTAGTCGAACCGTCTCGCCTGCCGCTTCGTTTTGCAACGTCTGATCGCCACAGTGCGGAATTTGGTCGCCAACCCCTATTTAATGCCAATTGTAAAGACACAACCCTATAATTTCCATAATTGAAAGTCCTAATCGATTCTTTTAGACCTGGGATCCAGAATCCTTTTCTGTTCAAACATCCTCCACCAGTCCCATTCTCTTTAAAAAGGCTAACAGACGAAACCAGACCAATGGAAACTGTTTCACCATCAAACCTTCAACTAAGACTTTCAGGGATGTCAGTTCTAAGTGTTATGTGAACAACTTATGATGAGTTCTCTTGGTTTGGTGTATATATATACCCAACTAAATCTAAAACCCACCCTTATACCCTACACCACCACGATGATAGTAAGCCTTCACTTGTGTTATTGTTCTTCTGTGTATTCTTCCCTCAATTCCCTTTTTAGTTAGTCATACAAGTAACTCATAAAGGACACTACCGTTTCATAAACACTGGCATTGATAAAATTGAATTCTCTTGAATTAAAGTCGCCCTTCGTCCATCCCCCAAACTCCCATTTCCTCCTCGTTTTGGGTTGTGATGTATTATTTCGCTTCCCTTTTTAGAGCCACACAAGACAGGATTTTCTAAACACATAACCTGATATAAAGGCATGGAAGCATGAAACTAATGTGGCTTTGAAATGTACAAGGGTTTCATTAAATCCTACTAATGACTCTAAGTGATAATTAACGATCCAAAAGGGGGTCTTTGATCGCCTTTAAAACTTCGGCCAAACATAAAACTCGTTATTTGTATCCGTGAAATAAATTTTTACTCAAATTTGAATAAAATCTGAATTGTATATGATAACAGAAGACATAAACGCTATGAAATGATGTTTGGATTGGAAAAGATGAAGAAAGTAGCGCAGAAAGAAGAAGCAAACCACACTCTAGCAACTGGTACGCGATGATGATGATATAAAAACGAAGAAACGTGGAAAAGGACAACTGAAAAAAGAAGTCGTCTGCCACGACCATAAAATAAAGAATTAACTTCTCAGAAAGTCATTTATACTGATATCTTCTTCCAATTTCCTCTAATCGAATAACGACCGACATAAAACTACAAAACGGAACGTATTTGTTACATTTTCTCTCTCGAAATGAAATAAATAAACTCGGTGACACGAGCCGCAGCAAATAGCCGCCAAAGTTAAAAAATGGCGGGAAATATTTATTTTGAATTTCGTCTCAACAGTCAACAGCATGTCGCAGTTAATTAAAGCAACAGAGAAATTTCTAAAATTTACTTAAATTTAAATTTACTTTTGTGGGTGGTTGGCGGAGGTGGAAGGCGATGGGGGGGTGAATGGGAAAGTAAACTGTTGAAATGCATTTCGAAAACTTCATACGATTTACATAAATCGATTTAGGTTTATCGCACAATAAAATCAGAGCCGCAATATTGCATTGCCTTTCAAACCGCTGACTATAAATAAGTTTGGTTTATTTTTATGCTTTTCCAAATACCCATCGGTGGCTTGTTTCGCCGTGTCCGCGGAGAGTACATGTTTTTAAAAATGAATTTCCCCATCTAAACACAGTTGAGCTGACGACTTTTAATAAACGGAGGAAAATGGAGCTTTTTAGAAACGGGCGGAAATTGTCTATTGAAAATTTACGGGAGTTCTTAGCCTCAAGTTAAAACATTTTCCCAGGGAATCGTGGTTTTAAGTTAGCGTCAACACGGTCTACGCTTGTGTCGAGGCCAAATTATATGAAGAAGAAAATGAGCTTACATCACCGCCACGCACTCCAAGTTAAACGTATTTTAGTGACATTCCAAAAGCTCACAGTTCAAACAAATTGACTCGGTTTTCGAAATGAAATGATTTGTGGTTAGACAAAACAAAAAGACATGTTCTTGTGCTTCCTACACTGTGGTAGTCGTTGTCGGTGTTCGAAACTATTCTTAAAACTGTCTGAGTGGTCAGCTTATCGTCAGAAAGTACCACCCTCACCAACTGTTTCTAATTTCTTAGTCAGATTCTGAGCTTTGGGCATTGGTCTGCTCCCCAGACAAACAACTAAAATAGTTGGGATACAGTGTATGGTTTAGTATATTGTCTACTGATAGATATGTGCTGAACATGGTGGTGGCATCTTTTAAAAATTGATTCATCAATGGAAAGCTGGATTTGTAACTGTACAGAGGTGTTTAGATCATTTCTATGATTCATTCTGCCGTATAATCTTTTCATACCTTCAGCACCAGTTCCTCTGTCTGCCTCCAAACCTTACAGGCCCAACCACATCTCACCGTTGTGATTTGTTCACGGCACAGGCTTGTAACCGCCATTTGTTGATCTTCACCACCTGCTAATAAAACAACCACAGATTAGTTTGTCAGATAGTAACTTTCAAATACAGAAATATTTATCATGTCTTCTGTAAAAGACTCCAATCAAGTTTCAAAATCATATTTCAGGTGCGTTTCCTCAACAAATCATTCTCGATAACCAAACCTTTGTCATACACACGAACTTTCCCATTCAAATAGACAAGAAAGAGAAGAAAAACACTTCCGGTCGTCTCCAAAATCCGTTATACAGCATAAAGGATTTGGTGTAAGAGAATCGTAACACATTTTCAAAGGCCCTCAACCCAAGTCAAAAACTTGGTTAGTTCAAGTTTCAAATAAAATGCGCACCAAACCACGTTCGGTGCGATGGTTTTGCGGGATTTATTATCCATACTAATCAGTCTCTCTCTTTCTCTCTTCTTCCTCGAAAGCTCTTTTTTTTGTATGAATTTCAAGACTTGACTTTCCAATGGAGCAATGATTTACAGTCAACTTCCTAATCTGCAGCTTCCCAACCTCCTCTTCCTCTCTCTCTCTCTGTCCTCTCCTCCTTCCCAACATCTCCACCTTTCTTTTTTTTCCTTCAAGGAAATTCCCTTACTTTTATTTGTAATAAATTTTGATAAATGGTGACGCTAATTTGCAAAAAAAAGAGAGACAGAAAAATTGTTAGAATTTCAATATTCATTCGTAAAAAATAAGAATTTCGCTCTCTCTCTCTCTCTCTTTTCTCGTTTCGAAATTTTCTCTTATTTCCTCCGAGCAAGAAGGTTAAATTCTGCCTGGGCGACATTTATCAGGATTTAACCCCCGAAATTTTGCTTCATAAAATATAAAAATATATATTTTCTTTTTCCTTCCTTCTGTCTTGGGTTTAAATACATTTTTTGGAAAATCGTCTCTATTATTCATGTCTTCGTTTTCATTTTTTTTTTCGCCCAGTGAGAGAAAGGAAATTTGAGTAAGACAAAAGGAAGGAAAACTTTACAAATTCATTTAAACAAAAATATTTTCCAACTTATACTGAACTGTTACACTATTGGGTTTGTGTGTAGACGTGTATGTATTGAGTGTTAGGTTATGTGTATATTTGTAGTTGTTGGTGGTGATGATTTGGTGTACAATGCAACTTTTAAACTGTAATTTGTAACAATTCACTTGTAGTCCCCTTAAAGCCCTGTTGTGGAGTCCACAACCAGCAGGTTGGGTCCACCTAGGAAGGTTTGTGCGGAACAAAAATAATAAAAAGAAAGAAAGCTTACAGGTCGCCGACTGTTTTTCCAGGAGGTTTTGAGATAGGTTGACAGGAATACCGACAATACTCACCACTTTTATGTTCGACGTGACCGAAAGGCGACAGATTTTGAAATTCAATTTTCACTGAGTTTTAAGAAACAACGCGAAAAGACTTTGCGCGATTATATTTATCTACAGCAGTAAACAAAGCTTCTGACGCCGATTAGGCGTGAAAGCTGGGTGAGGTGAAAGTTCGCAGGTTTCAACCCGAACCCCGGCCTTCTCAAACGTTCGTTGCATCGGGCGTTCGGTGATAAAATGGGACGAACAAGCCCCAAGGACTAAATAAGGTGATATATATGTAGTATTGTTATTATTATTAATATTATTTATACTAAACAACATTTTGCAGGTCTGTGATGTGATGGTTAAGTGCCAGACTAAGAAGTTATAGTCGCGAGTTCAAATCCTCCTCTCGTATCCTGTTATACCCGAAAATGGTGAAAAGAACAGGATTAAAACTGAGCTATAACTATAACTTTAACTATAATTATTGACTATAAATTGAAATACAAGACTATACGATTTGTTGGATCGATTCAATTTATTGTAATTTGAGTTCTAATGTGTGATTACATTGTTACAAACTTCATAGCATGTTTCTGGAGTGTCTCTCAACGTTGTCCTCCTTTTTAATTTTGTATATATTTATTTATTTATTGTTTTGTTTATTTATATTTATATATTTGAGTTTTAATTCGTTTTGGATCCTTGGGTTTAACAGGATACTGGAGAGGATTTGAACTCACAACCACACGGTCTGTAGATGAATTCTTTAACCAGTACACCACAGACCTCCAGCTTATTTCATAAATAATGCACACTTGTTTGATGATTTCATTTCATAAATAATGCACACTTGTGCACACAATTTATTTCGAAAATGGTGGGCGTCTTGGCGAGGAAACCACTTCGTAAATTCTGCTGCTACCCTTGAAGAATTCATTTCAAATTTATTCACTATTTTTAAGAGGTACTGATTTCAAAAATAATGCACACTTATAACAAGAATTCTTTTCAAAATTCCATTGTTCAGTTTTGAAGAAAATTTTAATTCAAAAGTTATGGACAATCTCATGAACACAATACCCATTTCATAAATATTGCGGGATTTCGGGAGGACCTCTTAAGACCTTATTCCGCTGTCATGAGAATGTCGTAGGCGGAAGTTGTGTGCCATGAGTATAAGTGTGCAACTGGTTATCTGTATAAGACAGTAATTAATAAAATAATCGTAATTAGCAGTAGCTCATAATTAATCCCAGACAGTTTAAACAATGTTCCTTCTTAAAGACAACTTGTTGGGTGGGTTGAGCTAACACATACACAAACTCATACACATACTAAATTTGTTTATATCGTCCTTTTAATAATGTGGAATAAGGTCGACGGACGAGTGAAAAGAGGTGGCGGGAAATTCACATAAAACGCAGGGCGTCCTCTTTCGAATGACACTCTTCATAAATTTCGGAGGATAAATTGAAGTTCCAAACATAACAGGATGAGTGAAATTTTATTATACAGAAGTGCGCTCATTTTGAGGGATTTTATTGGAGGTTGACGATCGATATTCAAAATGTGTTCCGTATTCGTTTTGCATAACCATTCATCGTTAACATTAACAAAACCTCCTCTTTGTCTGCATCAGTGGTGTTCAAAACGCTTTCAAGGGTTCCTCTCGTCTTCTAACATCAGCCACCCGTTTTCCTTTGTTTTTTTATTCTGAAAATGGGACAGCGGGAAAAGGGAAACATCATGTCATAAAATTGCTATATGTCGGCGCCCAAATATCATATATACAAGTTGTAATGTGTTTTTTATTACCCTCCGTGGGTTTTGCCTTCATCTGATCAATATGGCGGTTCAATAAACTTTGTCACGTGCATGCGAACGAAGATTTATTTTGACAATTTTACTGTTGCTAAATCTGTTATTTGTTTTGAATAAAAATTGGTTAATAGGTTAGTAAATCCTTTTACACGGTAATAATACGTAATTAACTAAGTTGATGTCATTCCGTAACATTCTGATATATTAACATGTTATTACTTTGTCATAAATTTTTCTGGTAACTTTGAAAAACGAGGAAGATACTATCTATAAGAGTGTGATACTATCTATCATTTTGTTCCTGTTATACAAAAGCTACTGAGTTGATTCATAAATAAATTTCATTCTCCGTGGACTAAATGGAAATAGTTGTTTCAAAAATACTGCACACGTTTATAAATAAATTATCAACGGATGTTTTGAAGTTTTTCATCTATTCTCAAATTTTGATTTACTTTAATTAATTTATTATAATTTGTTCTGGAATAAAATTTCAAAATATAGCTTCAATTTTCAGAAATGAATATTAATATAAAACTATTTTATCTTAATATATTATTATAAGTTTCATAATCAGTTATTCCACACCATGTACTACTGGGAAATCGTTCTTTTTTCGAGGAGTGTTCACTATATACAATACATCATCCGAAAGAATATGTCTGTCTGTATAATATATCAAGGTGATTGTTCGTGAAATTGTGCATTACTTTTGAAATGAACCATTGATAAATGTAACCATTGTTTGTGAAATGGTGGTAGTTTTAACCCTTTTTCACCCTTTTTGGGGTATAACAGGATGCGGGAGAAGGATTCAAGCTCATAACCACTGCGTCCAAGTCAGGAACTGTAACCACTACACTACTCCTCCCACTGTTCATGAAATAAGTATGAGTATCTAAGAATAAGTTTGAACTTGTTAATATACAAATCAATAAATTGACTAGAACACTGATAAAACTAATAGAATATAAGTTACTGACTGTTCTGATAAGATCCAGATCTGGATGTTCAGATAGGACTGATCTGATGGACTAATCCAGATAGGATAGATTGACCGACCGACTGATAGAACACTTATGAAACGAGTTGTTCCTAAACTGTTAATAACCACTTCTGAAATGGGTCATTGACCAGAGCGTTATTCATTTTTAAAACCTATTCCAAGTAAAAGTGTGCACTATTTATGAAATAAGTAGGGCAGTGGTGGCAAGAAGTAAGATAGAAGTATGATGGGTACATCCTAAAGTGTATATATATTTCATTCTACATCCTTCTAGAGCGTTACAAACCTAGTCAGCATTTTTTGCAAGAACACGAGAAAAGTATCTAAATACATAACTGAGTATAAAAATTACCAAATAAGGAAAAATAAATAAATAAGGCAAAAGCTAGAAGGAAACAAATAATACTAACAATAACTAAAATAAGAAGGAGAAGGAATAAATAGAATAAATAACAGAAATAATGAGAAAGTAAATAAAATAATACAATAAAAATTCGTTACTCATATGCCAAGTATCAAAAGTAAACAACTTATTAATAAATAAATACATAAAGCTAAGATTAGCCAATAAATAAATAAAGCTAAGTAAATATACAATAATGAAATAAAAACTTTGGTGAAACTAAACCAAAAACTAATAGAATTAATACATACAACAAAATATAACAAATAATAAATAGGCTTAGATGAGAGATAGTTCAGACCTAAACAGGAAACAGACAGACGGACAGTATTTAAATTAATGAAAAATTCGATTGCAATTATGTTCATATTACTAATCCCAACTCACGCCCAGAAACCTACATCATTTCGAATATTTATTATAAAAAATGGCGGTATGATAGAGTATAAGTATATGTATGTGGTAGTATAGTTGATGTTGATGTTGTCTGCAACGAATTTTTCATTTTTGAAATTAATTAATCACCGGGCATACGCCAGGGGATTCACATACATTAGTCGCGGCTACAGTTGGCAATTCGACCGATTCCAATTGCTCTAATGAAGAGTTTCCATAACTGAGATTTCCAAAAGCCAACCCCGAATTAAAAAAATATAAAAAGCTCGACAATGATGACTATTTGTTTGGGATTTAACAAAAAAAGTATCAAATGTCATGGAAAAGCCAACCATCCACCCAACCCACCCACATCATCCCTCACATCAAAGTTTGAGTTTCTACAGAGAAAAAAAAAGTGAAAAATGAAGAGAGGGAAAGAAAAATCGACGGGAAGTTATGTTCAAAATGAGCTTTCAGGGCCTTCCAGGAATAACATAAGTTAATTTAACCTTTCCTGCGTTCCGTTTCCAACTCATCCCCCGACATTTTTATTAGATTAACCAATGAAATTTAGACATTGTAATGACTTGAAAAAATAATTTCCTCTTTCTCTGTTTCTCGACAGTGCCTGATGGAAAGCCAACAGTAACGATGGCATACAACACGAGCTCGACGTCTATTCACATAAGTTGGAGAGCTCCTCACAAAAGTACCATCCACGGAGAATTCTTGGGCTACCGAATATCCTACAGGCCAAGAGAGAAGGGAGATGATGAAGTGAAGGAGATTTATATCAGGGATTCCAACGTAGACGTAAGTTTTCAACCAGCAAAAATTTTTGAAAAATTACTTCAAGACATGTACGATTGTTCATCTGGGAGACCCAAACTCATGTAGTGCTTAGGTTATTGAGTGTCATCACTGAATCATGAGAATCACTTGCTTATCAACACTAAACTCTTACACACCTCACTTTTGTGTTGTAGTTGTGACCATTTTAAAAACTTTTATACTGTAAAGGCTTTTATACTATTATGAATGCCTCGAGAGGAGTTCATACTGTTAAAAACTGTCAAAAGACTTGTTTCAGGGCCGGATTAATCCCAATCACATCACCTGTTTGGCATATAACCCAAGTTACACTATCATCATCAACCTAAGACCATATATCACTCGAACCACTTGAGATATTATTATAAAAATGACGATGAACCCTTAGATAATTGATTGATTGATATTAAAAATAGCTTTTAGAGTTTGATAACCGATTATCAGAGATACTAGAATAAATTGATTATAACATCAATTGAGGATGAGAGGTGCTTGAAAGATATCAAATAAAACGTTTAGAAATAGAAACTTAATCAAACCAACTCCTACTTCATTCAAAAGTACTGCTTTCACGAATAATTTCTCTCTAAATGTACTTTCGTGCAAAGGCTTTTCATATACAATCCAACACTTGTGCGGAATATTTGAATTCATTTTATACAATTTTATGAAGGTACACACGTTCATTAAAAACCGTTGAGACTCCATTTTATAATCAACTTCCAGTTTTTAAACTCAAACCATTTCATAAATAATGCACACGTCTACTAGAAGTCACTTCACTGGTGTTACTGATTTCGAAGGGATCATCAAAATTCAAGTAAGTTGATTGATGGCCTTCCATTATTATTATTTATTTATTAAACTCAGATCTTGTGGATCTTGTAGTACAGACAGATCTGTACAAGTCACAGGAGACAGTCAAGACCCTTTCCAACAGTAAATAGCAAAACGCGAATTGATTTGACTGATGACAGCGTTGCCAAATTCACTATATCCAGAGACGATCGTGATGGTGACCTCAACATTCTAAAAGAACTTCAAAAAGGAATGAAATTCGGTTTGTTTTTGGAAAACAAAATTCCTGGAATTTTTTTCTGGACACTGTTCAGAATAATTTTCATTCCAATCATCGAACGTGAAATCTTTCAAAGTGGAATTCAATTTATCGAAAAATAAAACTAAACAAATAAATAAATAACCTTGGCGGAATCTTTTCCCGGTATTTTTTCATAAAAGATTTCTTCTCTTGAATATTCAAGAAGCCAAAGAGAATTGAAAATTCAAAATAAAAAGGGCCCAACGGAGCCGAATACCACCAAAAAAGGAAAAATCCTTCGCTGAGATTTTTAAATTTGAAAAACAAAATTTTCATATTTTCCGTTTGCTGCGGTATAAATTTTAATTTTTCCCTCCCTTTTCCTTCTGATTAATTGGTTTATAAAATCGGGATGCCTTTTGTTTATTTTATGAAAAACAAACAAAAAAAAAATTTCTTTTGTTATCAATTCAACGGATTGAAAGCCCTCCGATCAGTTTTTCCAAATTTGAAAAGTCCTTTCATTGCTAGGCAAAATCTGGAAAGTTCTTGCGTTCATTAATTTCCCCATGCTTTCCTTTCTGTTGAAAAGAGAGCGACAGAGAGAGAGGTCCAACATTGTTCATTCGAATCGATTCCTAGAGTTAAATGAACCATTCAGGACTTGTCATTATAAATGACAAACAAAACTAAAACAGAGAACCACAAGCTGACACTTTTAATTTTCTAGACCGGCTAACTTAATACATAAAGATGAACTTCACCCCAAGCTGAAAGTATACATATACAGTTAGACCTGGCTCCTTGCATTATTTTCTCATATGTGTCTTGACTAAACGCAGCACCTGTGTCGAAATAAACAAACACGTGTTTCAGGAAGTAACAGCCAAGTCCCAAGTTCATTAGACCCAAAGTTGATACCCATTAGGTGAGCAGAAATGATGTCGGTTGTTCATCATAAATCAGGCGAACCCGGCGATTATTCATACTCACCAACTAAACAAATTACTAAATATTTATTAAATTGCCTGGCTAGTTTATAAAATATCCAAATCGAAATGGGAAATTTAGTAAAAGTTTACTCAGATTACAAGTTGGATGTTTCATAAACTAGACGGTAAATGTGATAAATATTTAGGGATTTGTCGCATTTATCAAGTTGGTCATTATGAATAACCTCCGAAAATACATACTTAATGTTTTTATTCGCAGATTGATTATTGTATATATATTACGGTAAAAGTGATAAATCTGGCGAAATATATAATTTCCGTCTAATATTCATAATCGCCAAGTAAATGTGACAAATTACTGAGTACTTTTCGCATTCACAGACTAGTAATTAGACATTTATTAGGTGTATATACAAGGCAATGAGTGTGCAATATTTATGAAATAAGAGTGTGCATTAATTTTGAAATGAAAGTCACTCAGTAAAATCTGCACCTTCAACTTATCCGATTTTTGAAACATTAAAGACATGTTCACTCATTTGTCTAATTCCTTGGTACTCAAACTGCGGCCCACCAAGCTCTACGGCCCAGTGGCTTAGTGGAAACTGACTGAGTGAAAATTTGTGAAAGGTCGATTGCTCACTGTTAAGTCTGAACTATAATGCCTGACCATATCGGGCCTGTGCTCAGAAACTGCTGACACTGTTTACCCCAACATATCTCTAAAGGGCAGTATACAGAAAATACATACAGAAACAGACTGACAGATGTATATAGAGATGATGTCCTGATGTTTTTGTAAGTCGTGTGGCTCAGTCGAGAAGGTCACAATGGAAATTTGGTCCGGGAAGGAAAAATCTTGAGTATCGAGGGTCTAATTTGAATCCTCTGAGTGTCATTCGACAGTCAAGTCTAAATACAATGGAACCTCCGGAATGTTCAGAAGTCTTGCTCTTAATACGAAACACTCTTTTAGCCTAACAATTTTTATTATATAGAGTATAAATTGATTTAAAACATGATAATGCGTTTTAAGATGTTAACGCAACAACTTCAAAACAAACTGATATAACACTAACACGATAAATTTCATCGCACAATTCGGGGATTTGTCCATCCACGTCATTCACTCGACACCCCGTTCGTTAAGCGAGGTTCCACTGTACAAGACGAAACAATTTGAATTCTCTCCAAATCCTTTTGCAAAAATTAAATAAATTCGTCAAAGTACTTACCGTCAAATTCCATCAAAAAAGGAAGTCGCTGGGAACAAACACTGGAAGAAGATGAGGCTGGAGAGTGGTGACGTCAGATTCGACCTCGACAAAGACGGTTGAAAACTTCGTTAAACACAATTAAAAAACCGTCGCGTTGCCCTCTTGCGAAAATCTTCCAAACATCGTCAAAGGACAACAGTTATGTTTTCTTTTAGGCTTTTCCAATTATCTAAAAAGAAAAATTACCTTTTAAAAATCAGTTCACGATTATAAAAGTGAGTCGTGGACATGACTTGAATATGAAACTAACAAATAAGATCCTTTCTTTCTTCCAGAGGGAAAAACCATGGCAAGGCAACATAATTATAAGGTTTTTGAGCGGGAAACGTAATTAAAATTCCGTTAACCATTTCTCTATATTCTGATGGGAGCTTGTAGACGGTCTTTCAATATCTGTTCACGTTCGGTTCTCACGATCACTCTAAGATGTTCACGTGTTTTGAATATCTTACACTTTCCCGGTGGACAACCGACTCATTCCCAATTTTAACTGACATCAAAACACATTCAAGATACACGCAAACACATTCGCCTATTCTCTTGGTACTCAAACAGCAGCCCACTAAGCTCTACTGAGTGGCCAGTGGAAACCGACTGAGTGAAAGATCGATTGTTCATTGTTAAGTCTGAACTGTAGTGCCTGACCAGTACAAAAATGTTCGGACTTGTGCCCAGAAACTGCTAACATATCAACATATCTTTGTCAGGCGATATACACAAAATTCATACAGAAACAGACTGACAGATGTACATACAGATGACACCCTGAGGGTGGACTGTATGCATCGAAAGCCCGACTAAAAATTTTTGTTAAATCGTGTGGGCCAGTCACAATGGTCTCAATGAAAATTTGGCCCGGGAAGGAAAAAGCTTGACCACCAAGGGCCTATTCACTCACAAACATTTAAATCTTACACCCACTATCGCCTTTCTACTAAAGCTAAGCCCCCTAGTCCTCGTGTGCATCTCTAATATAATAGTTTCATCTTTAGGCGTTTTAGCACTAAAATATCAAAATGTCTTCTATCAGCAGTTATTTTTCTATTATTCATAAATTATTACCAATAAGTGACATGTCTTTTCACGCATCATAAAATAAGTCAAATAAATTTGCAACGACATATTTCTTAGCGTTATTCTAATAAAAGTAAGACGTCTTCTTATGTGACCAAGTGAAATTGTTTCAGTTACATAAATAAAAATTGAACGTAACCAGGAAATCCAATAAAAATACAAAGAATCGGTGTGCATTATTTATGAAACGAATTCGTTAAAAGAGTGTGCACGATTAAAAAAATGAATTAATCATTAAAATGTGCAATACTTTTGAAACAAATTATTTACAAAACAGTGGGTAATTCATCAAATGAATTTCAATTCCGTCGATAATGTGAGATAAATTTCTTATACAATTGTGATATATTTATAAACCGATCTCTTGATATTTAAAAAATTGTTCGGTATCTATGAATTAACAAAAATGTGTGTCATGAGCAATATTATTATAATATATTAGGTCTACCGGAAAGTTCTGTCCGTTTACAGTACAGTAGGTTAAATGAACTTAAGGTTTCACAAGGTGAAGTAGGTTAAGTCGCCATTGTTAAATACTAGTATGAATTTTAGGTCAGTATATATACAATCAGTGATAAAAACAGAGTCAAATATATACAGATGCGTTTGGCTAGCTGTCACATTATTGGACAGAACTTTCTGGTAGACCTAATATAAATTAACTGTGCATAATTCTGAAATGAATTATTCACTGGGATATTGATGAAATTAATTTTTTCTATAAAATTGTTTATCGTAAAATGTGAATGACAACAAAGTAAATAAACAACTGTGCATTACTTTTGAAAGGAATTTCTTCTCCTAATCAAGGGAAATCGAGAAGAGTTGTTAATTAATTGATAACGTCGATAATGAGACGGTTTAGATCCAAACCGACTACCATTCCCTCCTTAATTGTTCTTGGTTTTCTTTGGATCATACAATCACACATCCTTTTCAGTATATATACGCATAATTATGTAAACCATAGCATATTAACTACGATGTTTGATAAAGGTAATTAAATATCGGGCAACACCGGAACATCTCCTAGTCTCCGTCTTGGAAACAATGAAACCACTCATCTTCCGGTTTCAAAAAGGGATGTTGGCTTTTCAATATCAAGCGACGAGAAGGTAACCAATTGCACGCCTTGAAAATTTTCTCATATCCAGGTTCATATTTGAAATTCTCGACCAAACAATGTCATATTCAAAGAATGCCTTTCAAACAATTTAAACATCGTCGTTTCAGTTTTCCAATATCGTCTATTCATACGGCACCATCTTGAATACGCCAACACCCTCTGGCAAACTTCCTTGATTCGATATGACAAAATGAGTTTTCTGTCTTGAGCGAACGCATGCGTGTGCTTCTTCTCCTTCCTCCTCCTCCTCCTCTACCTTCTTCTTCTTCCTCTTTTGAGTTAAACGAAGTATAATTATAATAAAATTGCCTTTTTACGTGAGATCCAAAAACTTTTTGTGAATTATTTTCTGACTGTTGCATGCCTCGGAGAAATCTTCATTACAAAGTGTTTTGCTTTTTAAAAGAGGAAAAGTTTAACAATCTCTTACCTACATCATTAAATAAAAGAGGTTTCAAATACAAAAAGAAAATTTTCTATTTTCAAAAGCCTTTTGTTTGCGAATTATTGAGTTGAGACTGGGGGGGAGGTGGAAAACTTGAAGAAGGAAAAAAATTTCCTTCGCTAACTTTCGTGGAAAAAGCAAAGTCATGCAAAACGAGAGAGGCGTTTTAACCGAGTTGATCCTAATCCTTCCCTAACTTAATTAATCGTGCTTAATAGGTAGTAACTGAGACGGATATACTATCAGGTATCGAACAAAAAATATGTCGGAAAGAGTCTGATGTTACGGACCTACTGAATACTGTTGAATTGTCTTATATTTTCCAAATATTGTTAATTCCAACGGGTACTAACTTAATGCACTGTACAGTTTCACCTTAAACAACACTTTACAACAAAAGATGAACTATCTTGACATCTATTTTTATCTTACAAGGACTATCAAATACTTTTCTATCCACAAAATCACCTTAAAACGAAAAACACATGTACTAATGACCAAAGTTTCATGAGGACTACTGAAAAATCACGTAGGCAGGACGAAAAACTAACCGAAAGCCTTAATATTGCCTTAATCAAATGTAAAGTTCAGGTGCAACCACCCTGCACCCTTTCATCGCTCCGGTCAGTCTTTCGTTCTGTCGGATCCTACCTGCGACTGGTAAGCAGGATCGCGACCTTAGACGGAATTGTATCGAGCACCCTACATTTCCTCCTTTTCAATTTGTGACAGTCTGATATACACTATTTTATTATTGACAACAATCAAAACAACTAAACAGACCTACAAGTCAATCTGAGTCATTCAACGACTTGAATGCAACTGCACAACAGAAAACCAAAGTCGCAGTCTCAAATGTGACAACAAAACCAAGACGTGCGATCGTCTTTTGCTTTACTGTCGCTTACCACAACCGTGGGAAAATTCGTGTGAATCTTGGCGACGTACACAGTAACACACAAAACCACAGCAGTATCGCTTCTTGCAACCCAATGAAACACTGAAATGAAAAATGAAAAGCTCAAATAGTAGAAAAAAGATTTGAAAAGCCTCAAAACAGATGATATACACAGTATAATATAAACTAAAATTGTAACGGGATACCGGTGTGTAGTTATACATTTTATGAACTAATACCATCTCATACAAACAAAGATAGACTCGCTCAACAATTCAAAGTAAGTCGCAAGCGGCAAAAAAAAATTTGACAGGAGGCAATACACTAACTTCCGGTTTCTGTATTGAAAGTTTCAAAATACAATAGTTGAGTGAGACAAGATTACAAATATAATTACTTCCTTAGCCCCCCATTTATGGTTCAAATCCAAAACTTCTGATCTTGATTAATATTAATCCAATCAGGCCCCCAAATCCTCCTTTGCTCAAGACTACAACTCAAGTTGGGAATTCGGGGGTCCATACGCAAAAATTTGGAACAAAGAAACTAGGATTTGAAAGAGATCTTGAGTCGAATGGTGGTGAAATCGAGCACAAAACACACAGTAACTGTTTATATTAAATTACCAAAAAGCAATCCGTCGTCAACGAACCCAGGCAGACTCTCGAATCCTGTATCCAAACACTTTTTGAACAAAGAAACGAGAAAAAGGAGTTTCTTGGAAGGAAATTCAAGAGAAGCAGAAAAATCAAACAGAAAACTTGACCTTCCTGTCGAATCGAAATTGAAAATGAAAGAGAAAATTGATTTGCGACAGTGGAAGAGAACCTGAAATAATTGACAATAACGACTTGAAACCTACAAAAGCGTGATAATCCTCGAAATAAAATTGAAAATCCGAAATTCCAAGGAAACAAATGAAAAGTGGATTCGAGAGAGAAACAAGGAATTCGATGACAGAAAGAAAACGTACTTGACCAAAAATAAAGACAGAGAAGAGGGAATTCGGGGGTTGAAGCAACGAGATTTTTGGACGACAGAAAAGAAGAAGAAGAATCAAAAATTCAAAGGAAGGAGATTTGGAAAGGACCAAATTATTGCTTTCAATTTGTAAACCGAAACGAGTGAAAATTTGCTCACACATCAGACGGAGCAGGGACGTTCGTTATCCGGAAGGGGGGGGATGTCTGTATAACAAAAATTCGAATTTCCATCATCCAACTGCATCCAATTCACTCTAACACACCGTAGTTACATAAAAACGAAGTAGGCCGTTCTGGATGCAGTTAAACAAACCTCTAATGGTTTAATCAGCAAATGGACACTCCAAAGGTCAGAGGCCCAAATTGCGCCATTTTTTTCACGCTCCCTTTCCTTCTTCTGGTTCTTGAAAACCCACTCGAACAAAACAAAACGGAAGAAGCTTTACAACAAAAGAAAAAGTCAAAAACAACAAAAAAACAGGAAATCAAAGTGAATTAATCGAAAATCTACTTGCGGTGTGTTGGCAATTCGAGTTTCTCCGAAAATATTTATGAGAGAAGGCTTGGGGGCTCCGGGGGAGGAGAAGGGGATCAAACTGGAAGCCGTTAAAATTTCATAAAGGCAAAAGGTTTCAATAGGCCTCCAAATCAAATTTTCGATTTTAATAGGTATTCAAAAGTGCTCAGCGTTTTCAGACGTAATATTTGAATTGCATTAGGCCTTTATGAAAATCTCTCGGATTCATGTAACCAATGAAATGATGACGCACTAATTACTAAGAAATGAGTCGGGGAATAAGCGTCCTGTATTCGGGGTATATTCCCTAATGTTGAGTCAAATTACCTGGGAAATTCATTCGTTCAGTCAATCACAAACCCCATGCGAATGTTCTTCCAGAGAATGTCTAGTACAATCTGAATCTGCGAAAAAATAAAAATATATAATAATAATATATTTCCAAGAGATAAAAGGTTAACCTTGTACAGAGGCGAGAACACTCGCGTGTCACTCCAACGGCTGTAGTTCAAATCCCAATTTGGTGCGAAATTCCCAGCCTCTACCTAACCAAAAGGTTTTCCTTCAATTTATCCACCATCCCTTCACCCCAAAATTCCCTCCAAGGCTCAACCCAACCTTGGTAGTAGTGTTCAGTCAGCAAGTAAAGCTTCAGCGAAAGGTAGCTGTAAGGTTTTATATTAACACTATGACGTCCGGAGGCCTGATGTAAATTTTTACGTGTCGGTGGCGGTGGAACTGACTCTCATGCTGCCTGAGCACCAATATTTTAAATTCACAACATATGAACTATAGTGGTAGTCATCCACATGTGTAAATAAGTATAAGATCGCCAGCGACGGATGTGGAATGATTTCCGATTGTGACATCACCAACACTCAGTATAGTGTTGGTGAAATATTGTTTGGCACCACCGTGGGGTCTTGGATACTGTTTTCATGACTCCACAGTGGGGTCAGCGGGCGTCATACTGTTAATAGCTCCTTTAAGAAAGTGCTGACTCCAGACAGAAAAGTAGAACAAAACTGTGACACTAAAAACCTTCGATTAAAACGCGTAAAAATATTCTCAAAACGTTCTCTGATCCTACAACTTCAAAACTCAGTCAAACAATGACTGAGTAGAGAAATTAGCTCTTCCATGTTAACCCGCCAATCAGAATAAGGCATTACAGATGAAGAAGGTCGAACAAACTTTACCTAACACCAACCCTATCATCGAAAAAAAAGCTCCAAATGCGAGAGAGACAACGCTGACCTCTCCTCAGACGATTAGTTATGGAAATCGTCGAACCTATTTTCAAATCACACACCCCCCGCAAAGCACACACCCTTAGCCCAAAAGCAATTAAAACTCCGGGAAATAATTCGATCGCGCGAGTAATAATTATTTTCGGCGAAACTTAGCTTAATACTACTTTAATTCAAAAACATTCAAGTTTTCCGAATTATTACATTCCGGGTTTCCGGTTTGAAACATACCAGAAACGGCTCTGAATTGGAATTGTTAATCGAATTCCCCTTTCGATGCCTGTGTACGAGAGAATCCCTTTGCAGTCTGCTTTTTAATTAGTTTACCTTTGGCTTAGAGCAAAAGCTTAAAGAAGCCTTTTTAGTTGGAACGCTCAGTCGTCCGCCATCTTTTTGATTCGCAAATGTCACGTCTCTTAAATTATTTTCTTTTTGCGAAAATTCTGTCCTGACTCGAAAACGAGTTTCAAATTATCTTTAGTTTTAAATAATTATTAAGAGTATGCTAAAGAAAAGTGAATTTTCAGATGAGGACTCACCCCTAACTGAGAAATTTTATTTATTTTCAACATGAAAATAATTTTTTGAGCTTTTGAATGTTCAGGTCGTGAGTTTTTAATTAAATTACTTATCAACCTTTAAAATTAGTTACGAAAAATTAGTAACATGGGTCAGGTGTACCTTCCGGTTGAGTCAAAACTGTTCTGTTGGTCTTATATTGGCAGGTTTTGATAGCTTAGTAATGTGGTCGGGAAATTCATCATTCAAGAGCCAAAGTATTTTTGTTTTATGTTCCTATGATAATTTTGTCATCATACCGAAGTCAAATATCTCGGGATACGTCCTGACCGCAGATTGACTTGGAAGACCCACATAAAAAGAAAAAGAGTCCAAGCCCAGTTGGTTCTTAACAAACTTCTCTGGCTGATGGGAAGATACTCAGAACTCAACCTTGGCAACAAACTCCTAATCTACAAAACTATCCTCAAACCCATCTGGACCTACGAGATTCAGCTCTGGGGCTCCTCCTCAAACTCAAACCTCGAAATCCTCGAACGATTTCAATTCAAAACCCTTCGTATCCTTGTCAACGCTCCTTGGTTTATCGTATCATCCGTGAAGATCTGGCTATTCCCACTGTAAAAGAAGGAATCGCCAGATTCTCCCAAAAATACTCCAGAAGACTGGTGAACCACCCCAATCCTTCAGCCTCATCCTCCTGAATGAACTCCACGACCAAAGACGACTTAAACGTCACAAACCTCTACACCCGCTAACAGGCTTCTCGTAGTTCTACCTCTTTCCTAATTCTTCTTACTCCTTCATCCTAAAACCTTCCTCACCCACTACCCTGACCCAAATGCCTCTCCTTACCTATCTTTCCCTATTCCCTCTCCTTTCTCCTCTCACCTTCTACTAACTTTCCTACCTCTCCCACTAATGATCAAACCTAACATCACTTCCAGCTTCTCTATCCGCTCCTGGGACTAGAGGCTGGTCTGCTCCTCAGTCAAAATCCCCCTCACAACTAGACCAACTACAAGATGTCTCGTACTTGGAGACAGATGTAGTTAGCAGGGGTAAAAAAATATAAAAAAAAATTTTGTCATCAGACCTAGTATAACAGGTATACCCAAATAAGTGAAATAAACCATAAAACTATTTTCAAATTTTCTAAACAGTTTAGAAAAACCGATTACATCCAAAAAAAAAAACAATTCCATCCTGACCTGATTCAGGTGAAGGAAACTTAAGGCGCTTATCTTTTACAAATTTCTCACAAACTCAGGTCTCAGGTGTCACTAACCTAATAGCAAATGACAATTTCCTTTACGTAAGATTGATGTTTTAATATAAAAAAAAAGGAGGAAGATAAAAATTGCTGGACTTCACCTAAAAACCAATATGGCGGCCAGTCTATCCTTGTACACATAAACAAAATCAGTTGAATCATTTTAAACTTTCTGAAGGTTATCTTAAATTGTTTTCTTCTGTTACAGAGTCATACGATTCAAAATCTAGACACATACACACAGTATTTAGTCTCGGTTCAAGTTTTTAATCCAGAAGGCCCTGGTCCGAATGCTACCGTCCTAGTCATGACTGATGAAGGAGGTAAGTTTTAATTTTTCTTTCTTCCAAACGTTTTCTTATTTCTTTTAGGTGGAGATGATTGAATTGCTGTTGTAGTTTTGATTATACTAACCCTACTGTCAGAAACTATTGGTATGGTATCCCTTAGATACAGATTTGTTGGGGGAACAAATTTCAATTTGATGATGATCATTTATCAACTTTATATACCAAATTTATAAACTTATTGAAACTAAAATTAAGTTATACTCAACCACAACTAGCCTGGGCCTGGGTCTGTAGCCTGGAGTCTGGTAGGTCAGAACACTTAAACAAGTGGAAAACCATCCATCTCATCCACTGTTCTCAAAATTAAAAACTGCAGTCGTCATGGTTTTAACATCATGACTCCCTAAAACATGACCGAGTTTCTGCAGTCTGTAGCTGCAGCGGGATTCCCATCACTCCTTCACTTTCCAATCACGTACCCAATAACGAATATTCAATCTAATTCCGAAATAAAACCGGTTCTAAACAATTTCCAAAGAGCGAGATCTAAGACGGTTTCGCCTCGGTTCGCTTTCAACAAAATCATTTCCTTCTCCTCTCTCACTCCAACAGCACTAGTGATATTTTCCGCTGTTCCCTTTTTGCAATGACCCTCCGAATCAAATTAACCTTATTCCAAGTTGGAATTCATATTCTCGGTTTGAAATCTAACCGAAACTTTCGGATACGCTCCAAACAACCGGAAAACTCTGCGAATTCTACCGAAGCCAAAAACTTCTCCAAGTTCACTGAATGTTAATCGAATCTGGAAGAAAGGAACAGAGGAAAGATGGGAAGAAAGAAAAAGGAAAAACTTTCAAAAAACATCATTATTATCTGAAATTAAATAGCCTCTATATTAAGTTTCATTATAAACTTTTTACTCGAGTTGCGCCTAAAAACTTCATTAGGAGAAGATATAAAAAAAAAACTGTGTGAGAGAGAGAGAGAGAGGGAAAAGTAAAGAAATGAAAAGGAAAAGTGAAAGTGAGAAAAAGAAAATTCATTTGAGTTTTAAAAACGTTAAGGAATAAGTCGGAGTGGTGAGATAAGTAAAAAGTCAGAAGAAGGAAAAGAAAATATTTTCCCTGGAAAAATTACTTTAATATTTACACATTTTTCCCCGGCTTTATGAAAAAATGAAATAAGAATATAAGAATATAAAAAAAAAATTCCCTTAATTAAATTTTGATGTAATCTATTTGATATCATTATGAAAAGAGATCTCGAAATTGTTTTAGTCTCTTGATTTCTTTTATCTCGTTTCCCATTACTCCGGTTAGAATTTTTTTTTTAGTAGTCTTCGGGGTGTTTTTAGAAGTAACTAATTGCCCTTTTTAGTCCGTCCGATTTAGACGAGCCTTTAGGGTGACCATTGGCTACCATTTTTGTAATTAACGTTTTTAGAAGGCGAGTTACAATTTCGTTTCATTTACATCCAGACTGTACCAGATCTATTAGCCGTCTGATTCTGGACCTCCATCTCATTGCTTTATTAACACTATGACGTCCGGAGGTCTGATGTAAATTTTACGTGTCGGTGCCGGTGGAACTAACTATCATGCTGCCTGAGCACCAATATTTTAAATTCACAGCATATGAACTTGAGTGGTGAACGTCCACATACGTAAACAAGCATAAGCGACGCATGGCACCACCGTGGAGTCACTGGCGGTCAACGGTAACCATTTTCATGACCTCACAGTGGGGCCAGCGTATGTCATAGTGTTAATATTGATTAACACCGCAGAGGGAGGTCTGTGGTGTAGTGGTTAAGTGTCTGACTAAGAAGTTACAGTCGCAAGTTCAAATCCTCCTCCCGTATACCCAAAAAGGCTTGTGACAGTCAAGACGAAATCAATTTGCACATTGTTAGGCCGAAGAAAGACTCATACTTTCAAATGTAGTACCTGGGGGTAAAACCTCACACTCTCGAGAATGGTGTAAATACCTAAGTCAGGAAAAGCCAGTAAGTCAGTCAAAATTAGTCAAATCAACATCGTCAGTCTGCTTAGAAGTATTATTGTAAACACACCAGACAAGAGCAACCGAAATATAACCGAATAAAGCGCAGACAAGAAAAGTTTACACGACTAACGACCTCTAGAAAGTAATGCCCTCACCGGTGGGCCATCTAGAACCTCAAACACCTACATAAAAGGAAAGAAGGAGTATAATTGTGAGCGCACTAGACAAGGGCGACCTATAACAATAACAGAATAAAGCACAGACAAGTGAACTGTCACGACCAAAGACCTCTAGAAAGTAATGCCCTCACCGGTGGGCCATCTAGAACCTCAAACACCTCCAAAAAGGAGTAAAATCGTGAACTAGTGTTTCTTAATACAATTTTGGAGGATGGTCACACCAAACACAAATCAAAATTTACTCACTGACCGAATTTAAAACTTTCTTTAAAACTCTCAAACGACAAGCTCTCAAAGTGCTTTTAATTTATTCACGTGTAAAGCTCTCACAAGTCTAATTCACACGGCTTCGATGTTCCCGTTGTTATCTTATTTATCCAGTCATTTCCCTCATTCTGGATCGGGAATCGCATTCATTAGTGCGATTCAATCTGTTGTCTTCCAAGCTATTGCTGAATTAATTGGAGAGGATGCCATTGAGTGTGCGTGCCACCGCCACTCGAAAAACTCCGATTTTGAACAAATTCTATACACACATTAAGTGGAACGGAAAACAATGTCCGCCCTGTGCTTTTTCACTTAATATACGTTACGGTAAAAGTGATAAATCGGGTGAATATATGTATAAATAAATCCCGGTTATTATTCATAATCAAAAGTACTGAGTATTTATCACATTTACTGGCTGATTTATAGAATATTCAACTCGTAATCTGGGAGAACTTATCTAAAACAGTGTGCATTACTTTTGAAATGAATTCCATGAAAAAAGAAAGATCATCAAAGTCCTAAAAAATTTTGTAAAATTTATGAAACGCATTTCCAATTTTTCACTGATACTTTAATTAATCATTATACCATGTGGATACGGAAATCGTATATCGTATAAATGTTCCGGTAAAAGTGATAAATCAGGCCAGTATGTATATAATCCCGGCAATTCTTCATAGGCACCAACTAAGCTTGGTTAATGAGACAAACTACTGAATATTTACAATAGAAACCAAACATAGAACTTTAGGCCCAACAGCAGTACAACTATTGCTGTCAAATATTTCACCATACCATTGAGAAGTTACTTGAGTTACTCTAAGAGTGTGCATTATTTATGAAATGATTAGAAATAATTCAGAAGGGAATGAAATGAGATTTCGCCAGTTGAATCAACGACGGTACAATTGTTAGTGAAAGACACTCCAAACCGAGACTGACAGTGGCGGATTAAATTTTAGGGTTTTTGACTTTTCTGAATTTTTGTTCTATTTAACACGGTTATGTAGATTTTGTTGTCTAAGTTCTTTAGTTGAATTATATTAAGCAAACAGGATCAATGCTACTACTCAAGAGCATTACATTTAATGAACAGAAGGCAACGTGAGAACAGCTACTAATTAGTTAATGTTAGTAAATTAAACGGGATTCAATTACGAAACCAATTCTTCGCGTAAAAGTGTGCCTTACTTATGGAACGCTCTATACTCTTCTTGAGGGTGTGTGCTAATTAGTTGCACTAGTGTGCAGTTCTTCCAGTATCACTCTTACAAAAGCTGTGCTAGGAAATCAAAAGTAGGACTATAGGTTCAATGACAGTATAACTATTGTGGCGGTCTCCACATTCCTAATTCCGGAATGGGTACAGTGAAATGAAGCAGTCGACAACCAAAGCTAAATTCATTCAGTCCCGGAGCTCCGCACCGTCAGGATCCTTGCATTTTCCATTTTGATTCTAAATTATAGTTATAATAACATTTTATATATCAATATACATATACGTTCGGAATTAGTGTTGTCCATCATTCGTTCATCTACAACGACACAACCTGGTTCCGACAGCTATTAATGTAAAAGATAATCCCAGACAAACAGTTTTCTAGTCCAATTTCAAAATACTTGCCACATGGTCGCTGCAGCCATAACCTGCATCACAAATCAGCTCATGAAGAACCTATACCCTCACTGGTTCCTTATAAGTACTGTACACAGTATTTTTCACTGAAGGTTATAAAGACTGTCACACAATACTGAAACCATTTTGTTTTATCTCATCCCGATCTTTAAATGAATCAGGAAATCCTGGTGACCTTTTCCCCTTTGAAAACATCCTCCATCATTTCTATTTGGTCGCGGCTTGAGTATCCTAACTGATTAAAACGAAATTAAATTTTTGGTGAATTAGTCATTTTGACTGAGTAATTGACCCAGAGGGTGGAATGAAGATTACCTCAATCCCAGCTCAAAGGGATTCGCAAGCAATCAATATTTAAACACTGAATCGGGGGGTCTCACGCAGGCGTTACCATTTTTGTTTCATCGAAACAAATTTTTCCGATCAACAGACACAAGAACAGACAACATCAGAGAAAAATTTTTAGTATCCATAAGAGATCACCAACATCGAAAAGACGAAATGAAAATTTGTGATCATCTTCTGTAATCAAACAGGAATCATTTTCATAAAATTTTCAACAGTGCCCGTAATGAAATCATTATTATTAAGCCACCCCCTCGAGACCCGACCGGTTATCTTACAATCTCTGTACAAGTTTGATAAAGTTCTGAATTAACGATGCTCATCCATTACTTGGGTCATAAAAAGGTTAGAAAGATTTTGTAGGCTCGATGGAGACTGGAGCCTCGTTTTTACAATATTCATTACAGTCTCCAAGTCGAAGAAGCGATTACAAGTCCGAAACTATCAGCAGTGAATACGCACTACAGACTATTCAACTTCTTCTGACACCAAAAGTTCGAGATAATGAATGAAGAACATGTACAGTCAAATTGGTAAGAAGTACCAGACCACTAACCAGGCCTGTCAACAATTTAGTGGAAAAATGGCGGCAAAATCCAAATTTTGCGTTAATTTTGGGACACCCTATACTATTTAACACTGATAGGAGTTCGCTGGGTACTCTTAAACTTTACTGAGTACTCGAAATTAAACTATATACGCAGTATACTTGGGTTACGACCGAACACTACTACTAACAGACTGCAGGATTAACGAGTGACTGTCTGAACACTAGCTAGACCCATAGTACTAAGCAATCGTGGAATTTCCTAAACCTACCTTTTTGCTAGGTACAGTATTCACTGTCTGTCCTTTGTAAACAATTCCTTGGGGTTGGGGAGCTAAATTTGATTCTTCTTCTAAAACTCCAAATTTAGAAACTCAGAAATTCAAAACCTGGGTGGTTCTAGGCATTTTTAATTTTATGCCCGGAATGCTTTGTGTTGCTTACTTCCGGCAATAGAAAATTACAAGATTTACAAAGTTTACCAAAATTTAAATACTGAGCCCACATTGTCTTTTCTCACCAATATGGCATTCATCGTATTCGCGATGGCCTCACAGTCATGTTGACTTTCCAGCATCACCGCTACCACCGTCCAATATTTGACCTCCCTTCCCAGGATTCTGCACAACCGGTTCCTCTCTTCTTGCCAAAGAGGACAGACATCCCAAGTGTGTTCGGGCGAGTCCTCCTTGTCATGGCAATGCAGGCAGGTGTTTACCTCTCGGGTTCTAGGCATTACACATTGACAAACTCATGGTATTTACAACCCCGGTCATTCCACTTATGAAAAGAAAATGATTCGTGACAAGACTACCAACATCTCAGCAAGACAAAGGAGCCAAAAGGAAAACTAAAGCAATCTCCAAAGCCTAGAAATTCAAACCCATGACGGTTGTCGGAGACCTGGCAAACAGTAATAAACCCATACGCGAATAAATATTCCAGACGTCTTATAAATTTTATTAAATTTAAGCTTCAGTCACATCGCGAAATGCCAGCGTCAGAGCCGGAACTTATTTAAACTAAATAATTCATGATTTAAACACAACCAAAACGAATTCGGAATGAAGAAAATGGAGGAAAGCATCGCGGAATTACAAATCTGAGATATAAAACTTAATAAATATGAAAAGGAAGGAAAAAAATGAAACAGAAATAAATTCGAGGAATCTTGAAAAGAAAATTGCAAATGTTTATCTTATCTCCAGAGTCATTCAAATCCCAGTTGAGTATCATTCTCGCCATCTAGCAGCTCTCTGATTTTGAGAAATATGAAAGGAGGAGAAGAGAGAGATGATGATAATAAAAAAAGGTCAGCTAATTTTTATTAAGGTCAAAAGGCTTCGATCAGTATTATAATATAATTAAAAAATTGATTAGCAATATATACGTCGAAGCTGTCCTCTTCTCACAGTTCGTCACCTTTTATAATTCAACTAAGGGATGTCCAAGTGTCTTTGTTCTGTTATTTTCGAGCTTAAATATATTCTTATGACGTCACCGATATATATATAGAAATTGTGGGGGTGTGATATTGGAAAACCTCAACGACATACAAACCCATCTCAGTGGAAATATACTGTCTATCTACCTGTCTGTTTATGATTAGAGTTTCTTTGGCTTCTTACAACCCAATAACTCTGTTGGTTGATTTTCCCATCTTGATCTTAGCACTATTTGATGAAGAATTGATTTCAAAAATAATGCACACACTCGTAAAGAATTCATTTCATGACTAAAGCACTTTAAAAATTTTTCTGTATACGATAATCGTTTTTTCTCAGCCTTAATTATACTGCTTAAATGCACGCTTTTATAATTATATTATTATCGTTTTAAAGTAATTACAACAAACCTTTAAATTAATAAGATAAATACGATGACTGAAATGATATGTTAATTTAATTTATCTTGTAGAGAAATTATTATAATTATCTACTTACAATAAATCTAAATTGAATTCATCATGATAACAATCACTCAAACAAATTTATACTTCACTAACTACCTTACACTCACAATGTCACACCATGAATACTCGAAGACTAATGTGATTATGCATGAACCTGGCGGTAGTTGACATCGTCAAAGAAACTCAGATGCGCGCGCAGCTCTGTTAGCTTCATCTTTAGATCGTTTTAACACTAAAAACTATAATCAAACTTAAAACCAACGCAGTGTGGTGATGTTTAGGGATGTGCAATTTTTGGATTGTGCATTATTTATGAAATGAATTTTTAGGTGAGTGTATTAATTTAAATAAATGACTAAAGAGGACCGTGAGTTATTCATGATTAGGCTTTACAACTATAAGGAAAGGACATGTTTTCTGTGATTTGTTAAAAAAATTTTTTTTGGTGTATTAGCTTGCTAAGTGTTATTGAGTTATTGTTATGTAAATGAAGAATTGGAAGGGAGGAAAAGTCAAACGACACAGCAAAATTTTATTAATTTCTCCGTTACGAGTTGGAGATTTTATAAACTAGCCGGTAAAAGTGATAAATACGTATTAATTTCTCAGATTTACCAAGCTTAGTTGATGATTATGAATTATATCCGGGGATTATATATATATTAGCCCTGTTGGCGCCAATTTCGGAAATAGGCGCCGGAGGAGTCGGAACCGAGTAGGTAGCATCCTTTACTTTACTTTTCATGGACCTGCTCATCCGTTAGGGTCACGGGGTGAGGGAAGCAATCAAGGACTTCCAACTGGAAAAATCCTCCGCTATCGAGGTCAGAGAACTCGGGGTTATCAGACGAGATTCGGCCAAGGCCTTCACCCCCCTGAGTCACCCCTGCCGGGACCGGCCGGGTCCACCCGGAACCGAGTAAATACGTAATAACGTTCGCCGTGCGAGCGGAAGGCTGACAAATTCGCGGCTGTCAAGGAGTCTCATACCGTCTTTCTTTAGTGCATTCTCAGCTTTTCGCAGTGACATACAGTCTTTCTCAATCATTCGCAGCCTCAAATAGTTGTTTTGATTCTCTCGCCGTATTTCACAATTTCTCGAAAATTTTCTGTCGTCTCAATACTCTCCATGCTGGAATGGAGAGCCAACAACAGCACCGCCGCAACAAGTCCAATTTATCACTTTTACCGTAACGTATACACGATATTACTTACGGTTTTCATAATATTTGTTACTCTCTCAACAAACAAAAACGAATATTCATACACTGAAATGTAGAAGACGTCGAGCGAAACAAATTCACAAAGAAGACGGGAAATTAATTTTCGGGCAATAATACTCACAAAACTCAGTTTTTGGCTTTTGTATATGTAAAAGAAGAAAAAAAATTTTCAAAATATCTATCAAACAAATTCTTGAAGATAATTTTTCTTTTTTTTTATATACATTTCATCTAACACAACTTATAAAGCTTAAAAATTACGAGAAACGTGCACATTAATATTACGCTTGGATTTCCTTCAACCATCCACAACAAATTTATAGCTATAAATATAACAAGGCGAGGGAAATTTGAGCGGGAAAAAATTGACATGGCTGAAAAAGAAAAACCTAAGACAACTTTAGTCAGAGATGAAAAAAGCCGTCTTCTCCTCCCACCAATCTTATCTTGTATAAATGAAAACATAAAATATATCTCCTCCTACCTTTTCTGAGAATCTTTTATTTTGGGAAGAGAAAAAAAAATTTTCCCTCATCTTCCAATTTTCCTTTTAAATTTCTAACATCAAAGACGTGACACATCGGAAACAAAAATCCAGAGGAATGAAATGCTTTTAATAAATAAGAGAAGATGACCCTAACAGTAGATTGAAGAGGAAGAAGAGATGGATTGAAGGGGATGGATGGTGGTTGGGAGTTTTGGGAGCCGACTTCGCCTATTACGAAAATAATTCGAAGTGAATGTCTCGAGGGTCCTTGACTCAAATCCTTCCCGATTGACTTAATAACGTGAAAGAAGTTCTAGTATAAAAACCCTCTTGTATTATTTTGATTACATCCCTGTTGAAGCTGACTCCCTCCGTTTATACTAAAGAAAAATATGTGTTGTGGTGTTCTTAGATTCTATCAAAGACGGGATTGTAATCGTAGCACTCGCGTTAACACTCAAAATACCATTTACAGGCGGTCCTCGACTTTTGCACTGTTGGATTTAGTGATACACATGAATACCGGACGAAAATATATATTGAAATAAAAATATGTACAATAATATATATAGAAAATAGCGTGGTCGTTCCGATAGCCGTTTGAGTTACTTCACCAAGTCGTTGTATCGCCCTGATTCAGTTGGTCGCGTGGTCTATTTATGAGCGTCGTGTAGACTCTCTTTCTAGAAGTCTTATTGTATCTTACTGCGACTCTCTGTATGCCTGTGACTTGTTTGTTACTAGTCGGATCGTGTCTAAGCGTGTTGCATTGGCCACTGCAATGTGTTGCTGTGTAATCACTTCTTCGTTGAGGCTTGGTAAGCATACTGAATATTGTAAAAACGAGCTTTCAGTCACCACTGAGCTTTCATCCTGTTAGTCTCTGGATTTTGTTGTGACTTGTTTGTTGCAAGTCTGATAGTGGTTGTCACATTTTTAAACATCCAATCCGATTGGATTTCCCCTCTCAGGAGACATCAAACCAGTCATCAGATCCCAATCTTGTTGGAATTAAGAAAACAAAACAGTAAACTGTATAAAGGAAACACCCAAAATCACTGAACATGCATCTTAGTATACACAAATACTTCAAGACACAATTTTCGGTTCATATTTGTTGACACACCTTCGAAACTTTCAGGAACAAATTATTCGGCAAAGTTGAGGGCCCACAGCATTCCATAATCGAAAGACTTGGATTCATAAACCTCCATTTCCGTGGTCTCCTTTTCAGTTCTCCGGAGGAAAATATTTTTTGATTTTGTCTTGCAACAAAGTGTTGCCATTAGCGTCACTTTTCTTTCTCCTAGGGTGAAACCCTTGGTTGCATCTGTCCGACCTCTCTTATATATTTATAACCAAATGCTTTTCAATTTGCTACCAGGCAGGCAAGGAAGAAGAAAAAGTTTTAAAAAAGAAAAGAAAAGAAAAAGCTTGATGGTTTTATTTACCGCGTTAAAATAAATAGGCAGAAGAGTAAGAGGAGGATGGGCGGGAAGGTGTTGGGGGTTGTGGGGGTGGAAGGAGCGAAAACAAACAAGAAAACTGAGTTAGAAATCTTTTCTTTGCTTATTATTTTAGAAAAATAATCCCCAAAAGAGAGGAACAAGACTCGACAAATTTGATTTCAAACCACTTTCCTTCCTTTTATGTCTATCACTGTACGTTGTTGGTGATCATTACTAAAAAGCTCTCCACTCTTTTTGCTTTTCCTCTTTCTTTCAATAACTTCTTTCTTAAGAGTTCAGTTTCGTTCAACAAATTTCTTTTTTATTTCTTCTTTTCCCTTTTTTCCTCTCTCTCATTCTCTTCACTTTGCGTTTTCATTTTCCTCCTTTTTTTTGAGCCCTACTGATGGAGCAATCAACTTCTCTTGAATTATTACTTCATCAAGGTATAATTTTTCTTTTGAGGTTTCTACTTCTTTTCTTCCTTATTAGTCTAATCTTAAACGTGGCTGAGATGTCAAAGTCTTGATTTTTTACTTTTCTTAGTTTTTCTTTAGCCTCTTGTTTAAGATTTTCTATCCGGAAGTGAGATTGTATACGAAGGTTTGATTGTTTGGATCTTGTTTCTGTTGTAAAAAAGCTCCCAAGTTCACCTTACATACATCATGTTTTATCAGACACATCTCCCACACCGAAAATCACACAGAACGGGAATCACACCTTATTTATACAGCCAGGTCTCGTTTTACGCGAAAGATGACAACTCTAAAAAACTATTCAATACACTAGAGACAAACATCTTTTAATGATTCCAAAGTTAAAGTAAACTGGGGTATAGTATAAGTGTGCATTATTTTGTATTATATTATATTATTATATTAAACTGACATACCTTTTTATCAGGGTTAATCAACATTATCGTACAGACACACAGTTATCACTATAGTCTCTTTTCTCTTTCTTTAAATACATAACCGAAACATTTTCTCAGCTTCCACTTTTGTTTTTCTACCATTCTATACTTTTCTCTTTTTATAGAAGTACCTATACAGTTTTATTATATAAATATATGTTCCGCTGTTTCTTCTCCAGAAGAAACACATCTCCTCGTCCAGTCCTCTCTACTGGGCGCTTCCCATTTCTGTATCCCCCGAGTTTTAATTTGGCAATTTCCTTCTTTCTTCCTGGTTTAGTATACAGTATGTACATTTTCTTCTGGGTTGTCTACACTCTCTAATAGCCTTACTGATTTCTTGTCCTTTATTTTTCTCATCATCTCTGTGCAATACTTATGAAATTGACTCTTAATGAAGACAAAACGATAAAGTTTGACGAGCTTTTAAACAGAGAAGTGTCGGTTAGGTCAAAATCATCACGAAATCAAAATGATTCTAATTGTTAACTCTCCGTGGGTCATAAATCTGTTTAGAAAGTGTCGAAATTGATTAGACAAAGTACACGAATTCCGAACGAAAATAAATTTACGGAGATAAATAATATCTGCAAGAATATGTATAAAAAATAGCCCGGTCGTTATGATAGCCGTTCGAGTTACTTCCTCGTTTCGTTATACTACATTGATTAATTGTCAGTTGGTCACGTGTTCTATTTATATGCTTCGTGTAGACTGTTTCCTACAAGTCTAATCGCGACGTCTTGCAAGTTTCTGCATATTTTTGTGACTTGTCTGTTACAAGTCCGAGTGTGTTGCCTTGATCGTCATACTATTCATTTCATAAATAATGCACACTTTCATGAGTAATTAATTTCTTAAATTACACTTTATAAATATCGTGACCCTTTCATTTCTTATCTTTCATAAATAATGCACACTACTAAGAGTTTCTGCATGTCTTGTGATTTGTTTTTTACAATTCTAAGCGTGCTGCCTAGGTCACCACTATAAACTTCAGCTTTTGTGTCTATATTTCGTGCAAACTTCATTCCGTTTCCGGTTTATTGAGCAGTATCTCCTACTTTTCTTTTGGAAAAACCCAAAACTTCTCAGGTTTGTAGAGCAGAAAGGTGAGGTTTTTATTTTTTTAGCAAAAATTCACAAAAAAGTTTCTCGTTTAACGCGTCCACTCAAATTTTTTAAAATCCCCTTTTGACACTTTGTTTATTACCCTCTGCTGCCACGACAAACAAAGACACCAGGAGGAATCCTTCAAATTTTAGAAACCTTCTCTGAGGTGCAAAATCAAACCTATGTTTACCTTTTCTCCGTTAATATTCTTCTTTGGTGGGTTTCCTGTTCAAATTGTCTCATTCAATTTCAAGTAAAACAAATTTTATTTTGCCCATACCGCTTCGCAATAATTCTGTCGTATGTACTAGGAAATTGTTTTTGACGTGACCCTATTACCTAGAATCATGAAAATTGGATTTACACCAATTTCATCGTTAAGCACTTCGCCAATTTCAAACTGAGTATAAAACTGTCACTTTTTAATGATATTAGTACGAGCTAGCTTATGGATAAAAATTTTATTACAAATTATTTGATATATAAGCTTTAAACTCAGTACCAGAACGTTTCGCCAACTTGAAACTGTGGCCCTGGTAAATCTGAACTTTTTTTACGCGGTTTGTAATTACCTCAAACAATGGTTAACCGCTTTCTTTGAATACCGCGTAAGTCTAAGTAACAGCAATGAGAGACTTATACATTTTCGAACTACCTGTAGGTTTTAATATATATTTATATACAAATGCGAAAATGGAAACCGATCGCGGAAACTCTCAGAAATTCGTTTATTAATTTTTTTGAAATCGAACAAAAAGAAAATGGAAATGCTGGTGGAATGACTGCGTATAAAATTGTTGTCGTATATCATTTGGTAGCATTAAGAGAAGAATTTAAAATATTTCAAAAGAATATGAGATGATTCGCATCACGAGCTCCACCTATTCATACCGAATATGGAAGCTAAATTTACCGAATACTGCCAACAGGTAGAGACCATCCGGGCCGAAGTTCAACTTGCACACAACAGATGGTAGCGTGATCTCCAGTCCCGGAGCTAGGGCATTGAACTCTCCTCCATTTTTAGGTCTTCCTTTCCTTTCTGTTCCTTTTTCCTTTCCCACTTTTCATGTTATAAAAAAAGAAAAAAATCAAAGCAAATAACCCAGACAAAATTCCTTTGAAATTATTTTAAGATGAAAATTATCGTGTAAAAAAAAAAATCAATTCGATTATGAATTTGTTAAGTAAAACAATAATTAAGAAGGAAATATTTAATTAAAAAGTTTCGGTGAAGAGATTTTTGAGTTTTTGCTTTGCTCCCGGCGAAATGGTCCACCTCAGCATCCGACTAGGAAATAAAATTGATTTTTCTCATCTGCGCCATTTGTTGGTAAAACTGTTTCAAAACACTTTGTTTCTAAACAAGGTGGCGGCGCTGCAAAATACCTTAGTTTCATTGACAAATCCCAAGGATGGTGTAGACTTTGACAAGAGTAGCATCTATCATTGTTATAACTTTTTGCGCGTGAAAAACTCTGTTTAAAAAATCCGAAATGTAATCCGGTTTTAAATTAAATTTCGTTTGTCTCAAATGGAAGAACCGAAATCCTCGATATTTATGTCAGTTATCGTATTGACTGAGATGGGGGAAAAAGCAGACATGAATACATTATCAGTTCAGTTTTTAAATTTTAAATTTTAAATTTATTTCTGTTGTAACTGAATGGTTCAGCCCAAGAAAGTTATCACGATGATGGAAATCAAATTTTTATTATCACTTTTAGTAATTTCGAACAGTGTTAAGGCTAATGAAAACCCGTTTCAGCCGGAATCGATTGAGGGCTTAGGTAAGTTGTGATAATTTTTCTTTCCCAAGCCTTCTCTTTTGTTTTTGTTGATGTTTTTATTTTGTATTTCTAAAGAGAAACGTTTGTTTTATTATTTATTTTTATATTCCTTTGTTTTAAGAATTGCAAGGAGCTGGAGTGTGGTTAACCAGTTTTTAGTTATTTGGAAGAGAAAAAAAATTTTTTTTAACAATTAATCTCTCAGTGGTGTAAAGAAATTGGCGAAAAAATCGATAATAACAATCATAAGAGTATTGATATTGTGTTAAGTTGTTTTATTGCTCATATGTTTGTCGTTAATAAATTTAATCCCACATTTTATTGTTCACAACCATTTTTAAAAATCCTCAAGCTTATGTGGGAGACCTTTGTTGAAATATTTAAGTGTTTTCATAAAGTCATTATCAAAGAAACTCAAAATTGTTGATATCTGTTCTCATGCAATCCTTTTTTTAAATGGTTTCTTGTGACATTATTTAATTTGTAAACAAGTTTAATTGCTCTCTTGAAGGACATGTAATCAGTTAGAATTTCACTATGCGAAAAATGATTGCTTATGAATTCCAATAAAAAATTGTGTTCCTGTCATATTTGATGTTGTTTCAAGCAGCCAAGTATTCATTAATCACTCTATCATACAACTTAATTTGATTCTTTTACTACTCGGAGGAATGTTTATTAAAAACTGGGATGCTAGTTTTATGTGACAACAAATGAAACAAAGTTTTCGAAAATTGGAAGTTGAATTTTGTTCAACCCTCATATCTGATTTTTGATGTTCATGTCGGAAAACTGATTCTGTGTAAATATCAGATAGTTTCTCTCTTTATGAAGAATGTTAAATGAATATTAATATGATTTGAAGTTTGGTTGTGATTTCTTGTCAAAATGTTTGATGATTTTCTTGTATCGAGAGAATTTCACTTGGAGAAAATGGTTAAAAAGAAAAAGTCTTGTAAATGAAACATGAAATTGTCAACATGGAGAGACAAACTTCCTTTAAGACATGATACAAACAATGTTCCTAATTTTCTAAAGAATGAAATTTCCTTCTCTTTCTCTTTATAATGAGCCTAAATTAGACTCTCAAATATCAGGTAAATAGTTTCAAAATTAAAAGATGAGGTATGTGGTCAGAGTATCATTCGTTGAAATACAATTTTCATTTGATTAACCTTCCTTTCGAGTGAGGGAGTAGAATATTGATTTTGTATTTTGAGAGCAATTAGTGATTCTCAGAAACTGTGATGAGCTTAATGTTTCAGCCCTCATTTTGGAACTGTTTTTACAAAGAAAAAACTTTGTAATTGTGTTAGAAAATTTTTGTTCCCCTGTCTCTATGTAAAGTGAGAAGTTAATTAAACATCAAAATGGTGGATCTGAGCTTTATTAAACCAAGTTAACCTTTTCAATTAGTGTTTGTCTCTGGGAGAAAAGTGGTTTGGATCTTCGAAAGGGTTGAACACTGTTTTATGGTTACTCATGAACAAACTAAAAATGAATTTTCTCTGTCCTCGTGAAATTGTTATTAAAATTCATAATTTCCATCCTACGGTCTTGCCTCATCAAACTTAATAGCTAAGGATGGTCTGACATATGACGTCTTACTGAATAAAAATTGAAATCAGTTTTAATTGATCAATAAATTAATTCTTGAGCTTTGTTTTAATGGATTTTTTATTATTATTAACAAGTGAGTTTACTTGTAAAATCGTTTTGCTTCATTCTTTCCGGATAAATGTACTTTTCACTTTGGTTTATTGCGCGGGCGCGCCAATTTTTTCTTTTTCAAACACTGTTCGTGTTTGAGATACAGTCTTATCAGAAGTGAGTCGAGGAATTAGCTTTTCATTATCCTGAACCTTAATCTTTGAATTATTTTAGTTTGTGGATTCCTTTGGTTGATTTGTTTGTTTGCTGGTTTCCCTGTTTTATTATTTTCTAGTTTGTTTGAATGGAAACCTTATAAAATTTTTGTGAAGTTGGGTAAGTTTACCAAACTAATACAAACACAGAGGTTTGGTAGCAAACACTTGTCGAATGATTTTCCCCTCATTAAGCCGCACCCAGTTTTTGCTCTTTTCCTTTTCACCTTACTTCGTTTCGTGACTCAAACACGACAGTGATTTTCCCCGTCTTATTAACTTTTCTCGTGAAAAAAAATGGAGTCATGCATTCTATTAGAGCTGATTCATGGGTATCAATATATATATTGCATGAGAAATATTGTGCTGCGACTTATTTTTGATATAACTGACTTCCAACACATGCCCTGAGCTTAAATGTGGAGAAGTTATTAATTCAGTTTTAGAATATGCCATATGTGCCAGCACCTGCCTCACCTGCTCTTCACCATTAACCTTATTTCATAGTCAAGTCGTTGAACGATCAACTTGGCATTAGTGTTTCCTTTCCTTCTCCAGCCCTCCTCTCTCCAACCCTAATGGCTCTTATGGGAGGTCGTTTCTTTCCATTAATGAGGTCTTTGACAAATTTTTACTTCTTCTAAACATTTCTGATGGTTCTGACTCATAAATAGATGAAACTGAGTTTTCTTCTTACACTTCTTGCTAGATGACTACCATGAGATGAGGTTGCCGTCTTATCTTCTTCATAGATTTTGAAGTGGTGTTTGTCAGAAAGAAGATTTTTCCTTGGGGATGGGGATTGTCTAAGTGGTCTTCGGATACAGAAACTTGACAAAAGATGGAAATTTAGAATCGGAAACAGGAGCAAACAGAGGAAGAAGTGGGAGGACGACACCTGACCCCCAATGGTACAATAAACCAGCTGACAGAATAGTTTGAAAAGGAGCGGGAGAGGCTTTTGCCAAATATGAACCTAGTTAATATAACTATTATTATAATCACTACAAAAATATTAATAATATATTTTCCCTATTTTGCCAATAGGCATTAGGGGTATCTTTTTAAAAACATTACAAACTTTACACATGTTACAAACAAACTTTTTACAAGCATTCAAAGCAAAAGAGTGGACAAAATATGATTATCAGTATCAACAACTAAGAGTGGTTCTCTGCAAATTCATATAGGACGAGGCTTCTGACCTTCAGGGTTTGGGTCATGAAAGCATATAGCCCTATGATGTTATTAAGTCGCCCGAAGTTGTTTGCCAGGTTTATCAGCTGTTCCTGAGGCTCCAGGTCTCTATTGCAGAAGCTTCTAAGGTTTGTTTTGCGGATCTTCTCGTAGGCTGGGCACTGGAAGATGAAATAATCTAGGCTTTGTAAAAATAAAAAAATAAAATGGAAACATTTATGATCAATATAACTATTATTATTTATATTATGTCAGTAAGAGAGAGAGAGATCTTTGGTAACCTTCTAGTTCTTCTGGCCTTCATTTTTCACAGCATCCGACAGTTTCATCTCATAAAAGAATATCTTTTCATAGAAGACATGTGGCTTGAAGGTTTTTTTTTGTATTTCGAAAGGGGTCACTTTTCTGTGTCTTATTTGTATAATATATTATAATGAGATGATCATCTTCGTGATTTTTAGGACATTGACCTCGGCGTTTTTTTTTTACCTTCCCCTTCCCCATCGAATTTCCCTTATGCAAACGATCAATTGTGTCTGTGTGTTGCACCGTCAAAGATATTTTTTATTTTTATTTATAAATTCATTCAGGAAATTTGAATACCTATTTCTGTGTTTGATTTATCGAATGCCTCACGGAAATAGCCCGTTAGTCCGCTTTATAAATTTGAATTGTTTTCTTTTTGTTCGTTTCAGAGCCGAGTAAGCCTTTGAATCTGACAGTCATCAGAGCCACGTCGACCACGATCGAACTTTCTTGGGCAAAACCTGAACACGAGAACGGAGACATAAAAGGTTACAGGATTTATTTCATGCACGGCAATTATACGGACGTCCGAACGACTTCCACTCCGGTATTGTCCCACACACTTGATACATTGAGTAAGTATCACAATGAATATCGTCGAGAAGGAAACCGCGTTTGATTTTGTTTAAAAGTGATTTATGACCAAGCTCTGGAAGTATTAAAAAGAAAAATGAAATCGTATTGAGTCGGACTTCTGAAGTTAAACCTTTGGACTCCATCGTACGACTACTGGTTTCTTTAGAACACCTCTTTCGGAGATTAAGTCTGTGTTCAAATTCAAGATTAATAAGCTTTTGTGTACTCGACTATCCACCTCTCATAAATAGGTGTTTTAAGAGACCTAAAACGTTTTTAAAAAATCGCTTAAAGTTGTAATTCTAAACCGCGTAAAATTAGTTTCATTCTAAGAAGACTGAGTATATATGTAAGAAAATCAGATTTCCGACACAGGTTTGAATACCTACGACGGCATTCAAGTAAGAAATCAGCTACGGAATGAAGGACAGTGGTTTTGATTTTGATATTTTCAAAGTAGATTATATCCCCACCATCTTCTCCTCTCGTTCTCTGGCGAACCGATTGAGAGGATGTTCTCTTCCTATCAGTGCGCTAACAAATTGAACGTCGTTCCATCCATAAAAAAGTTTTTAGCGTTAAGTGGACCGTCAATTAACAATTGTTCTCTCAATTTCCACGGCTGAGGAAAGGAAGAACAACAAAAAAGCGAAATGAGATGGTGGGATATGTATTCACGTCAACTCCCGTGATTTTGGGTTTGTTTTCTCAAAAAAGAAAATTTTTCCGGGATTTTGAAATTGAGTGAAACGACCTTTCGTGTTTTGGGAGGCTGTGGGGACTTTGGTTAATTTTTATTAATCATCTCAACTTCTTTTTATTATTGTCGAACGTGAGCTTCAGTCACAAGGTCAGGTTACGCTTTCGTAAATTCAACCGTGAAATCTTGCTGACTTGGGTTACACATGGTTTCAGTTATGATTTCAGTCGATTTCAATACCGTCGTCCGATGGATCATAAATGAAAATATAAATATTATTATTTCTTCCTTATAATCCGATTCGGAGAATCGAGATAGAATATCGGACCGTTTTATCTAAATATCAAGTTTATCTGGGATCGATATTCTCGAACGAATTCATTTAAGATGAGTCCGTGGCGGAGGCAGGAACCGAATCGAACTTTAATTAATTACTTCATTTAATTAAGGCCGCGAAGAAGCGATTCATTTCGAATATATATTTCGCGCAAAACACCATTTCCATTTTGCGTCTCAAAACTAAAACGAGAAGAGAGAGAGGGAGGGAGGAGTATTAATCTCATCATCTCTTCCAATTGCTGATGTGCCACATTAGATGTGAACAAAAAAAATGAAGGAAAACGATTTTCCGCCTTCGGAAAATTTAGAAGCAATTTTTTTTTCTTTTCTTTTTTTTTAGTGAACGCTTCATCGCGTCTGAAGAAGAGAGTGTCTCTTTTGCTTTAATTCCCTCGATGGTTGAGCCTTGGAAACTTTTATTGTACTCATTCAACCTTTAAATTTTGTCGGTTTTTGTTTGTTCTAAGTTTTATAGAATTTTTTTGAGAGGATGGGGATGCTGAGCTGCTGGCATGTTTACTCCATCTCCTTACTCTCTCACCCTACCGACATATTCTCATATGATAGCAGCTGGCTTTGTTAAGACCTCATTTTATGTTAGTGTACACCTTTGGGAAGATTTTATTTCATAAGTAATGCACAGTTTTATGGTTTGAGGAAATTACAAAAATTTAGATGAGTCAGTCTGGGGGGCCTTCGACATGATTTTTTGGAGGTTACGATATTTCGCAACAAAATGAAAGCTGGGTAACATGTTAGTAAGGAAATGGAGCTGTAAGGGAGGTAATATGGTCATAATATCGTAATATATGGTAATAATATGAAAAATTAGGAAGGCAGTATGGTACGCCATCATGAATTTTTGTATAAAAGTGTGCATTATTTATGAAATAAAGAGAGGCAAGTGGAATGGATCAAACGTCTGTCTACAGATGCTCGAATCCTCTCCCGTACCCTGTTATACCCAAAATCGGGATTGGAACTCAACTTAAAATGTGTGCACAACTTGTGGAATGAAATTTTGGGGAAAGTGTTAAACTAACTCACCTTAACTTTGACACACACATGCTTTCATTGATTTTTTAGGAACCCCTGGTTTAGGAACTTGAATACGTTAAAAGTTTTGGGATTTTGGTTTCTTATTAATACATTCCGTATGATATAATCTAAATTTGGCATTTCCGTTGTCACTGAGCCACTTTGGCAACCGAACCAGGGTTTCATTATTATTATTATTATTGAAGTGTTTTCATGTGTGAAGTTTAAATCGTGTTTTGCATTCTGAGCGTTTTAGAATTTTTCGAAAGATCTTTGAAGCCTCGTTCTCGTATGGTAATTTGACTTCGTTCTCCCTCCTCCTACTCCTCTCTTCTCGCTTAATATAGCTTTCTTATAAGATCTCAAGTGGCTTCATGTTGATCCTTAGCCTTCCTTGTTAAAAATCTTGGTTGAGATAGAGTTGTAGGAAGAGTATTTACAGATTCTGGAAGTTTATAATTCGACGGGCCAGTCTTGAAATTTAAGGTTCTTAGATCTCTCTATGTAGGTTGTAAAGAGAGAGTGTGTGTTTGTGTGTTCGTCGATTTTTATTCTTTTCTCTTCATTATTCTCTCATTTTTAAGATGTGAATTTTAGAAGGGACTTAAAACGAATTTAATATTAGCGTTCAAAAGTGGAAAAGTTGACTTTTTGCAATTCAAATCTCCTTCTTCTGGCGCTTTTTATTTTCATACGATTAAATAAAAGAAAAAAATTGATCAGCATACGAATTGAGTACATATCATGCGCAAAAGATTTTCACTCCGAGAAAACCTGGCTAATCCATCTCGAGGTGAAATTGGTTAAGGCCGTTTTTTTGTAACGGTGATTTCATTGACTATTTCTCTCCTCTCATCATCCGATGGAATATTAAAATCGAGTTAACACGCAAAATTGGTAAAACCCAATTGAGATTTAGTGACACAGTCTCAGAAGCAAGGGTGTCAATCTCGATTACAGTACGAGTCATTTAATGTAACCGCTGATGTTCGAGTGGTTAGTGTACAGTTTTGTGAGGGAATTAATTTCAAAAGTAATACACACTTTCCTGAGGGTTCATGTCACTGATTCGAGATGTCACGTATGTTAGATGCGTTATGGTAATGATCGAATGGGTCATGACATTTAAAATTTTTTGTTTGTTTTGGTTTTGCGATATTTCATTTGAGAATAGTCACAGATTTTGGCACCCCCTCCTCGACGATGTAGTGTCTTCAATTAACCAAAAATTTTTCTAGGACCTTACACGGAGTACAAAATCTGGGTGAAAGCGTACACGTGGAAAAACGAAGGACTGCAGTCGGATTCGGTTAGATACAGGACTGACGTGGGTGGACCGAGCGCCCCAACAATCACAAATCTAACGTGCCAAAGTAACAACACGCTGTTTGTGGAATGGCGGAGGCCCAGACCGGCCGATTACTACATTTCGATAGATCAATACTTCATACTGTACAGGAGCTACGATTCGAACGACTTCGAAGAGAAATCCGTCGGGTCTTTTGAATCATTGGACAATGCCACTGGATTGGTAAATAAACAATATCTCTTTTGGTCATCGAAGCAAAATGATCCTGACAAACTCTAATATGGGGTTTCGTGGATATTTATTAAAAGAAAAAATAATCTCTTGGTTTTAAATTGAATCACTTCAACTGGAAATTTTCCTTTTTGTCGTTTTTCTTGTGGTTTTGTTTTTAATATTTTTCTTGGGAAACTGTATAAGCAAAAAATTTTTTCCCCATTTTTTGTTCTTGGAAATTGATGTCAACACTTTGGAAACACCTTCTCATAGTGTTGTCATATCTCAAGGCTATTTTGAATTCCTTGTATTTTCACTCAGATTTATTTATTTATTTTCAAATTCTTATATTCTGGTACGTCGATATACGATGTTAACAAATTTTAGATGTTTGGAGTTGCACCAAACAAAACTTTTTGGTAGTAACAAATGTGAAACTAATTAATCCGTTCCCATGAAAAGTGAAACTCCTTTTTGGTTAAAAAACTGAATTAATGAGATTTTAAAATAATTTAAAAACTTGTAATAACAAAAAAACGGATTCTGTTGAGCTGACAGTGTCCTGTTTCAACTGGAGTTAGGTGTTTGTTGAGGTGTGTGGAGATGTTACGCCTGTTCGTCACTACCTCTTGTAGTTCCTATAGTTTTGTTCTAAGACAACTTTGAGCGCTCATCTTTGTGCTAGCTTTTGTTGTATTTTAGTTAAAAATTTTTATTTTAGTTTCAGACGTTGCTAACGAATTTGACGACGGACACTTTATACGAGGTCCAAGTGCAAGCTGGAACGAGGAGTATTTATTACGAGAAGGAATTAATAAGAGGATCACTGTCTGGAACGAGAACTATCTTTGTAAAGCAGGACTGCGATAAATATTCACCTCTCCTAAGTCAAGTTCCCAGCGAGTTGAGCGCTGGAATGATCGCTGGACTGATATGTGTCTTTTCGGCCATCTTGATCGCCCTCTCTGTACTTGTCTTATGGAAGTGAGTACAAGGCTTTTCAATTCCCACGTTTTTTATTTCTCTTAATATCTTCATTACAAAATTGGATTATGAAATTATTCATTTCCTGTGTCTCTATTTTCTTTTTAATATCGATGCAGAAAATGCTTCAAAGCGAGTTACTATTATCTGGACGATCCAACTGCGATGTCGGTACCCGCTGCATGCGACTGGGACCAGCACAAAGAAAACGGTGTCAACACTGCCATTCCGATTCACTTGTTTGCCAAGCACGTGGCTAGTCTTCACGCCGATGGAGACATTGGTTTTAGCAAGGAATACGAGACTATTCAAAACTCGTCCACGGAAGGTCACACGGTTATTAATTCCCAGTTACCGGACAACAAAATGAAAAATCGTTATTTGAATATCTTGGCCTGTGAGTAAAGTTGTAGACACGTTCCTACGATTTAAACAAAGATGTTGAGAACAAGTTTTTTTGTTTCCTTTGTTAATTCTCGATTTTTCGTCTTTTTGGAGGAAAATGAAAATGAAAACCCTTTCACTTTTAGAGAACCTTACATGAGCTTAAATTTTTCTTTCGCTTTAAATTCAAGGTCAACAAAATTTTTTTTTAGTTGTTGACCTCTTTCTCATGAATATGTCTTCCCTCTGTTCAGAAGGAATCAAGTTTTGTGTTAACTTTCAGACGATCACACTAGAGTTCACTTGCTCCCGCTTCCTGGACAAAAGAAATCAACAGAATACCTGAACGCGAATTACATCGACGGATTTCAAAGATCTCGAGCTTATATCGGAACCCAAGGTCCGCTCCCAGCGACGTTTAATTGCTTCTGGAGGATGGTGTGGGAGCAAAGAGTTGCCATCATAGTCATGATTACGAATCTCATCGAAAGGGGTCGTGTAAGTCCAGTTTTTACTCTCTCGAAAGGCGAAAATATTGATCTGGAGTAATTAATTGGTTTGATAATTATTTACAGAGAAAATGTGATATGTATTGGCCAAAAGAAGGCACGGAGGTGTATGGTGTTATAAGCGTGACGATGGTGCGAGAGGATATAATGGCCACGTACACCATTCGAACGTTCACCATTCGTCATCTTAGGGTGAGCATTCTGGTTTCTAAGGTTTGTAAAGGTGACTCAGGAATGTGTTTTGACCTAATTTTATGTGTATTTCGTTAGATAAAGAAAAAGAAAAGCAACGTGCAAGAAAGGACCGTTCTGCAATATCACTACACAAATTGGCCCGATCACGGGACTCCAGATCATCCGCTTCCGATTTTGCGTTTCGTCAGCAAATCTTCAGCGGCCAATCCTTCTGATGCTGGTCCTATTATTGTCCATTGCAGGTACTTATTGACTTCTTCCATATACCATAACATAATTGGTTTAATAGTATAGTTTATGGATTTAACAATTTTCTTTCCTTTCAGCGCTGGAGTCGGCAGGACGGGAGCTTACATTGTTCTGGATGCCATGCTTAAACAGATCAGAGCTAAGGGAGAAGTCAATATCTACGGATTCCTTCGGCATATAAGAACGCAACGAAATTTTCTAGTCCAAACTGAAGAACAGTACGTATTCATACATGACGCTTTAGTAGAGGCCATCGAAAGCGGAGAGACCAACATACATCAGGGATATCTGTCTCGGTATTTGTCGACGATGGTTGCTAATCCTCAGTGCGATAAGTCCCTACCAGGAATCGTTCTTGACAATCAGTATAAGGTACGGCCTTGGTCAAATTTGAAAAAAGGTTTTGTGCCCTTTGTATTTACTAGAATTGATATATAAAATTGGCTTTTGTTCAGTTGGTTACGTCATTCCGCGCCGAAGATTACAACACAATTTCCGCTCGCAAAGCTGTTAACATGAACAAAAACAGAAATCACGAAATAGTTCCGATGGAATGCTTCCGAGTACATCTGACTCCGAAACCAGGCGTGGACGGTAGCGACTACATAAACGCGACCTGGCTCATAGGCTACCACAAAATGAGAGAATTCATCATAACTCAAACTCCTTTAGAGAATACAATTATGGATTTTTGGCAGATGGTGTGGGACCATAGCGCTCAAACAGTTGTCCTTCTAACGAGCACGGAAAGTCAGGTTAGTAGGCGCTGAAATAAGATTTGTGTACGTGGTCTTGGCATCATACCATTCGAAGACATCAGTTTAATTATTCATATTTTCAGGATTTGAATGTTTTTTGGCCGACGGAGCAAAGTATCTTGGAAGGAGAGAACTACAAAGTAAAATTGGTGGTCGAAAGCGAGCAAAACGGTTGCACGATGAGGGATTTTACACTGCAGTCTGCTCAAGATGATTATGATTTACCAGTTAGGATATTCCATCATCCATCTTGGCCTCATTCTTGTTCTCCGCTTCATAAAGTTTTTGATCTAATTAAGAGAGTTCAGGAATGGAATAAGGAAACGCAACACGGTCCCGTAATAGTTGTTGATAGGTGGGTGTTTGCTTCTTTGGATGAACCGCATTTGAGATTTTTGTCTTGCACATCTGGGCTCATTTTATTTATCATTGCGACTAATCTCTTCCAGGTTTGGAGGTACAGAAGCTGCCACTTTCTGTCTACTCACTTCAGTTTGCAAACAACTGACACACGAAAGTCACGTAGATGTTTATATGTATGCTAAGCTGTACCATATGAGACGGTTGGGTATCTGGCCGGCGGTGGTAAGTCACAGCGTGATTCTCTCAAACCGATAAACAATCTCCTCGACTTCTAATCAATCTACATTCCTTCTTTACTCACTTTCAGAACGACTATCTGTATCTGTACGAAGCCATCGAAGCTCTGGCTAATTCTTCCGGTTTCACGTCCTCCGGAGCCGTGACTCCAACTCCGATAGGTCTCGGCCCGACTCCGGACATTTACATCTCATCAAACGGTCACATAAACGGCTACATTCGTTTCGACAGCGATAACATAAACGAGGTTACGTCCATTAGCAACGAAAACGGTTTCGCATGCGCCGACGGAGGATTCGAACGAGTCGAAGGTGTCGTGAGAAATCTTCAGGGGAACGGAACCGTTCCGACCATGAACAGTGTTTCCATCGATGAAAACTTAAGTTCAGCGCAATAGCAAACATTTCTAAGGACCTACGTGTAAAAAGACTTGAGAGTTTTGTTATAAGTGTAAATAAGAACAACAATAGTGTCCATTGTGATCGATTTACCAAAAAGTTTTTTTTTCATAAGAAAAAAATTTATTTCGGTGAAATTAAACTGTAAATAATTTTTATAAATTACATAATTCATCACTTAATAATTATAAATCACGAAAACGTCTAAGTCAAAGCTTCGGTTTTACTAGAAAAGATTCAATATGATTTTTTTTAATTGTATGAAAGGACGCACAGAGACAAAAATTATTATAAAAAAAAATTTATAATTATTATTTTTATTAAAATACGGAATGTAAAAAGGGATTTCTGTGCAAATCTATAATTTGATGCCAAAATGATCGTTTTCTAATCAAAACCGAAGTTTAAACTATAATTAAAAGAAAAGGAAACTTTTAAATAAGAAAAAGATAAAAATCTCTTCGCAAACTATGTTTTATTTTTGTAAATATTGTAAATGTATTTTCTTAGACAGGAATGAAAGAAATTAATTTTCAGTGATTTCTAGCTCTTTTAAGAAAACGTGAATGAAAAAGGAACATTAAAAAGCTTAGGTTAGATTATAAGCGAATGTCGAATATTGTCCTGATTGTTTGTAATTTTGTCTAGTGTTCATAAGGAAACAAAAAATGAATTTAATACTTTTTTGGAAAATCCCTGCTTTTGAAATCTTTAAATATTACGTGTGGAATTTTTTTTATGCGTTTTCTCGAGCCTAAATCAAAGCTTTCACGTGTTTTAAAGTCGCAGAATGAATTTTAATGTAAATGTCATGATGAAAGAGAGGATTTAAAGATTATCTCAAATGATGTGAACTTTGTTTTGAAACAGTTGTCGATGTGATTATATGATTGTAATGCTTTTAATTTATTTATTGGAGTTTTAATCCGGTTTTTCACGCTTGGGTATAACAGGATTCGAATTCATGATCATAACTTCTGTAGGAGCTTTGAAACCACACACTACAAACTTTCTGAAAAATTTGATCAACCAAGCATTTTAGATGTGTAAGGAATTACATAAACATTTGTGTCTTCTAGTGGTGCGCAAACTTATTCCGACTGCGATCCCTTCAGTAGAGAGAAAAATGTTGGCGACCCCTTGAGGTAGATGTTCACAAATACGATATATAGTTCGCGTTTCTTTTATTATATCGAATAAAAATATCATCAAATATGACATTTATTAATTTTATTTATAATTTTAATAAAATCATTTTATACAACATAAAAATTAGTGGAATTCCCCTTTAATGAGATGTATGAGGCTGCAAGTTTCTACTTATCTCATCCAGATTCGGCGATAAATTCGAAATTTAGAAAATTTTGGCGACCCCTAGTTTGCGCACCTCTGTTCTAGAAGAGATACCCCGTATCAAATTCTTAATTTCCATACTCTCCAAGATAGGTTTGTCCTCATATTTAGAGCATCAAGAGACCAATTTTGTCTTTTTGGTTTTTGTTGGTCAAATAAACTTTTCACTTAACCCTAATCTGGATTTGAATTTATGTTTCTGTCTCATTATCATAATTAGTTTCAAACAAACTATCGTTTATGAACGGATTGGCCCTTCATTTTGTTTATAGATTGTCTGAAGAACAAATCTGCGACGTTAAAATCGATTTGATTTAGGCTTTATTTGGATTAAAAATGTTTTTTACTTTACACTTAATTTAAAACAGTCGGATTTGGGTTTTGTTCACTGTCTTTCACTTTTTATACCTTAATTTTTCACCGCCTTTTGTAAAAAGACTTGAAAATTTTGCATTTCTTTGTTTAGACTTGGTTCAATTCCAAGAGGAACAATTATTTCAAATTTATATAAATATCATTCAAATTTTTCTTTTTTTTTTAAATTTAAGGCTTTTTTCTTTGATAAAATTTGATTGTGTTGTGTGAAAGTAACGTTTCTGTAATTATTCCGGTTGGTTCTCGTTTGGACTGTTCAAAATATGCATTTAACATGTTCTTGGCTTGAGTTCGTAGTTATGGTTGTAAGGGTTGGTTGTGGATTTGATCGATTTCGTGTTTCGGTTTGTTGACCAGTATACATAGTCTTTGTTGATGGTTTGTAAGTTTTTTGTTTGTTTGTTTGGTTTTGAAGGATTTTCTTATTTGATCAGGACATCTTCGGACCACTTTAGTTTCAACCTCTTCTCCTTGTTCTGGTGTTTTCTTGTCTACCAATATTCTCTCATTTGCTGGCTATGTTCTGTGTTTTGTACTTTCTTCTTCAGGGTGTCTCGTTTTTGTTTGTCTCCTGTTGTGAGCCCTGCTTCTCTCAGGTCTTTTTCAGTTTAGTTCCACGAACCATGCCGGGTTGGTTTTTGTGTTGAGGAAGTGTTTGAAGACCTAACTGGTCAGTCCTTTCTCGCTAAATGTCAAAAATGTTCGTGATTGTGACGTCTTCAATATTCTCTTTGACTTTCGCTCCTGGTGCTACTACCAGGGTTCGTACCTCAGATTCAAACCGCTATATTGACCTAACAATTACTTAGTGTCTCAAGTTGGAGAGAGATGGTTAGCAACTGAAAGAAAAATTTTTTTCTTTATTTGGCTTCTGACTTCCTCCTTAGTACCAGACATTCTACCTCCGAGATTTTATTTCCTATTTTTGAGACAAATCTTCAAACTAACACATTTTGTACTACAGAAATTTCATTTTGGTGTGTTCAGATTCGTTATCCACAAACAACCATAACCTATTTTGTTTTATACTGTCAACTATTTTATTTATATTATTTATTCTTGTTATATTATTTTATTTATCATATCCGAGTTCTATTTTGTAATCCGGGCCTCCGAAACACTATTCTCAACCATCACCGGACACTAACTATGAATTTCAAGCTGAGAACAAACAAGACAAAATTTTTGTTTGTTTTTTATACTTAAATTTCCAGTTGGGTTTTAAAATAATATTTCAAACCCAGTCTACATTCCCTTGAAACTTTTAAGACTGGCAACGTTCCTCATTCATATCATATGGAGAACACGAAACAACAATTCGCGCTGTTACGGTGATGTGAGTTGTAACGTGACAAAAGGAAGAAGAAGAGGACGACATGAAAAATTTCCTTTCTTTTTGTGTTTACTTTCTTTTAATTAAAATCAAATTTTTTGGAAACCCTCGATGTTTGCCAATGAATAATTAATTATTTAATTAATTATAATAATAATAAAAATTTAATCTTTTTACGATTTGTTGTTGTTTATCGTCTTATCTAGTGTGTTGTTGTGCGTATAAGAAACAAAAAAACATTTCCCGTCACGAGGAAGAATTAAGTGTATCGACAAACGTCCATTGAAATTTTTAAATTATTTCCGAGTTAATCGTAGCTTAATTTCTTTTTTTTATTTATTAACAATCTTATTTATAAATTTAATGGATGAAACAAAAATCTTTTTCTTTTGCTTGTCGATTTTTTGCTTTTTTTTAGACTGAACGAAAAATCATTTTTGAACGAATGACTAAAATATAAAATTATAAGAAATATTTTTTTTGTTATTGATTTTTTTTCTTTCGGTTCATTTTTAAAGTTGGAGCACTGTGGAGGTGTAGAATGTGTATAGAGAAGAGTGATTCGTGTTCTTATTCTTCTTCTTCTATATCCACCTCCGAAGAAGATTGGAGATCATCACGGCGAGAATTCATTTTGAGCCGACTGCTCGGAACAGGGAGGCAGAGTTAATATGAAATTCTCGTAGATTTTTCGGCTATTAGGTGTTTCTTCTGCTGGGTCTACGTCTTTCTTCGATTTTTCTCTCCATTATCAGTTGAAGAAGTCGGTATTTCTTGTTTTGGATCACGATTACTGAAGTTTCCGCCGTTTGATGTCTTAGAGCACCTCCATCTCCTTGCCGATTTGGTGGTAGAGCCACATCTCAAACTCCTCGATTTTGTTGTCCAACGTTTTGGTTAGCGTCCAACCCTTATTGCCGTTGCACACTTTAGAACAGGTGTGGCCAAACTTTTAACCCTTAGGGCCTTGGTGCTCAAGCTTTTTCCTTCCCGGGTCAAGTTTCCATTGTGACCGTTACGACTGGGCCACACGATTTACCAAAAAAAATTTTACAAGACCGGGTTTCGACCCATACAGTCCACATTCAGGGCATCATTTGTATGTAAATCTGTCAGTCTGTTTCTGTACGTATTTTCTGTATATTGCCCCATAGCGATATGGTAAACATTGTCAGCAGTTTCTAAGCACAGGCCCGATATGGTCAGGCACTATAGTTCAGACTTAACATTGAGCAATCGACCTTTCACAAATTTTCACTCAGTTTCCACTGGGTCACTCAATAGAGCTTGGTGGGCCGCAGTTTGAGTACCAAGGCCTTGGGGCTGTAAAATATATTCTGCGGTAACTACAAATTCGGACAAACATTTCTAGATTATTCCAAATTTCATTAGATATTTTGATAAATAATTGACAAGAATTTGACTTAAAACAATATTATGGCAAATAAAGGAACAAATAATTATATTTTCCCTTCATAGTACAATAATATATATTTATATACGATGCAACTACAATTAGTTTAAAAGGTAACATATATTTGCATTGTTCATCGTGATATATACAAGTAATATGGGTATATTGCCCAGAGAATTTATTATTATAAGAATATATTATTGAATAAAAATTTTAATTTAAGCAAAGGCAAGCTGTTCAAATTTAGCTTCGGCGGCTACTTACAAAACCTTTGCGGTCACACCCGTCTTAGAAGTTTGGTTTAGACAGTATACATGTGTATATAGAAATTGTATTCGATGTACCTCTTTTGTACAATTTTAGGGTCTTGATAAGCCACATAGTTTGCTTAATTATGAGCTAATTATTCGTAGCTTAATTATAAACACCCTCGAAAAACTACACAATACCATTATCCAAGTTTGTCAGTATAAAGTAGAAGTGTCAGCAAGAGAAGTCAGCATCATTCTATTCGTGTCATCACCGGATGTAGTTGAAATCGTCAAGTCTGAGAGACTGCAATTAGAGGGTCACGTAACTACTATGACCAGATTATAGAGTTTGGTGAGGATTACAAAGGAAGAGTCGGAGTAATGACCACAGCGCAAAAGATCTGAGAGTGACGGGTGAGTGAGTGGAGGAGGCGTGGCAGTTATGAACCCTCGAGTATGTTAACATCCAAACCCAGTTAGTCATTCTATGAACATCAACTGCCTCTGGCGAAATTTCTAATGTGGCCATCAAAGAAGACAAAAATTTTTAGAACGAAACCTACTGGAAATACGAAGTCTATGGAAGTTTTGCCAAAAACACCTCAGTTTTGGCTTTTTCCTAGAGCCCCCTTTCCTTTTTCTAATCAAAACCACCTGCAAAGCAAAAAGTCTTAACCGAATGGATGTTACGTTAGAAGTGATCTTACAGGAAACGATTGTACGACCTACTCGTTTGGCCACTTTCCATTTCACTGTTTTGGTTTTAGGAGATTAAACTCGGAAGAGCGGAATTTGAACAGGAAATGAATGGAACTTGCCCGGCAACCATTTCCAACTTTTGATTAATTTATTGAAAATAATGCAAATAGTTACTTTCAGCTTCCACGGAGCAAGAATTCTTTTGTTTGGAGGATAACGGAGTCTGAGGAGATGAATCTAAAAGAGTTATGTTAATAACAAAATTTAAAATTATCTTTAAATCCGCTTTTGGAGCAACTACCTCACTACTTTTGTGGTTAAGCAAAGCCTTTGTAACTTAATTACAATTTTGAGAAATAATTTTTGATAGCCCAAAGGAATCGGCAGGGTTGATAAAAACTCTAGAACATTTCACTGAAGGAATTAAACTCACACGTCTCATGAAAAATTATTTTTCATAAATATTGCACACTTCTGACGAGATTTAATTTCAAAAGTAACGCACACTCACGAGGAAATCATTTCCAAACACCTTGAGAGTTACTTACATCTCTGCTTTCAATTCTCTTTTATCGTGAAGTGTGCATTATTTATGAAATAGAATCTTTATTGTAGTTTGAGGTACTTATATAGCCGTCAGTCCAAGTAAGACTGTGCATTATTTATGAAATGAAATTTTGATTGCTTTCGGATAGGAATTCGAAAAGTCACCTTGAAAGCTACTTACATCCCTGCTCTCGCTGTTCATTTATCGTATAAGTGTGCATTATTTATGAGATAAAATCTCCACCGACTTTTTGGGTAGTTATAAAGGCATCAGTTTAAGTGAAAGTGAACCTGTGCATTATTTATGAAAGAAATTTTTAAAAAATTTTCACTCATTTTGGATAGGAGTTCTGTGTAGTTGTGTGCATCATCGATTTGATACAAAAATTGTCAAAGCTCAAAACATTTCCGATAAAAGTATAAATAAATAATAAATATGAATTCTTCCATAGATTCTCGATTATTTTTGACTTTCAAAAATTTTCACACCCGACTTTAAGTGTGCATTATTTATGAAATGGAATCTTCACTGAAGTTTGCGGTCCATTTTCGGTTAAAGAGCCTGAATATAAAGGTTATGGTTCTGAGGTCGAGCCCTCTCCCACATCCTGTTATACCCAAGGATGGAAAACGGGATTAAAACCCAAACTAAACTTACTAAACTAATATACTGTATGGATCCAAAGGCGTAGGTATCGCATAGGAAACGTAAGCAATGCACAAGGGCTCACGGGATTGGGGGCTCTCTATGTCTTTTTTTGACAGTTTTGCAAATATCTTTACGCGATGTTATTTGTCTTAATTAAAGGTGTTTTCAAATTTCCAGCTGTTTATTTAAATTTATAACATATACAAAAATAGAGTCTAATTTGTTACATTATTTATTATAAATACTAAAAAGATGGGTCTCCGATCTTGTTTGTTCATCAGCCCAAAAATTCTAGCTATGCCACTGTGTGGATGGCTAAGAGAAATGGATTCCTCTAGTTATTGTTCCTTATGAAGTGAAATCATCACATAAGTGTGCAGTAAATATGAAATGAACTTTTAATAAAAGCTGACATTTATGTATGGCGTTACCTTATTGCGAATTGGTCAACGTAAATAATGGAGGCAGGAAATTTGACACGGGTCAAGATGATCCGAAAATTTGGTCGGGTCAAAAGTTCAAAGATGTCCTTGAAAAATTTCCCCATAAAGAAGAACATATTAAATAAAGTGAACTTAAAAAAAAAAGAACTAAACGCGCCTAAAATTTAGGCAACAGCTGAAGAGTTCGAAATTTTTTCAGAACATAAAACGAAACAAACAAAATGCTGGCGAAGCGAAACGTAGATATGTGCATGCGTTAGCTAAAACCGCTGTCGCTTGTACACATGCGCCGCAGCCATCTTTCCAATTGTGCCGATAGAATCGACCCACCGCAGCTACAGTGAACAGTGATTTTCATTTACTGTATTTATTTATTTATTTATTTTTGTTCGAGTGATTTTGATTAGTAAAAAATCGAAAATGTTTTCATTGTTGCCTGTTTATCTGCAAGATTTTATAGAAGTGATCGTTTTCCGGTTGCGAGACATAGCCCATGCTTTCATTGAAAAAAAGGTAAATACACCAAAAATCTTTGTTTTCTCTTCTTCTGAAACCACTTGTTATAAGGAAACAAGATGTCGGAATCGTCAACACATTTTCACGTGTTTTCAGAAGAGATTCGAGAATACGTGTTTGACTTTCTGTTCTGTGTCGCTGTCAGTTTCGTTTTTTCTTTTTCGAAACCAAAGTTGAAAAATCACCGTTCTTATTTCAATTTATAATTTCGGACCAACAAAAAATTTATTTAAATATTAATGATATGCAGTTGTCCCAATTCCGAACGTTTTGTCATGGTTCTTAATTAAAATTCTACATGAAAATCAGAGCCGACTTCGGACTGACAAACAGTTTGCCATAGAGCTATGAAAAAATGAAAGCTGGATGGAGTTTCCAATTTCATTGTGGTGTGGGTGTAGCCCAGAGGCGTAGCTTTTGGAGAGCAAGTGTAACAAACAATGCGCATGAGACCACGAGATTGGGGGCCCTGCTACTCGCTAGTAAAAGGTACCTTTCGTTGAAGCCTTACTACCAAGGTTGTGATCATGGACCCAAAACTTATAGCTGTACATCTGGTGTACCTTCCTCTGACTCACTGACGATAAGAGATTCTACTTGATAGTCTTGGGTAAAGATTTTTTATAGCGGGTCAATTAACACGACAGGGGTAGGCAATTAGTTCTAGAGGCGGGCGTATTCTTAGGTCAGAGATCAGCAAAGTGTCGTCCTTTACTCCTTGGCTGTGGCTCTTCCACAAAATAGTACCGGCCCGGAGTGTTATCTGTTAACTAAATATTATCTTTATATAAGTATGATACCAAGTTTTATCTAATTTACTGTTGGTTAAGCTAAGACACGCAGTATTAAGCAAAGGAAAGCTTGAAAGTGTACTTTTGGCCCTAATTATTGGGTTAAAAATGTCTCAGCAAAGCTCCCTCTACAGCAAAGCTTAAAAAATGGCTTAGATTTGGCTCAGACACAGTATATGGGTTAGATTGTCTTAGGCTCACAACTCGTGGGTCTGAAAGTGACTTTGGCAACACCCAGGACAGTAATACCCACGTCATTAACTGACCCAAGAAGACTTTTCTCAAAACTCAAGCATTTCCAGAAGAGCTGTGAAATATTTTCTTTGAATTCATCGTGTCACTCCCTCTCCTCTCCTTTCAGGCTGTCGCCATTCACTCAATAACCCATACACTCTGATGTCAAAAATTTGACCCACCCAAGAGTTCGTTATCACTAGCACGGTGTGGCAACATATCTGTCATTCGGTATACACATACTCATGCATTTTATGAATAAATTTGCAGTTTCGCATAATTTTTATGATTTTACAACGATTGTAAGCGTCAGGGGTTTTCGCTTAATGACCTACTAGTGGAAACGGGATTCGGTCGTAAGTCATAAAGTGTGAAGTACCTGTAGTAGGTAACATGACAACCACTTTTAGGTTTAGCAAGCGACAACTCGAACTTACACTTACAACAGGGAGAAAGCCGAAATGCTGTCGACTCAATAATCTGTCCTACTGTATAAGAAATGGGTTTCAATCAAATTCACAAGGTGGTTTAGCTCATCCCTCAAAATTTTACTTCCCACCTCAACCCCCAGCCCTGAAAAACGAATTTCAATTCAATGTGTGTCACAACTCCAAGAACACAAATTTCATTTTTCTAATATCAAACCCATGAATTTGCAAATTTAAAGCAAAAACTGCTGATAATCAGAAATAAGTCCTTAAGCCGACAATTTGAGGATAGGTCCTTGTTGCACCTCTTAAAGACCATTGAACTTGCAAATCACAAGGATTCATTTAAATCCGTTCGACCAAAAAAAGGGAAAAAGTCCGTCTTACTTGGTTAATTATTAATCGGCGGACTTAAAGACCGTAATGTTTTTGAAAATGAACTGTTTGGTAACTTAATTTAAGTTTAAAACTTAATTTCTTTATTAATTAAAGTGTTTACTTTTGCTTATAATGAACACGATTTTGAATTTTCTGTAAATAAATTGTTTGTGATGTGACTTCAAGTTTCTCTTATCTTTGTAGTGAGGACTAAATCTGTATTTTCGGCCGACCTTTCAAATATCTGCACGTGATCGGTGAATAGATAATTAATAATAATAATAATTTATTGATCATTATAACATGTCACTGAATTGGTGATTCGATACTTTAAAGAGAATAGAAGTTGAAGGGAACAAGCCAAAGGGCCAAAGGAGGAAGGGAACAATTTTTCAGACATAAACTGTGGTTTTTAAAAAAAGGAACCAAACAAAATTAACACATAAAATTTTATGTGAGTCAAATTGACTCAGTTTATAGATCTAGTACCAAAGGCTCAACTGTTCCATCTAAGAAGAGGTTCTTATATGAACAGTCGAGTCAGTAATAAATTTCCTAAATTGATTGGATGTTATTAGCGTGTAATAATTAAATGCACATTTATTCTTAATGTAGTGAGTCATATTGACTCAAAACAAACTTGAGGTGCAATAGGAAATGATTTTGGGGGATTAATTAGAAAATATGACTGAAACCATCTAAAATCATTCTGAATCTAAATTCGATCAATTTCGTAAATCGGTATCAGTGTGCATTACTTTTGAAATAACCCTGGGTATCTCTCTTCCCTCTCTGTGTCTTTTTGTATTGGTTAGCAAAGTCTTCTAGGATTCAAGTTGAGAATTGGTATCGAATCATGGATTCCTTTTGAGCCTTCAAGGACCTGAACACTATTTCTGGCCAGTGACTGAACCTTACTGTATGTTAATTTCGAGTGACTCATTTCAAAAATAATGCACACTTTTATCAGGTTTTAGTTCATTCACGTCATGACTATATTGCTGACCCCGAAAGATAACTTTCGACTACAAAAGATGAAGTCAGGACAAACTAATTCAGGAGTTACACAGGTAGTTCAATACGTGGAACTGTAATTGGTTGAAATAACGTGGTCCTTGGACAGCTGACAACACAATAAATACACCAAAATTTTAAACGAGTCAAATTGACTCATTTTGTAAGCAATCATTTTGATGACATAACAACCTCTTTCTGTTTTCTAAACTCAAAAGGGGACAACGTAAAACCTATTTTCAAAAATTCACAAAACCTAAAAACCTTTTCAGAGAAACAGACGAACTGACAAAAACAAAAGTAACGGTACCCAAGTCATTAAAACGTCTCGGGAAGAGCCAACGATTTGACCGATTCACAGCCAATAGAAAGAAAAAATTAACTTTTTGCATTTGCCGATGGATTGTTTGGTGAAAGTCTTTCACTGTTAACCATTCTTCCTGAGTTCCTCAACGGCCAAGATCAAGGTTTTGCGCGCGACGCGAAAGACTAGTCGGCCCGACAAATTTTTCGAATTCGAATTTCTTTGCCTTTCGTTTCGTTATTTATGAATATAGTGACGTGATATTATATTATATATTATTTTGACTGTTTTGGTGTTTTAGGAGAGAATGTTGCCTCTAGAAATTTTAGGAGTTATATTCTTAGTGATTCTAGGAATTCAAATTCTTCATAAAATAGTTAGATGCTGTTATTACCGATGTGTGAAAGCTTCACTGAACAGAGACATATTGACTAAACAGAAAGGACGATGGGCTGGTAAGTGTTTCATCCCTTATTTATTTATGTGTTTGTATTTAGACTTTTTTTACGCGAATTGGTAAAATTCAAGTTGGGTGTAGTAATTATTGAAATTCAAAAAACGGTCGAGAATTTATTTATATTATACTTCCATTTCTATCATACTCACTTAAACTGATGCCTTTATAACTACCGCAAAAGTCGGTGGAGATTTTATTTCATAAATAATGCACACTTGTACCATAAAAGAAAGTGAATATAGCAGGGATATATCCTTGAGAGCAGGGATATATCATAATTAATGCACAGTTTCATATGAATTGTGCCGCAAACTTCAGTGAAGATTCCATTTCATAAATAATGCACACTTAAAATCGGGTGTGAAAATTTTTGGAAGTCAAAAATAATCGAGAATCTATGGAATAATATATTTTTATTATTTATTTATACTTTTAGAAATGTTTTGAGCTTTGACAATTTTTGTATCAAATCGATGATGCACCACTAATACACAGAACTCCTATCCAAAATGAGTGAAAATTTTTTAAAAATTTCCTTTCATAAATAATGCACAGTTTCACTTTCACTTAAACTGATGCCTTTATAACTACCCCAAATGTCGGTGGAGATTTTATCTCATAAATAATGCACACTTATACGATAAATGAACATTGAGAGCAGGGATGTAAGTAGCTTTCAAGGTGACTTTTCAAATTCCTATCCGAAAGCAATCAAAATTTCATTTCATAAATAATGCACAGTTTTACTTGAACTGACGGCTTTATAATTCCTGCAAACCACAATAAAGATTCTATTTCATAAATAATGCACACTTACACGATAAAAGAGAATTGAAAGCAGAGATGTAAGTAACTCTCAGGGTAATTGGAAATGATTTCCTCGTGAAAGTGTGCGTTACTTTTGAAATTCGTATTCCCTATAATAGTTATTATTATAATTATGGTTGCTGTTATTATCATTATCATTATTATGATTATTACCGTTCTCTTTCCCCTCTCTTTCCACTCTACTCCTCATCCTCGCTTACATTCCGTCTTCTTCTGTCAGTTTCTTGGGCTTGGATATTGGTCCCTTCCCAAGACAGACCCCAGACTATATTAGTCTACCAGCAGTTTATAATCTCTTCGGGGACTGATAGTAGTTTTTATTGGAGATAGAAAAAATTTTTTAAATTAAATCCTCTCAGAAGTGTGCATTATTTTTGAAAAATAATCTTTCATAAAAAATGTGAATGACTGCAATGAAATGTTCTGGAGGTTTAACACCCTGTTGTGGATTCCTTGAAGACGTCAAAAATTATTCCTCAAATTTTGCTGCAGCTTAGTATTCCAGACAGCCTGGGAAAATAATTTGTGAATCGTAAATTGATCTAACCCTCAAATTGGTCAACAAAAATTTTTCTTAAATGAGATGAAGTATATTCAGGAAGAAAAAGATGAAGACAAGACGAATTAACTTATCAGTCAGAAGAATCAGTTATCAACAGATAAGCGGTTACAACATTTATTCAAACTCTCGCAGCCGGTGTGCATTGTACATGAACACAATCGTTAGCGTTTATTACAAACCGCGTAAAAAAAGTCTACAACGCTAACGGGATATATCAATAACCGAAACGGTTAAGTGGGATTCACAGTAAGCACTCGAGTATCAAAGGGAAGTGATGAAAAGCAATTCAGGACTGGTTAATATATTTGCGCCATTTTTAGCTAATAGTGTGCATTATTTATGAAACCAAGTCTTAATTCAAGTGTAGTTTAATTAGAAAATGAATTTTTCATTAAATTGGCTTATAAAATAAACTTTCTCTAGGTGTTCGGTATTTATGAAATGTATTCGTGATTGATGTGTGCAAGACTTTTGAAATTACTCACTGGTCATGTGTGCAAGACTTTTGAAATTACTTATTGGTCATGTGTGCAAGACTTTTGAAATTAATCACTGGTCATGTGTGCAAGACTTTTGAAATTACTTACTGATCATGGATGTAAGAGTTTTGAAATTACTCACTAATCATGTGTGCAAGACTTATGGAATTACCAATTGCTCAATGTGTGCAATATTTATAAAATAAATTCTGCATTAGTTTGTGCATTATTTATGAAGTTAGTCGAAGGATACCGTTGAAATTCAAATATAGCCATCTGTAGTGCTATAGGGTTAGCAATAACACTTATAAGTGAGACTGATGCAGACGGAGGGACAGTCGATACTTCCGTCTAATTTCAAGGAACGGGGAGTTAAGGGGTGAGAAATTCATCCCTCAGCCCATTCGGTACGAATTCTTTTTTAATACTATAACCCAACCTAAAAAAGAAGGACTACAATAGGTAGCAATTAACCGAATGTTCAACTTATAGCCTACTTATGAATCATTCTTTGTTGTTGTGACCTCCTCACTCGGTGCCCTAGCTTTTATCGAAAGTCACAATCCTAAAAAAAATGCAAATCCTCATTTTAGGTACAGGAACTAATTCTCAAAATCCAGAAAAGGGGCACAACTCAGTCACAAATATCAAATTTTTTTCAGTATACAATGAAAACCTAACGAGTCCTTTATAGCCGAGGTAGAAATTCTTTTTTTGTAGTCCACACACAATCGCATGTCAAGTGCAATGACAAAGAGTGCAGTGGATGAGTGAAAGTCCTTGAATTCAGGTTAGACGCGAAAACGGTTGGTCTTCTTCCACGGTTTGAATTTCAACGGACACCTATCAGAAAACCGTTAATTTTTTACTTCATCCTCTTCTTATTTATTTATTTATATTTTCAGTTGTCACGGGAGCAACAGATGGAATCGGAAAATCTTATGCCAATGCTGTAAGTTATCTATTCGTCATTAATAAATTATGTATTATGGGTTCCTTTGTCGTGGGAAAGAGTTTCATGATCCATTTTCTTATTTACAGTTGGCCGCCATGGATTTGAACATAGTGCTGATCAGTAGAGACATCAAGAAACTGAATCAGTGTGCTGGTGAGATAGGTATGTGATTGCTTATGAGTTTTGACATTTTCATAGCTGTTGCTGTAGCTGGGGAAGAGAAAATGACAAAACAAAGTCCTGGATATTTTATTTACTAGCTAAATGTGACAAATATTCTGTAATTTATCACTTTTACCGATCTTAATCGGTGATTATGAACCTCCGCCGGGAATTATATTTATTTTCACCTAATTTATCACTGTTCCTGTAATATTTAAATTACAATATTTATAACTATATTAAAATTTAGGATTCAATTAGCGATTTAAATTATCAATCAGTATATATGTCCCGGTAAAAGTGATAAATCGGGCATATGTAGATACAGCGTGGACAATTTACTCTCCCCGGTCGACCTTGATTTGATTTGTTTCCGAGAAATTCGATTTGGGAGGTTAAAATGGTCCACCCTGTATAATTCCCGGTGATTAATCATAATCACCAACTAAATTTGGTTAATGTGACAAATTACTGAATATCTATCACATTTAACAGCTAGTTTATAACATATCCAAGTCGTAATATGAGTCAACATTTATTAAATTCCCCATCACCAGTTGGATTTGTATAAACTAACCGGTAAATGTGATAAATATTCAGTAATTTGTCACATTAACCTAATTTAGTTGGTGATTATGAATAATCACCGATAATATACAGGGTGGACCATTTTAATCTCCCAAATCGAATTTCTCGGAAACAAATCAAATCAAGGTCGACCGGGGAGAGTAAAATTGTCCACGCTGTATCTACATATGCTCGATTTATCACTTTTACCGGGACATATATACTGATTGATAATTTTAATCATAAATTGATTCCTGTTTAAATATTACAGGAAAAGTGATAAATTGGGTGAAAATAAATATAATTCCCGGCGGTTGTTCATAATCACCGATTAATGGTAAAAGTGATAAATTACAGAATATTTGTCAGATTTAACGGCTAGTAAATAAAATATCCAATTCGTAATTTGAGTAAACGTTTATTTAAAACAGTGTGCATTACTTTTGGAATGAATTTCACCATTTAAAAGTGAAGTAATTAAGAAATAAAGTCCTCCTAACAAGTTGTGGTTAATTTATAAAACACCTTCTCCATTTTTCTGTCATGTTCCAGTTAATTATGATATGGACTGGAATATAATATCGTATAGTTCACCATAAAAGTAATAACTCGGGCAAATTTGTTTGTAATTCCTGGAGATTATTCATAATCGCCAACTAAGCTTGGGTAATGTGACAAATTACTGAATATTTATCACATTTACCGGTTAGTTTATAACATATCCGACTCATAATCTGAGCAAATTTATATTCGGATGCCAATTACAAGTTGGATATTTTATAAACTAACCGGTAAATGTGATAAATATTCAGTAATTTGTCACATTAGTTTAATTGGTGAATATGAATAATCACTGGGGATTATATATATATTTGTAGGATTTATCACTTTTAGAGTGACATATAGGCTATACTTTTACTTTCGGGTTCACAATGTAATTTATTAGCGCCGTTCAAGTCAAGTGTTTGGAGTTACAGTCAAATGAATAACATTACTAACATGTTAGTGTTTCAAGTACTCGATTTCTTGATGAAAGCTATCATATCTCGATACCAACTCCAGGGTCATCGTCTCTTTCTATTCAGGTACACCTTTCCCTCTTAGATTCCATATCTTCTTCCTATAACTCTGGCAGTGGCAATTTTTCTGGACATAACCAATCACTCTCATCAGCCATTTTTGTTATTAATTAGATCAACGATCATTTCCCACACTCTTCCTCCACAGTTATAATCATCCTAATCTTGCCTTTCAGCTGCTAGACACAACGTCCAGACCAAAGTACTTGCTATCGATTTCACCAAAGATGAAGAGATCTACAATGAAATTTCGAGGGCGTTAGCCGACCTGGAAATCGGAGTTCTAGTCAACAATGTCGGAATTAGTTATTCTTATCCAGAATACTTTTTGGAGCTACCTGATAGGTAAACAAAACCATAGTTGGTTGGGAATAGTCTGAGTGAATGACCAAAGATGAGTGAAAGAAAAATTCTTCCGGCGGTTCTTAAATAGTTTTGATGTTTCGTCGAGATGACTGGGATGTTACAATCGATTGCACTTTGTGATCTTAGGCTTCTCTCGTATCGGCAGGGTCAGTGAAAGCGTAAACTATACTCAGAGAAACAGAAACCTGGGAATTAACTATACTCGCCATTTTAGTTTCTTCGCTCGATACAAAACTCTTATTAAAACATTAATTAATGTATCCATAACTATAATTATTACTAAATTTGAAGATATAATTTTATACGGTGGCTTCAGTAACCCATGAATCATCATTATAGACATTAAAGAATGTATATGTGTCTGTTTGTAATACGTGTGTGCTAGTATAACTTCAGAATCCATAGTGCGATTGTAATCAAATTTCAGACAAGTATTAATTGCAGTTAGATGAAAATTACTGTTATGATTTAAAATGTCTCACATCGATATTTATCTATTTATCAAACCTATAAAAGTGTTATAACGGTGAAGGACAAATTTTTTTATGATAATGCAATTGCTCAAATCATTGGAATGTTCTGTTCAAAAAGGCTGTGAAATTCTACAACAATAACTTTTGACCTATCTCCAGTGTTATCTGGACCACGACATTTGGAATTTTTCGCTCTTTCTGAATCTGCGATCGGAAATAGGGGTGTTTACTTAAAAAATCATAACTGACCTTGGTTTGACCTTGAAATTGAGATCCAAAGTCATGAGAATTTGACTCCTTCAAAACTCAGAAAGTTTTCGCTGAAACATTTTTCGCTAAACATTACCCACGCCCGGCCATTCAGGTGATAAGAAAAAGAAAATAAATTTGACCTTCCTATGACCTTTAAGGTCAGCTGGACCACGACTAAGCTACATCATCTGAACGTAGAATTTTCTGCTCTTTCCGAATTTGAAGCCGAAAATAGGGGTTGCTATTTGAAAAGCCAAAGTTAACCTTAAACGCATCATTTTAGGTCAAACTCAGGGTCATTACAATCTTTCCTCCTTGCAACTGAGCAACTTTGAAAAATTTTCGGTTACTACCTTAGCTTTCGAGAAATTTGACTGGTGATATTAAATTGGTCCATCCTGTATAGATATTTGATAATATAATATATAATATAAAAACACAAGTACACATGTTATGTAATCTGCACGAATCACTTGTGAGAAAATTATCTTAAAGATGTGCATCACTTTTGGAATCAAATCATTCTCATAGTGTGCGATATTTTTGAAATGAATAGAAAGAAATTTCCAGAGGTAGATGTAGGCTAGAAATCAATATAAATTATTGATGAGAGACATTTTAGACACAAACAGATGGACTGTCAAACAGTCAGGCAGTGTTTGCTTACAGCTGATTTTGAATTTCACTTTTTTTTGTGAGCTCACTTGAGTTAGGTCAGACAGCAAAACTCCCCCACGGCCATTAGGAGTCTGTTGGATCTATTTAACTATTTTCTGTCGTTTCAGAGAGAAATTAATGGCACTCATTCACGCCAATGTCGTGTCAGTGACGAAAATGTGTGAAATAGTCATGCCGGCAATGGTAGCTCGTAAGAGTGGCATCGTCATAAATATTTCCTCGGCGTCAGCACTTTTCCCATCCCCTCTATTGACCGTTTACGCTGCCACAAAAGTAAGTTTCTAAAATTTGAGATTAACAAGAAGAAGGACTTAGAGATACGCGGATTAATTGATAATTACTATCTATTGCAGGCTTATGTGGATAAGTTTTCCGACGACCTCAGATACGAATATGAAAGCCGAGGACTTACTATCCAAACTGTTCTGCCTGGATATGTTGCCACGAAGATGGCGAAAATCCGGAAGTCTAGCTGGTTCGCTCCGTCTCCTGATAGATTTGTACAAAGTGCGTTGGGGAGACTTGGACTGTATGATCACACGACTGGATATTTCCCTCACTCATTGTTTGTAAGTAGTGTAAAAGCTTCTTTCGCATAAGCAAAGTATGACGAGGTAGTTTACTCTAACAAAGGTATTATGAACTTCTGAAACAGTGGGAGTGCAATAACGAATACATAATTGTGCAAATACAGTTCCTGTAAATACTCTATTTGATAAGACGAAGACAAAGAAAGATACAGTTGGGACTCATACAAACAACTCATTTGTGTATCAACCTTTCAAACGGAAGCTCAGTTTTGATAGAAACATCATCGCTTCCACAGTAATTAATTGTGGTACACATACAGTTTGAAGTAGCAAACTCTCTCAAGAATGCTGCAGATTCAGTTATACCAAAACGCTTCCACTGATTCTTGTTTTCTTATTATCACCATTAACACATTAAATTATCAAAATGTTTTGAGATTTTATATTAAGTATTAGATAGACAGGAAAATAATATCGGTTCTGTACGTGACACTTAATATATATGTGACGGTAAATGTGATAAATCAAATTAACATATGTAATTTCGGTGTCCTGAACAAGAGGCAAAGGTTTTGGACTTGAATCAAGTGTTTGACTCAAATTTTATTTAAATTTTTGTTTGTCGCAATAATATGAGATGGATGATATCTATGCTTCGGTAAAAGTGATAAATTCGGCAAATATATATATTTCCGGCGATTATTCATATTCACCAAGTAGTCTTGGTTAATTGACAAATTACTTAGTATTTATCACATTTACCGGTCAGTTTATAAAATTTCAAAGTTGTGATGGGGAGTTTAGTCAAAATTTGTTCAGATGCTTGGCTTGTATTACTTCTTCTCTTGTACTCCACTTCTTGTTTGGAGCTTGGATTGCTTGCTTTTGTAGAAGTGACAGAAACCAAGCAGCTAGGCAAACTTTTATCAAATTTCCCATTTCGAGTTGTAGATTTTATAAAGTAGCCAGTAAAATAAATAAGTATTCAGTAATTTATCACATTTACCAAACTGAGTTGGTGATTATGAATAATCGCTAGAAAACATAAACACATTCGCCTGATTTATCACTCTCCAGCCAATATCACCTCACGACACTCTACTTCACAAATCTTTTTGTTCAAAAACCAAACTCATCATCATTATTATCATTTTTAGGTAAACTTCATCAATTTCGTCGAGAGGATTTGCAAGCCTTTGAGCGTGCACTTAATTTTGAAAAACATGAAAGCGACAAGGCAAAGAAGTTTGGCTGCAATAAAAAGACGAGCGGCAGAAAGCAGAGGAGAATAAACGTGTCACCAACAAACAATTCCATTCCTTTGAGCAGTGTCAGGAGAGCGGTTTTGCCATAAGTACAAGTTTGTACATCAGATGGAAGACTACAAGACTGAATAGTCAAAAAGATTTTATGGATCTCTGGGTTATGATTATGTAATGAACGGGAATGAGATCCATCGAGCAAAAGGTGTTTAAGAAGAGTTCTTCCTGACGTCCGGGACAAACCGAACGCGTTATACCTGCCCAACAGTATTTACTGAAATGAGTTTTGTGCTTCGTTGGTTTCCTTCTGGTTGTTATTTTATGTTTCATTATGTTCATCAATAATAGTGATAAAAATTAATTTTTCAAATTGATTGCCAAAAGGAGTTCGTCTGTTCTCGTTTCGTCTACTTTTAAAATGAACATTTACAGAATTAATAACGCGTCAAGTAACTGTAGTATCTGTAACACTTTTCTTACTTTTGATGTGTGATAGTTACAAAGTGTGGTTCTCCTCTAATTGTGTCTACCGAAATGAAACTCTTCTTGGCAGGTCTTAAAAAATCCTGAAGTTAATGACAGTGTGCCTTACTTTTAAAATGACTCCTTTTCTACATTATTTGGGATTCAAATTCTTTCTGTATCTGTATTTGTTTTGTAATAAATGCTGTCTTTCACGAAAGTTTGCGTTTTTAGTGAAATTTTATCTTCAGCAGGAGTTCGTTGAACATGTTTGTATTAGTAAACGTTTTCTTCCGCACTAAATGAGGTCTTCCCAAAAGTGAGAGTTACAGTGGAACCTCTCATAACTCTGAGTTTTACTCGTAATGCGAAACATTTTTTCATAAATAACAATGTTGTTGTTGGATAATGCGTTCCAGGCCGAGCAAAACCCCGAACATAATTTATGTTTAGTATTTATTAAACAAGGAAATACATAAAAATTGTTGTCAAATATGAGGTTAATCATATTTTCTTTATGTACATAATTTATTTTGACTACAAAGCAGCTTAGAGGTATTTGCCTTTGCCGACGCTTCAAAATTTGATAAAAATGTGACACCACATTATCGTTGAAGAATTTCGTGGCGTATGGCTACTGTCTTATTTATGATGATGCTTCTCAATGTACACCAGTAGCACTTTGCTTACAGCCTTTCTCGTGTTTCACAAGATTGTTGCTTTGCGAATCAATTCCTTACATTACAAACTGCCTTCTAATTCGAAAAGTTTGAACATAATTCGAGAAGGAAGGGATGGTATGAAAAGAAAGGAAGAGAAAAGAGAAGGAATAGCAAAGAAGTTTAAAAAATCAAAAATGAAGGTGGAAATGAAAAAATTTTGGGTGGTGGTGAAGAAAATAAGACAGGTAGAAGAAGATTTAACTTTGAATCTGCTCTGGTTTGGAGTTGGGACATCTTTTTCTCTACCTGTCGGGGGATTCCCATGTCGCTCATTATGTCAAAAATTGCTCGTTATGCGAAATTCTTTCCATGAGAGGCACTCGTTATGAGGTTATATATTTAATTGTGATGAGAATGGTGATAAACTGCATATTATAAAATGAAAGTTATTTAACGAGTCAATGGTTCGAAACGAAGCTCAGTTTATATCTTTTGTGGCTGGTTAGGACTTGACCTAGTAATTCTTCTTGACAGTGGTGTCTGAATCAAGCCAATGCCCACTGGTAACATTCAAGTTAGCCATCATATACTCGTAAACGTTCTTAAAATTATATTTTCAAGTATGAATTCAGAAATTTAGATATTGTACACACATCAAAGAGCTCTGTGGTTAGGTGTTCATGGATTCTGGAAGAAATGATTGAAAATTAGAACCCCCTCCACTGCCATATTTTGAGTTAACTACCACCTGGTTTTAAATTTAAAAAATGGTTTTATGGAGAGTACAAACCATCGCCTTAACCTCAACGGTAGATGGAAGGGTAGAAGAAAATGGAGAAGGAGGAGAGTAGATGAATTTGGTCTTGCCATACTTAAAGGTAAAAATATTGTAATAGTATTTGATAATAATTAAAACAAATCATATTAATAATAATTTACATATATTGAAATAATATATTTATCTTCGCCTTTCTATATTAATATAGAGTTCAAATTGTCCATCATAATCTCTTTACAATTTACCATTGAGAGAGGGATCTTCGGCTTCCTTTCCTCTTTGGCTTGTTCTTCTTTGGCCTCATCTTCTTTGTCTTCCTTTTGGTTCATAGTCTTTTGTTGGTCTTTTTTTTTAATCTCGTTTCGGCCAACTTCATATTTTCTTATTCACTCATATTTGGTTAGTTTGATATGAGCTACCTTTCGTTGAAGGCTTACTCATGACTGATCATTACTACCAAGGTTGTGAGTGGATTTTGGTGTAGATCTGGACTTATGGAAGTAACAGAGAACCTTTGGTTGGTATGGTATACAACGAATTGGCGGAACGACCACTTTATCTTCCGTTAAATCTTATTTATTTAATAAAATTTATTTTCGTTCGGAATTTATGTACGTTGTCTTATCAATACACCCAATTTCGACCGTATTAAACACTATATACGGCACTGATCCCATTTCTTCTAACCCGTATTTTCATATTCCAACCCAACCCATATTTTCTTGGTAACATAACTTGAGTTCGTTTTGTTCCAAAGTATCGTGGTCTACAAATACTGGAGGGATGACATCCAACGTGAGGACCAATAGTTTGAACCCTTGACCTTTCCAATTCCAATTTTTAAAATTAAAACAGAGAAAGCTGATACTAATTCATTAAATTTGTATCGGAACCATTACAGGAAACCGGAAATTTAATTTTTTTGAACAAATCACACAATTTTTTTTTCCCCTTCGATCAAATCCTGTTTAAAAACACCCCACCCCAACCCGTAGTAAGAATTTTTTTCCATTTTCTAATTTTTGAAATTAAGTTTTCTAACACTTAAGAAAAAAGAAGAGTTTCAAAGAGAAGCGAAAGGCATAAAAGACTCAAAATCCTTTTCCTTTAAACAACTTGGGGTTCAACTTCCTTTTCATCTTTCCACCCTTTGACCGGCCATCACTGATCCAATCTCTTTCCTTTTCCTTTGATATCAATGCAAGTTAATTAATGTGACAGCTTTCGTGTCTTTTTTTGTACTATCCGTTCGTCATCCAAGTTCCCGATGACAAATTCCTATAGAATTTCAATAAATAAAGAAGAAACGTTGGTTGAGTTGTGTCCGTGTAAAGGTCAAAGCCAACTCCTCAAGTCTAAGTCAATCCACAATCAGGTCTTTTTTTACGCGAAAGATATGCTGCTATTTACATCATGTGGACGGGTCGGTAAAAGCGATAAATCGAGCGAATATGTATTTAGTTCCCGGTGATTATTCACAATCTTCATCTAGGAGTGGTTAATGTGATAAATTATCGAGCATTTATCACTTTTACCGGCTAGTTTATAAAATACCCAACTTGGGATGAAGAATTTAATAAAAGTTTCTAATTCAAATTTTTGTGGACCTACTGGCGAGCACATCTGTTTGGCTTCTGTCAGGTTTTTTGTTGAATTTGTCAAATCTTAATTGGGTTCCTCATGTTAAATATTTTATAAACTATCCGGTTAATTTGATAAATACTCAGTAATTTGTCCGCATAATACATAGCTGGACATCTTTCGCGTAAAACAAGACCCGATTGTACATTACCTCTAACTGATGGATTGGTTTTAACCTTTGCAGGAACACAACAACTCAACGTTTCATCGTTGAGGATTATATATATTTGCCCAATTTATCACTTTTACCGTATTAGGTGTGGCGCACAGAAGCGACATTATTTTCTGATTCCCAAATATAATGTCAAGGTGACGCATTCGTTTTGAGAAAGCTTTTTGTTTCATATTTATTGCACACTTTTGTAAAGAATTCATGTCTTAAATCCTTGGTAGTCAAGCTTTTTCCTTCCCGGGCCCAATTTCCATTGTGACCATTGCGACTGGGCCTCAGGTCATCATCTACATGTATATCTGCCAGTCTGTTTCTGTATGCATTTTCTGTATATTGCCTCATAGATATGTTGATGGAACAATGTTAGCAGTTTCTGGGCACAGGCCTGAACATTTTCTTACTGGTCAGGCACTATAGTTGAGACTTGAGCAATCGACCTGCACAAATTTTCAGTCAGTCGGTTTTGTACTGGACCACTGGCCCACTCAGTAGAGCTTGGTGGGCCGCAGTTTGAGTACCAAGGTCTTAAATAATGCACACGACTTTCCAGAATAAATATCACAATTTATGAACAAATTAATGAGTAATTCATATTATAAATATTGGTTCGTTTGACGAATATGTTTCATAATTAATGCACACTTCGACGACGACTATTTTTAATAAATAATGCACAACACGATGAAGTGTTTAAACCAAAAGTCCTGCCCACTCTCATACATAATTTTTTTTGATAAAAACGGGATATTTTCATCGACAATGAATTTCATAAATATTGCGTACTTCTTCAAAGTATAAAATAGTATATAATATAATATAATCTTTTATTTTTAATTTATTTCAAAAGTGATTCCTGCTTGTAAGAAAATTTCAGTTAATACGTAACCCACAATATCATACAGAATTCATTTCAAAAGAGGTGCTTCGTCGGAGGTTGTGGTGAACAAAGACAAAACGTTCAATTGTCAACGAAAGTACGCGATTCAATAATGATGAAGAAATCCAAGAGCCAATATAAACAACAGAAAAATGGAGTAAATAAAAGGAAAAAAAGGGTGAAAAACAGAATGAGAAAAACTGAAAAAGAAAAAGTTCTGGCTCATTCAATCTCTTCTTGTGGAGTAATAAACGAAATGCAAACAATACATCTCGCTTTAAAATAAAAACAAATGTCCTCGACCATTATTCCAACACAAAGAATGTCCCACATGACACTGGATTAATGATGTTTTGTGTTTGCGTCCCGTCGACCCCGTGTTTCAACCCGAATTCATTCCATTAATGCTATTATAGAAGGCAAATAAATCGGGGCGAATGGTTCGGGGGTTGGTGGGCGTGAGGGGTATCCAAACTTATTTCCTTTCACTTTCTGGTGCTGAGTGTCAACAAATCTAAGTGTCGCCGTTTTTTTCTAAACTTTAACTAGATGTGGTGGTGGGTTTTGTATACAGTCCGACAATCAGTGAGGTATTGTGAATTTAACTTTGATTCTGGCCTAACTAATTCCCGCAAGAGAAAACTGTAATATATTAGAGTAAACACTTAAGTATATACTATTAAATACTGTTAGCGACGAAATGGCCGAAAATAGGTGGTAGTGGAGCACGGGTGTCAATTGGTGCACACAGTGTGCTTGCTATGGTTATGGTAGAGATTTGTGTTTTGTCAGTTAAGCAATATAGCGTGGTTTATAGGAGCAATCCAGTGTTGTTTTTGTGAACCACCTCTAACAATACATCTGAGCCTTACACTTAACTATAATACACACAGTTACTAGCGTAACCTTTAATTATAACCAACTACTAAAAATATAACAAAAATAGCTGATACAGAATAAGACACGACAAGGAACCATTCGAGAACATATCCAACTCAGATAAGATGACAAAGAAACCCCAGGTGAACTATAGACATGGATACTTGAGACACTTCTTGAAGAATATTCCATATGTAATGCACACTAATAAAGATAAGTAAAATATGTCAACCTAAGTAAAATCTCAAAACCGATCGTGTTCAGCCATTTTATGAAAAGAAACTGAAGAAAATAGGTTTGCGAACGCCGAATAAGTTTTTAAATTAGTGGAAATAATGCGGCAAGATTTTATTTCATAAATAATGCACACTTTTATTCTTTAACACACAATCCACATTGATGAGTAATTCATCTCATGAATATTGAATGCATTATTGATGAATTTACTCCATAAGTAATGCACACTGTTAATCAAATGATGATCCAATTCTGTTGGATTTGTGTTGGCACCTCTGTTGTATGTCCTATGTTTAATGGTAATATTAAAGACGGTTATGTGTAATCAGTTTATCTACAAGCGAACCCTGTAATAACCCTAACAAATCGTATATAGACTCAGTCAAGTTGTTGTGCAGATTCATACACTTCCTAGACGCAAAAAATACAAAACAGTGGTTCTCAGACATCAAAAGCTCTGTAGGAGTGGATAACCTTCAAGACCCAAAAGTATGCTTTAATCTGGGAAAGAAAAATGGCAACCTTCAAGAAAAACCAAACCAGGGGGATGATTAAAAGAAAAAAAGAAGAGGACAGAAGGAAAAATGAAGAAATTTGAAACACAAAAGACCAGAAGAAGAAAAAACTTCAAAACGATGATAGAATCGGTTGAAGCTAAATACTCAGCTACTGGGTTTGTTAAATTATTAACCATCAAAACCGGATTTTTGTTAAAACAAAACCTACAACTAGGTTTTCTACAAGTATAAACAAAGAATCTGTTGATGCAGCATAACGGTAAAAGAAAATGACCCAACGACCCAAAATTAAGGATTTGGATGAAGGTTTTTAGGTACAACCACTCGAAACTAAAGTACTGTGATTGAGCGTGACCACTTGATTTTATTTTGTTTTCGTGTTTTCTCATTAAAATATGGCTGTCAAGGGATTGAAAAATGAAAAAGTGGAACTTTTGCAAACAAGTCGGAACGTGTCGCTCTCCTTCATGGATGTTTAGGATTTCTCCAGTCAGGCTGCTTAAAAGCAAGAAAACTGGGTGGCTCAAGTGGTAGTGAGGCACCTTGCAACAGGCCACCCACCTAAATTCAAAATTTAACTCCACAATACCAGTTGGGGGGCGAGGGAGAAGAGATTTTCCAGCTTTTGAATAATTGGGTTTGAATGTTTGGCCTTAAAAAAGAGGAAATCCGGATTAGGAAAAACTTGTCGAGATGAATATCAAATCCAGCATGAAAAAAATGTCATTTCCATTTGGATTCCTACGCGAAAGCTTATTTTGTTCTCGGTATTTACAGATCGTTTGTATGGTTGATTAAATGGGTAAAATAGGCCGGGTGAGAAAAGAGTCAGAAGGGTGATGGATGCAGAATAGGGAACTCGATACGCGGAACAGTTTCTACCCTTTTAGATATCTCCGATTCAATCTGCTCTCTCACTCTCTCTCTCTCTTTCTCTCGAAGCTCAATTATTTGATGATATACTTGTCAAATGAACTTGAGAGGATGGAGGGTTCTTTGGTTTTTCTCTTTTCCTTTTTCCAATCTGATTTGGATCTTTTGCATTTTCTCTAAGAGTGTTCCTCATTGGATTTATTTCAATACTCACGACACGAATCAATGTAATTAATTAATTGATTGATTTCAGGTGGTCACGTCAAAAGTAACACAAAACATGATGAAATGGGAGTGTTGTGGGATGTTTCTATACCTGTATCTTCTTCGGAACTACTTTTCTTTCACTATCTTCTTGGTGTTCTTATTATCTTATCCTCTCTCAGACCGGAAACCCAGCCATATCCATTATTCCATTCCAGAAATACAAGAAACAATTTGAAATAAAGGAACAGACTATACAACCCCTTAGGCACTTGCAACTGATTTCAGTCAAAGTTAAAGGTTTAGTCAGTTTGATGTCAGGGGAAACACCAAAATCTAGTTATTCGCGACAATAACTTTAGGTCCCCTAAAATAAATTTGGTAATTAGCATAACAAACGTGTATGAGTCTTGTCATTTTCACTCAGATTCTATTAATATTGGGGACAACCTATCACGAAATTTTCAAAATAATTTTTGACGTCTTCAAAAAATCATTACAGCAGAGTGGTGAAAGCTCTTAAACGTTTCAGTGAAATCGTTTCATTCACACTTTTCACGGAAGATTATTTTTCAAAAATAATGCACACTTCTGAGTGGAAGGGCATTGCAACCTTCGACGAATACACTTCTGAAGATCATCTCGGTCTTACGACTCCGATCTGATTCAATACCTGAGAAGTACCATACGCGACTGGGAACTTCAGCCGTCAGCTGTGAGACTTTAGCCAGAATACAGACAACAGCGATACTGATACTTAGGTATGCCTGCCGAGAGGTAAAAGGGGGGGAAAACAAAAGTGTAAAAAGTGAAAAAAGTAAAAATTAAAAACAAAAATGAACAAAAGCAGGAGAAAAACATTTTCTTCTTTTGGTACATCACAGCACTCCATCCTAATCCTCAGGATAGTTACTTACTAACACTTCTGAGTGGATTTAATTTTAAAAGTTTTTCTATTCCCAGTAAAAAGAATACCTGTCCCTGAGGAACGAACCATAAGCTGTTGGTCAGATGTTAGGGGTTTGTCTGGAGAACAGACCAATATTCAAGCGCCAAAAGCTGACGGAAGAATAGACAGGATTTAAGTAAGGATGAGGAGTAGGTAGAGAGGGAGAAGAAAGGTAATAGTAATAATCATGATAATTATATAAATATCAAGGATAATAGTATAATCAAGATTGTAATTTAGTTTTTTGTTGTTTAGAATCATTTCCACCATTTTATAGGTTTCAGATCGTCCGATTTTGTTTTTTAAGATTGAAAACTAAATAGAAGGATGAAAGGTTGAGTCCAAAAGGGCGAAAGAGCTGTTAAAATCAGCTTCAAAACCTTACCATCTCTCTCCGTCCTTCAAAACTTTAGAAACAAGCGATCGCTGTCATTTATCTAATTAAAATCATTTAGCGCCGTGCCCAAACTCATTATTATTATGACTAAACATTCAAAATATAGATTACCGAAAATTAATTAAGGAAAAGTTGTTAATTAAGCAATTAATTTTCAAAGGGAAAAAAATCTAAAATAAACAATGCAGCAATTAAACAAACTGAGCGAGGTGTTTTAATTCCATGTCAAAAAGACATAAAAATAGTTTGGGAGCGGCTGTGGAAGGAGAGGGCCCCCACGGTTTGTTTGCCCCGTAAATCATTTAGTATTTCAGGAAATACTGCCATTTCACGTGAGCAACCGATGTGTAAGGATGATTATAATTTCCACCTTCCCCATAAATAAGGTGAGAAAGACAACATTATTTTCGAGAGCCCTTGTTTCTATGTGTGACTTGTTCGGGGGCACGTGCCTTATCATTGTGTGCCCCACTTTGTTAGTTTATCTTTTGGGGGGTGAGCCTCGCTTTTGACTTTCTTTCTCTCCTTTTCCCACTAGTCTTTTCATCCCTTTTGAATATTTAAAAATTTTCGGAGAATCATTTTTCATGTCTCGTTATACCTCCGGGTGCTCTCTTATCTCTCTCTCTCTCTCTCCTTGAAAGAGGAGAAAGCGGGGAGGAGGCGATTCCGTGGAAAATTCTCTTGTCTTTGGCTGCAACTGCGTGAATTGCTCAACCACAAAATTTGATTTGATGAAAGATAAAAAGGAATTTTCAGTTTAATGACTTCTATCACGAAAATTTTGGATGACTTTTCGCTTTTAACAATTGCGCTTCTGTTAAGAAAGGTTTTCACTTTGTTTGAGTTGTTAGGTATCATTCATACAAACCCTGAAAACCTCAAAAAACTATTTTGAGCCTAACTGTACAAGATGGAAAACCTTCAAAAGGAGCTTCCAGATTTCTCAAAATCATCCTTTGGATTATCTATCCTCTCTGATGTCTCAATAGACAATGTTGTATCCGTTTCCCGTGATATCTTAGATGTACTTTAGTGAAACTGTAGTAGCTGTGAGAATGTGGGTTGGTGTCTGGAATTGGAGAGTAACCAGCAGCAGAGGATTTGGCTGTAATTAGTAATATTAAGTGAGACGTCGTTGGTACGGTTCATAAATATTAAGCGAACCGGAAAATAATGTCGGTTCTGTGGGTTTCACCTAATATACGTTACGGTAAAAGTGATAAATCAGGTGAATATGTATAATTCCCGGCGATTATTCATAATCACCAACTATGGTTGGTAAATATGGCAAATTCACTAAATATTTATCATATTCACTGGGGGAGTAAGATTGTGGTTAAAACAGTGTGCATTACTTTTGAAATGAAGTCCTAAACTAACTTATCGAAAATACCCACGCTCGTTTTCTAACTTGAACAACTGATGATTTTCAAAGAGATGGAAGAACCAAAGCAGAAAAACTTCAAAAAGACTGTGGATTAGTTGTAAAATGGCGACGAATACTTCGTGCATAACTCATCAACTGAGAATTTATTATAGTATTCCGAATACTCAACAGATTTAAGTCATAAAAAAGAACAAGGAAAACATAGAACATACTCAAATATATTATAATTATGAATCAATAGGTACCAATCAAGAATTTGAATTCTTATTTATAGTTTAAAACTTCCACTCTAACGAATTTGGTTCTTGGTTGAACTGACATAAGAATTTATTCATCAGTTTCAGCTCCAAAAGGCATTCGGATACAGGTTACCCAAACATCAGTTCATAAATCTGAGAAGTAGTGTTACCTTGGCAATGTAATCGTTCAAATCCTGCCCAAATGACACCCTCACGGCAATTTAACAAAACCTGGGACCTGTCGTCGGTGACAGACATCTTGCCAAACTTAACAAATGTTAGAAAGTAATTATTAATAACAAAACCAGAACAATAAAGGAAAACTTCCAAATCGTAAGGGGTTGGAGTGAAAATCCGAGCCGGAAACATTATCGCCGACAACAACCATTTCCAAACTTCTGGGCGTGACGTTCCGTGGCTAATACACATTTCTAAAATTCTAATTCTTAAAGAATCCACCAAATTTACTTGAGAAATACTTTTGCATGTTAAAATATATAAAAGAAAATGAAGGAATATTAAAAAAAAGTGTGTTGGGGGTTTCGTGACCGCAGACCGATTTCCCGGTGGCATCGTTTTATGGGAAATCACTCCCTCAGCTGTTGTTCACAATTGGAAATGATCGATGTAATTGTCTTGATGTAACCAAGGGTGAAATAGGGGCCAGTCGAAACCCTTGTTTTCAATAAATCTTACTCATTATCTGATCTGAGGAATACAATAACTTTTCCCTGATAAATTTTGACAACATACGGCCTCAAAAAACCGAAACTCGGAACAAACGCGTAAACACTTCTGCGTCACATTTCCTTCATTCAGTTCACATAAAAAAGAAGAAAGAAATGAGAGAGTGATGCTCGAAATCATTTCAAATCACTTATTATTATTAACGAGACAGAGTTGAGATTTTTTCTCTCTCTCTCTCTCTTTTCTTTTTTTTCAGTGTCTGCATTTGATGTCACGCTCAGAAAAAAAAAGATCAAAGAAAACCAAGTGTCATCAAGTCTCTTGATGAGAGTAAAACGAAGATGGGGTTCCTGAGGACTTGAGAAAAATAATGAAGAACGAATTAAAAGTGGATAAAAAGAACCGACCTCATTACTACTTTGATTGATTTCAATGAAAACGGCTTTTTTGATCGGTGAATGTTGAATTTTTATTTATTTATTTATTTAATAGGCTCCTCTTCCTCAAGGGCTGCACAAACCCCGTGAATCGGATGCCAGGAGGCTGTCATGACGGTGAAAGACTTCGGTTACATAAGAAAGGAAGCAGTTTTAAGCACTTCAGCAGGAGTTTGAAACCTGTCATGGCTTACAAGGTGAATCATTTGAAGAATTTGATACTTGGTACTGAAGAGTTGTTGGTTGATAGTATCACAGGGAGGCCATTACCTTTTGGAACTTTGGTCAACCATAAGAAAAATGAATTTGTTTCTCTTTGTCTTCGACTAATGTAGTCATAGGAAACATCTTTATCTACTAGATCAGGGATGGCGAACCTTTTTGATGTCCGTGCCACAAAGTCATAAAAATTCTTTTTTAAATAGGAGACGTGCCACAATAAAATTTCATTCGAAGTGTTAGCGTGGTGAAAACTATACATAAGTATAAATAAATAAACAAATAAAAGCAATTCTTCTTTAAACAATTTTATCTAATTCGCATCTTTATATACTTCGAGAGAATCCCGGCAATATTTTAATACTAAAATGTATAATTTGACAGTTGTAGTTATCATACTAATATAGGTATTCAGTACTACAAATTTATATTATAAATTATAAAAAAGTGCAGATTAATAATTTTTAATTAATTTCTATCAAAAGGTTAGCTTTCTAAGAAAAATAATTTTGTTTTAGAGCGTGCCATCGGAATTTTCAAACGTGCCACTTGTGGCACGCGTGCCATAGGTTCGCCATCCCTGTACTAGATAACTGTTGTGGCGTTCGCGAAATTCCAGAATGTGCACAGTGGAATAAAGCAGCCGAGAACCGAAGCCAAATTCCGGATTCAGTCCCGGACCTCGCACGTGTGCACCTTTGTATTCTCTGTTCTCCACTTGTATTATAAATTTCAGTTATGTAACAGTATTTTATATATAAATATACATATACGTTCGGAATTAGTGGTTCCATCATTCGTTCATCATCATCGATTCTGTATCTCTCTATCTGAGTAATAAAATGAATTGTGGATTCAGTAGGAAGTAGTAATCAGAAACAAAACAAGAGAGATGGAGGAAATAAATATAAATCAGAATGAACTAAATAAACTGTGTGCAATATTTATGAAATGGGTTCTTTGCAAAGAATCAATAAATTTTAAATAAATTGAATAGTTTACAAAAGCTCACAAAAATTTCCTTACTAACAAAGTTCAAAGTGTGCAGTATTTATGAAACGAACCCTTGATAAAATAGTTCATTATTTATGAAATATATTCTTCGTGAAAGTCTGTGTTACTCACTATAATATTTCTTCCTCAAATTGTGCATTATTTTTGGAAAAGTATAAATTCAATCGAATGCCCTTCGAATTATTTCACCGCGTAAAACGAGACCTCATTGGTATTAGTAATTAATGGATGGGAATTTCGAAGAAGGATGAAATTGTGGAAGGAACCAAAGGAAGAAGTATGCGTTCGAAAAGTATATAAAGTATAAATTGGTGGAGAAAAACGGTTGTAACATTGTTGAACGTCATTAGAAGGTTCGCTGTCTTACATAGATACCTGGAAGAATAAGAAAATATTGTAACAGACCAAAAGTCATAAGAAGTAAAAGAGGAAAGGAGAAGAGTGTTGTACAGTCGAGAGGTATGTGTCTCAAGAACCACAGTTCCAAATTGTAAACAGAAATAGAATTCACAGTTTGTCTGAAAGTAGTTTCTAAGTTCTGCATCATCATTCTCACAGTCATAACAAACTCTTGCCCCCAAGACATATTCTTTGTTTAAATTTCTTTTCTTGTAGGTCTCTAGTATCATTTCTACATACGATCCGTTAGGTTTAGTCTCATTGTTTGCTTCTTAATCGCGACAACATTTTTATTGTTTCTTAGAAAAATTATTTTCTTCAATACTGTGAGCAAGACTTTGGTGGGTTGGTCGTTATTCAATGACGAGAGAGCTTGCAATCCTAAGGTCATTCACCTTGTTAAGAAAGGAGACAAAGGGTTCGGTGATGTATACTTAGTCTGGCAACACCTTCAGAGGTAAATGGGTCTTTTGAACTGTCTCACGCTTAATTACGATTCCGGAAGATATGAGGCCCCTAGAAAGATTGACAAATTGACGTCTCGACTTCGCAACCTGCTACCCAATTTCTTCAGCATCTCATTGATTGTGTTATCCTTTCCTTCCGTATCCTATTTCTACATTATTTTCTCTCCCTACCCACCCTGCTCCTCATCCTTACCTACCTCCTGTCAACTCCCGGGACTTGGATAATGGTCCGTTTCCCAACAAACCACGAGGACAGGTAGTCGTTTAACTGATTCCTGTATTGTAACAGCTTTGACTCGTTTTAAGGTTAGCAGTAGAGTCTAACAGTCACACCAATCAATGGCGATTTGAAAACGACACAGTTAGGCATTCTTCTTCTTCTAATTCCTCCCAAACAAAATTGTTAAAAATTCCAAGGAAATATCCGAAAATGGGAAATCCAAGTCAGTCTTCTTATTAAAATTGACAAAAAAAAGGAAAAAAGGAAAAATATTTTCCTCTTGAAAGACGTCAAAGTCAGAGACGAGATTCCCGCCTAAAAGAATCAAAGAAAAAGTCAAGCACCACTCATACTTTTTCCATTCATATTCATGATTATCTCAGCGGAACTTTTTATTATCATTTCCTCCTTCTTCTTCTTCTTCCACGTTATAAAACTTATACCTACGAATAGATATAAAATAAATACAAGTGGTGTTGTCGATAAATAATGGGAAATCTATTTGAGTTTACCTAACCGAAATCATTAAGCTCGAGAAAGAGGGGTTGGTTTGTTGAAAAGCAGCTTCCATTCTACTCCTCCCTCTGTTTTCCACTCCTTTTCCCAACTTTTTCCATCATTTCTGCTTTTCATCTCTGTCAACAAAAGTCTTTTGTAATTGAGCTTTCTTAGCATTTTTTTTCCTTTTCTCCGTTCTTCCCTTTTTCCAGAAACAAAAATCCTTCTTTTGTATACATAAGCGATGGTTGGTATAGTTTTTTATGACTCCATCTTTTTTCTGTCGGTTTGTGAGGCTTTTTTTGCAGCTCCATTTTGAAACATCAGACGATTTTATAATTTTCGAAGGTTTTAGGTTCTGAGACACTATTTTTGTGTTTTTGTATAATCACAGTATTCCCTGAAATGACTTTTACGTCTCTCCATCTACTCTTATTCAGACACATTCTCTCCATCTCAATTTTATCTCATCAAGTTCTGTTGTCATTTAATCCTTCCAATTTGGTTAAATCAGAGACTTTAGTTCAAACCTGTACTCCCTGTAAGGTGAGCTTTGATGATAATGCTTGCAGTTTAGAGAAAACGATCTTAATCCTTCAAACAACAGACTTGAGGGGCTTTAGAATTAGCTGAGGAGAGGATTAAAGAATAACATTACCAACATTAATACCCAGTAGTGAGTGTGTTCAAACTTTCGAACGAAGAAAACCCTGACGATTCAGGTTGATTCTCCCTGTGGCGGTCGCTGATGATGAATGAGGAAGTCTCTCAACGGACAGCTCCTCTAATACCTTAAAATCACCCTGTGGTGAAGTGTGGTAAGGTTAACCCATTAACGCCCAGGTATTGAAAACGTAGAAATTTTTTGAAATCCTTTTGAAGCCTGGCGTAAAAATAAAAATGACATTCCAGTAAATTTTTTTCAAAATTTTTGCACGGTTTTCCGGGGAAATTCCTGTCCTCATTTGAGGACACCGGGATCTAATGACACCAAAATTTGACTGTTGCTCATTTTCTTTTGGTTGAAATTTCAATGATAAGTGTTTTATGGTTTTGTTCTACAACATCTTGAGTATCCGCTAATTTTTTTCCACAGCGATACCTCCAACAGGATGTGAGAAAAAAAATTTATGGACCGATGTTCTTTAGTGAAAATCATGCTGCTTTATCAAGAACTATTCTAAGAACTCCTGATTACGAAAAAAGTGAAAAAATTGTAACTACTTATAAAGAAAAGATGGCTGTTGATGTTTTAAAAAATTCCAAAAAGAACCTGAAAAGCTGTAAAAAAAATCCTAAAGTTAGTGTCCTCATTTGAGGACGCAGGGCGTTAATGGGTTAATAAACGAAACCACTGATTCCTGAATTTGGATTGTTTTATTAAATGAATCGGGGCAGTATTTATACCCCAAAAAGGGTTGAGAAACCGTCATTCCATTGCATGACCCATCCGGGCGGCCCATTAAATCAATGAAACATTTCCTTAGCATACCTGTGCCTTTTCCCGGATGGGTCATTTTACAATTCAAAATATCCACAGGTATATGAAATGATTCATTCGGGCTGCCTTTTGTGTCATTTTCCTTTTCTTTTTGACCTTGAGCCAAATGAATCACTTTACAATGAATTAAGCGACATTTAAATTTCATGGCCGCAAGTCTGAACAGAGTGAGACTATGAAGATTTATGCTGAGCCTCTAAAAATCAAACTTGAGACTATACACCCAGTTATGAGCATTGTAGTGTTTTAGTAATAATAAAAAATCAAATCAAAAGCGGGGAAGAATAATTGAAACAATTTCGGTTATTGCCTTTCAAGAGTTTACTTTCATAACTCCCAAACCCTTATGTCTATTAGATAGTTACTTTCCCCATATTTTTAACAACATCCCAAAGTATTTACCTAATAACTTCTGAAAAAATAAAGGGGAAGAAATTAGTTGATCATCCAGCTATTTATTAATATCCTCTCGAATGGGGAAAGCATAATTAATGATTTATGATCATTTAACAGGAAACAATACGAACAAGAATTACTTTTTCAAGTGCCTCGCCTGCACAATTCAAAAAATATATAACATATTTCCTCCCCCGATGATTTAATAAAAGCTTAGGAATTTTTTTTATATTATTGAAACTCATATTAAAATAAAAAACGAAATTACTTTCGTTACCAAGTTACCGAGCATCCATTGTCCTCGATTAGCCTTCTTCCGCTGTTGCTTTAAACCCTTGACTTGGGAAGTTTGTAATGGTGGGTAGAGTGAAGACGAGATTCTTGATGATGAGTGGGTTTGAGCTACTTTCCCAATTTTATTTTTTCGATGATGACAATAAATAAATAAGATCAGTTTAGGGGATGTTTCTATTTACTACCAAAAAGCCCCGAAGAAAGAGAAAGATAAGACTTATTTACTTTAGTGATAACAATTCATCTCCAAATTCCTGTGTTGTAGCAGATTTGTAAGCAGTCAACTAACTCAAAATGTGTCTCAGGTGTTGAAGGAGTTCACTAAATCTTTTCTCCACCAAATCTAAATAGCTCTAACATAAATAGAACAGTTCCGAAAGCAAAATTGTACATGTCACTGACACAGTATCATCTTCACATCTTTTGTTCCTCAGTTCAGCGAACCATAAAAGAATTTCCCAACAACAAATGAACGAAAATGATTATTTTCAGTCAGCAATTTAACGAATCTCATGTTTAAATAAGTTGGCGGCTTGGGGTGGGGAGGTAAGAGAGTCAAAAAAATCGTCAGCCTTCTTCAACACAAGTACACCTGAAAGGGGTAAAGAGGACAAGGACTCGTGGATTAATCAACCTTTTCAAAAGTTCTATTCAAATTTTCCGGGGGAAATAATAAAATGACTACCCCCCCCCTCCTTCCCATAATTCAAATTGAAAATTTTCAGTTTGAAATCGTGACGAATTTCCGTAATGGATTTATTTTCTCCTCCTCTCCCACAACCTCCACGCCCCACGCCCCGCGCTTAAACCTCAAGTTCACCGAAATCGGGTGGCACGACTTGAAGAAAGCTATTAAGAACCGCGAGAGGGGGTTTTATTGATGGTTTATTAAAAAATTTTCTTCTTCGGGGGAAAATGAATTCGCCAAGGAAACGACGTAAACCCCCCCCCTCCTCCTCCTCCCAAACCCGGAATTTTATTTGTACGAGGAAAAACTTTTTCCTCAAATCTGAACGATGCTTCAGATGAACTCATCCAAAACTTCCGTTATTTACTGTTTTCCTATATTTTCCACGTGCTTTTCCCTTGTTTTAAATTGTTGTCTCGTTTTAGTTTTGGAAGTCTGATTTCATGAAACTGTTTTCTGTTGGTAGTTTGAACCTGAATTCAAGACAAAAAAAAATTGTCTGCTCCTTGACATTTTTATTAGCTGATCTAATACCTATTCTATACTTTCTTAAGTTACAAAGTACTCGATCCGTGATTTTGGACATTGACTGGTTTGCTCTGCTAATGTACGAAATAGTTTTTTGCAGACCTCAGATCTGCGACCAGTTCGATGGAACTGGTGTCTGAATTCATTAAATTCCTTGATACCTAAAAAAAATATTTAATTGTGAGATGAACCACCCAGACAAAGGGTGAGAAGTTTCTAGAAAATGGTGAATCAACCTGGTCCAGGGTTTCCTCCGTTCGATAGTGTCAAATGCATTTAATCAGTAAATGATAATGAAAGCGGATGAATCTCTAATGATTTCTAGAACTAAAATATTTATAATCCTCTGCAAATCAGCCACGAATTGGTTATAATAGTGTGCATTATTTATGAAATGAATATCCCATCAAAATGTGCATTATCCACAACGAAAATTACACGTGACTCAAACTCACGAGAAGTTAAAACGAGTGGTTCGTATCCAATTTGGTACACAGAAACTCACTGGTCCTAAGCAAACCCACAAACGCTCACACACCCCCACGAAAAAATACAGCAAAATATAATAACTGAAATGTCTTTATTAGAAAAGCCACCCTTTAAATGACTAAGTCGTTGCATAACAAGTACTCCAACCCCTAACCACCCACCCCTAGAAACCACCATTGTGCTCTCACCTCCCGTGTCATCACCCAGTGAACAGTTCAAATTCAACTTAATCATGTGTTTTCTCCAAGACTTTTTCTTTTTCCTCTCCTTTTTATTTACTGTCATCATCACCCTATAATCTTTATTTTTATAACGCTTTCGATTAAGCTCTGATTCCTTTTCAATTTGTGACACGATGAGGTTTATGAATCTGACGTTCCATTTCTAATTTCCGATCCTAAGCGAATTGCTTTTGACATGAATCGTGAGGAGCTTAAAACCTCTCCTCTCTTCTCCTTTCATTTGAATTTAACTTAACTTCTCCGACGTTTAATTTCTGTAATGATAATGTTTTATGTTCTTTTACAAGTTTTCGAGCTTTCCTTTTTGTTTATTGAAAAAAAAAATTTTTTTCCAAGTTGGAAAATGCCGTTTCAACAGCCTTGAATTTCCCAACATTTTTAACTTTAATGAATGGTTATGGGGAAAGGGGAAAAACTGTATTCCATCGGCATTCAATGTGAAATTAAGGTGTTTAAAAAGCTTTTAAAAAATAAATTACATTTTATTGAACGTTTTTTTTTCAATTAAGTTCCTTGGAATCTTTTCATGAAATTGAAGGAAATCAAAATTGGAGTTTTGTAACACGTTTCTCCTCCGTGGAAAATTTTTCTTTTGCGGATTGTGCCTGTTATTTGGGCTATACGCTCCTACGTTTCATTGCTGTTTTCACTCTGCAAGCCCAAGATTTTGTCTGGAAGATCGGAAAGTGTTATGTAAATAAAATGTGACGACAAAAGTGATAAATCGAACAAAGTATTATAATTCCCAGCGAATATTCATAATCACTACAAAATTTGATAAACGTGACAAATTAATTTGATATTAGTAGTTGGAGATTTTATAAACTAGCCTAGTATATTCAGTAATTTGTCATATTTACCAAGCTGAGTTGGTGATTATGAATAATCCCGATAATTATACAGATTCACCCGCTCTATCACTCTCACCGTAACATATTTATATGGTGGAACTTACAGAACCGACATTATTTTCCGGTTCACCTAATATTTTCATGAAGATTCTCTTTTTCCCTAAACCAGTGATGGGCAAAGTAGGGCCCGGGAAAGTATTCAATCCGGCCTACCTAGGGTTTATCGACATGAATAGTATTAATACATGGCCCGCTACAATTATGTTTTGACGGTCGAGAAGTTTAAAGTGGATTTGACTTGGTAGAATAATAGATGGATAGTCTATAGAAGAAGCTAAACTATCAGCGTAGTTCATGTGTTTTCAAACTTGTGCGGCTCTCCTACTTTAGTTCCTATTTTATGTGCGGGCCGCCAAAAAATTTTAAAATTTAAGTTGGCCCGTTGATTAAAAAGATTGCCCACTCCTGCCCTAAACGCTGTCGTACATACAACCTCAAGTCTTGTACTGTAAAGTCTCGATAAAACTGATCATTTCTATTTCATATCAGGTGTATATCCTTAAAACTCGAAATTGACTAATTTCACTCATTCTTTTCCCTCCAGTTTTAAAAACGTCGTTTCTACATCCTATATATTATTCTTATATTTTTTTAATAACTCCTAATACTCAAAATTTGATACTGATTATTGTTTGTAGTTTATAATCTTAGAACAAGCCCTATTCTTCCGGTTTTGAGATTCTTGAGACTCGGTGGCAACTCCGCGGCAGAGCCCATTTGAGATCAGATCAAAAACGAATAATTCAATTCAATAAATATATTAATATATAGTCTTGATGAAATACAGTTTACCTTAAAAATACTGGTTTTCAGGAATAAACAAAATTTTTGTTTAGAGAATTGTACAAGGCAAAGAAAGAAAGCGACAGAAAACTTTTGGGAAGAGAGAAAGAACTCAACCATCCCCGTTATGGTTCTTAAAATGAGAGAAGCTGAGTATAACTGAAAGAGAGAGAATGGAGCATGTCGTAGGAAGGGATGATAAAAGAACAGGCACACTAGATAATATTTTAGGAATTTGGATATATTTTTAGAAAAGAACAAAAAGAGATGGAATCACAAATTGAAAAATCTAAACAAGTGTTAAGTGTTTGGTGCGTTTGAATCATCTTAAGAATCCAGAAAAGGACTAGAAAAACAAAAAAATTTTTTATCTTTAGACTAAATTAATACTAATCTCTAAATCCTGCGTTATGAGCTTTTAGTCCCTAAAAACTAATGGAAGAAAGACTGTTGAGTAGACCAAAACCTAATAAAAAGGGCCTAAATCCCCAAAACTAAAACTAAACCTAAATGAAATTGTTTGACTTATCCTGGAACAGATACAAAACAAAAAATTACCATCCCCTGATGAAGGAGGAAAGGAGAAACAGTCAAAAGTATTTCGATGAGTGTAAAATGGCTTAAGCTCATGACTCATGATCAGAATGTAAGTTACAACAGAAAATTTCTACAAGAAAAACTATGAAAGTCGGCCGTTTTGCAATTCAAATTCAATTCCAACTTCAAGAAAATCCCTTCAAAGGTGTCGGAACTTGTTTTAATAAATCTCGAGCTAGACTAACAAAAGCTCGGAAAAACCAGATGAAGATTTAAAAGAGAATTTCAATGACGGGAAAGTTTAAACCCTTTTTTCCTGTCGGAACAGCGACAAAAGAGGATTTAAAATGATGAAAACGTGTGAGTGACACCCTTGTTAATCCAGTCCGATCAACAATTAAATGTCAATAAAAATCAGATGGAAATATTAATGACGTGAACTTAGGAAACAAGTGAATTAAGGGATGAAACTCGGGGAAAGAAGCTCTTATATATCAGGATTAAAGCCAAACCCCTCTGTCGTCGTGAGTCCTTCAATAATAACTCGAGTTTCGGCAACCTTGGATCGATTAGTGGAGGAGTTTGCTCACACTTTGGACTAAAATTAAAATTCAAGTTGGTGTCCTCTAGTTTGCTTTAACCATAATCGTTTTAAATCAAATAACTTTGATCATATAACTAGAATTTGACATTCTGACCCCAACCGACTATTATTGTCTCTTCCTTTGAAAAAATTTTTTTGGTTTCTTCCAGTACCTCGTGAAAGGGAAATATACACATCAATAAGTCATAGAAGCATGAATACATACGTATAAGTACGACTAAAAGGCATCCGATACACCCAGTTTGCAAAAGTCTTTAGGAGTAAACAATTTTGTTCCAACATAAAATATGTTTAGGACAACATAACAACAATTATACTGTTTATGTATAACAATAACATCAAAAGAAATTCTGCTTTATTGACGAGAATGGACAGAGTAGTGCTGACAAAAGACAAGACCGGAGTGATTCCTAGGGACGGAAAAGACCTAACGGAACTGGGAATCACGCAGCAAGACTGTAAACAGCGTGACGGTATGAAAGAGAAACTAGAACAGCAAGAATTCCTGCTTGAGACCAAAGTTCAAACCGATAAAGTGTGAACCGAGGAGAGGAAAAGAGTCTACAGCTACAAGATGAGGAAGTATCGGAGGCGGAAAGAAGAAGCAAAAAAAGGACAAAAATGAAGGACAAAGTGTTGATATCATGGTCCAAAAGATGGCCGATACGCAAAGAAAATTAAAAGGAACACAAAAAATTAGAATATTATAAATAAACAGACACAACCACATAAATAATAATATACAGTATATACATCAAGAAGCAAGGAAACAATCTCTGACTTTGGAGCAAAACAGTGTTCTTCCAATTAAACAATAACATACAAAGAGCGTAGCTAAGGAAATAGCAAAGACCTACAAGAGGTGGGATTAATTGTGGAACAGAGAAGCTGTAAGCGGAAATTAAAACCGAAACAAGATTTTCCCGAAAACCAAAACCGGAAAAACAGAAACAAGGTGGACAGGAGAGAGAAAGAAACCACACATCGCGAGAATGAAAGGTGTAATAAAGAGAAACAGAAAATAATAAAAAAGTCTGAGAGGAATGTGGCTTCTAGTTGGCCGAAAACAGAATTTATAAGCTATATACCCAAAATTGAGGGAGATGGCGTAACTCACTCATATTGGGCTCTTCAGCATCATGCTAATCACTCTTGTTATGTTATCAAATCATCTTCACAGTCATCTCCCATAATTTTTTAAGTATTTAATATTCTTCAGCTTTAGATGAAAGATACAACACGTTAATGAAATATCAGCAAAAAAGTCAAGAAACGGAAAGTTTATTTGATATGTTTACTCTTTAATCTCTTTGTCTAAAAACAAAAATCATCTTCTCTACAGTCTGCTGCAGAAAAGACAATCTTGAAAATCATAAAATAAGAGTGTTCCAAGAAGAGAGTTTTCAAAATGTTGTAAAACGACATTTCTCGGGTAATTTTTAGCTTGAAAATCAACAAGATCGATTTTCATGGGCCTGGCAAGATTCAAAGGCTGGAAGAGATCGCCGGGGAGCAAAACCTAAAAGTCATGTGAGAGAGGCAGTTACGAAACAGACATCGATTGAAAAAGGACAGACGAAAAGTTGTTGAAAACATGGGGGGAAAGAAAACAAAAAAAAAGCTCACGAAGCACCAGCTCAAATGCCAGCAGACTCAGTTTGTCTATTTCCCCTCCGTCGTTAGGGGTGGAGTCAAGGAAATCCGGTTGTTCGATAGAAAATTTAAGCTAAGCATTGGCAGATTGGGGAAAACTCTGGAAAAGCAAAACGTGGTAAGAGCCAAAAGACGGGAAATCGGTAGAAAGGCGGGAACACGTTGCGGGGAAATTGGAAAACCGAGCAGTCGAAGCCATTTCGTGAGGGCGAGGCCCTGGGGACACACCGCTAAAAGGAACGGGTTCCGAATAAATAAACCGAAATCCTCTCTCAAAAAAGCAGCCATCCATCGAATTGAAAATTTTTAACAACTTACCACTCCGTTTTTGACCCCGATCTCATCTCAACTTCAACAATCTTTTCCATTTCGCATAAAATCTTTTTTCCTTACTCTGATAACCAGATAAGTTTGTCTTGATGCTGAATCTTGGGTGTGATAGCTTTGACTGATTCAATCCACATTGGTGATTTCTTCTAAAACTGAAAAGATATAGCGAAGATAAGAATCACTCGACGCAATGATGATCGACAGAAACCTGCAGGAAGATGCGATGATACTTGCAGGGAAGAGTCTATAAGAAGCATATACATAGAAATCGCGACTAACTGGCAGTCAGTCAGTGTAGTTCAACAAATCGACAAAGTAACTCAAACGGCTATCGAAACGACCGACGATTCTTGTAGACATTTTTAATTTCAAAAATTTATTCTCGTTCGGAATTTGGGTGCTTTGTCTCATCAATCTACTTCATTCCGACACAATCTTTTAGTAGTTTTAGTAGAAGAGTCCAGCCGACTTTCTACCCGATTAGTAATCGGTTCTTCATTTTTATGACAACCGCCTCATCCCTCGAGCTATATTTTGATAAGTCATAAACTCAATGAACACGAACTTGTTAATTCACCATTCAACCAAGAATTAAGTGCACAATCAAGTTTGGACGGTTCCTACAAACTGCCTTATACCTTTCCATCTTTGTTAGAATGAAGTTGACAATCGTGCACAATAGAAGCGAGTACTGTACGTTGTATTCAAACACTGTACCCAAGTAAATGTTTATCATTCTATCTGTAATCTTGAGACTATTTAACAAATTCAGATAGAACTTCTCATTTTAGTATAACAGATTTCATTTTGAAAAACAAGATACGGACGACGAAACGGATAACTAAAACCATCTGGGCAAAAAGGAATTAGTTCCGTCGTATTCATTCAAAACTGGTCGTTTGTAACAACCTCCTCACCTTTAATTCAACTCTGTAAACAGGAAAGGATGGAAGGAAAGGACATCTCATCGTACAAAACTGAAATTAATTCTCTCACCTCCAAACTCTGTCTCATTTTCGCTTCAATATCTTCCCAATCAACCCAGTTGTTCACTCCTAATTTAATCAGTGGAATCGCTTATTTAAAAAGACAAGAAGGAATGAATGAATGAATGAATGAATAAAAACAAGATAACAAAATGAATTATTATATTAAGATAAAAAAAACGAACTCAAAAAAGCACGTTTCATTACTCATTTCATTTCCTTTCGTTATTCCTTAATTTTAAAACTTATTTCCCTGAACGAGGTTAACCTCTTCAGACTTATTTGTAAACAAAAAAAGAAAGCAGGCAAGAAGTTTCTACAGGTTATTGCCTTTTGATAAACGGCCCCAATCCAACCTAATTCAAAAAAAATATTTTTAAATCTACTCAGATCAAGGAACACAGTCGTTCTCGTTAATTAAATCACATCAACTTTTTCTGGGCCATTAAACTAACTTACCAAAAAAATTTTATGAATGTATATATAAAAAAACTTAGTCAAAAATATACATTTCCAAGATATACCCAAAAAAATCACAATACTGGATGGCTTCATTTATTATTAAGTGAAATCGAATTTGAAATATTTCGGAATGATTCATGTATCACTGTGAAAAAATTTACAGAATGACTCTGAGGGTGTTAATATGTCTTTTGCAAATCGTTAACCCTTTGGGTGAACATTTATTCTGAGGAGAAGAGGAGGGAATTTTTCCGGGACAATATTTGATTCTGTTAGATTATGAATTTCATGTGAGAACTAATTAATTAATTAACTATAAATTAGTCATGAGTGCAATTCTAGACTGACCTATACATAAAGATCAGTTTCGACTAAACTTTCATTTTGTGCGTCTCAAAAAAATTATTTCATCCGTCACAAACAAAAATGAGGCGGTTAAGTATCATCAATAACGCCATGTGAGACTAACCCAACAGATCCATGACGTTTAGACACCTTCAAATGTACCCAAAGGGTTAGTTTAGAGTACTACTCAGTGCCGAGCTTTTATAACCATTCAAGACTACTCTCATTTTGTTTATGCCAACTACTAACATCAGCACTAGTACCGAAAATTTAAAAAACTGATTAAGGTGATTAATTAACTAATTATAAAACAGTATGCATTCGTAATTAATCTTTCTTATGCATTTTTAAAGACTGAAGAAGACCAAAAAGAAATCACAACCCTTTTATTCTCAGCCTCTTTGGTGTTGTTATTGAGATTCTGAAATACAGCTGCCAGATACTGTTTAAAAAATAAAATAAAATTTATTTTTGAAAAGATTTCTTCTCCATTTCATAATACATATCTAAATAATATCTCATCTCAGTTTTAAGGTCCACACACAACTGCCGGTTTTTAAGATTTCTGGTCTTTGTAGTGTATATACAACAACAACCATCTTTCAAACAGCTTGAAAACTAAAACGTCTTTAAAAAGCTATAAATAAAAACTTATGATTTTATTTTAAATATTCATCCACACTTAAAAATTTAATCTTGACATTGAAAAATTAAGATTCGGAAGGGGAGATCATCTCCCATCTCATAAACTTATTTTAAACCTCAAATAATAATTAAAAAATCAGCCTTAGAGCTACACAGTTAGCCGGACGGACAACCAGATCTATAAAAAAAAATACTTCGAACGCTTATTAAAAATCACAAAAGTTAAAAATCAAATGTGGGTGAGTTAAATTTGAGCAAAAAACGAGCGTTCGAATACACGAGAAATCGTCAGAGTCGATACACGAGATGCTATTCTATTTAATTATTCGAAAATGATTCTAATGCCCACTTTTTTTCTAAAACAAGACAAAAACAAAAATTTTATGAACAGTTTTTCCTCCCATTTTCATCGTCGATAAATTTGATTTAAATCAGTTTTGTCATAAAATAATTTTCAAAGTTTTGAAGAAAAGTTTTTAAATGTGCGCGACTTCAAACTAATTTCTCTTTATAATCACTTCTTCTGGATTTAAAACTATTTAGAGAGACGATAATCGATAATATCAGTCTGTTTTTACGTAATTAGGTCGAGTCACAAATAATTTCCATCCTTTTATAAGATATTTAGTGGTTCACCCTTTTTATGGGTATAACAGGATGCGGGAGGAGGATTCGAACTCAAGATCATTGCATCCAAGTCAGGAGGTTTAACCACTACACTACTCCTCCCTTTTATCAGATATGCATTATAATTTTATATCGAAGGAGAATTTCATTCATAAGTAATGCCCATTAATCTATATTATAAACTCTTAAAGATAATAGACAACGGCGACATATTTTTTAGATTTTATGATTAGAAAGTTACTTAAGAAATTTATTACTTAAATCAAAATATCGTTACTACAAGTGTTTTAACTCCACAAAAAACCCTGTCAATAAATATTAATTAAATGTGTAATACTGATGAAATAAATTACTTATGATAAAACATGATGAAATAAATAAAAGTTCGCTTGAATGCCTTTAAACTGAGTTTTAAATTCAGTCAGGAGCTTTGGCTACTTAACCACGAAAGTCTCAAATTTTCTTCGTATACCACACCCAATACAAATCTTGTTACGGACGTGCATTATTTATGAATGAAACTCTTCTTTGAACCGCCATAATTACAAGTAAACGCTAGATAAAAGATAAAAGGTATTTATGACTCGACCTAAAAGCGCCAGGTTGAAGTGGCTACAAATATTTTAATACTGACATTTCCCTTATCATTTAAGTATCGAAGCATTCCTATAAAAGAAATTTGAATGCAATTGACCAAAAGTTAAAGCAAACCAAAGATAAAATTCTGCTTAGTCTATGAATACCACTTCAATCTTCATTCAAAATCAGCTCAAATTGGTTATTTGTTACGCCTTCATTTAAAATACAGTAAAAGTATCATCTACTTAGAGATATTAGTTTCATTAATGTCTCATCGGAATGAATTCTTTAAATGAAATTAAATTAAAATTAAACCTCAACTTTTTGAACTGCTATAGCTAAGAGAAATCCTTCAAACATTACTGACTGTAAAGTCGAAGTCAATGAAATAAAGAAACCAAAATAAAATTACGAAGCGATAAAAAGGCCACATTTTCGGTAAGTTTAAAAATTATTTTAAACCGACCTCCCTTCCCCACCCTCCAGCACCCACAAATATAGAACTTCACCCATGCCAGTTACGACAGATTTTGTTTTTTATGTTAATAAACGAAGGGAATCACTTGTAATAGAGATCAAGAGTCAACACCTGTCGCCATATTACATAGAAATGAATAATAAAAAAAATTATGAAATTATACAGTATTAACGCGTAATCAATAAATTAAACTTAATAAGCCTAGAGGAATGTCTTGATACATAATTTGTGACTCTCTTATTTAAAATACTTCAAAATGATTTTTAAAAATTAATGATAATAATTAAAATAGTCCGGCATCTTTTAAATTATTCGTTATTATTACGTCGGTTACGTCATCAAAAACAAATTGAATATTATTAGTATCTGTGGCACAAGTGAAATGTGTGTAAATTTCTTTTTGATCTTTTCTTCTATTTAAGTTTTCGAATTTCATTTGAATATAAGCTGCAGCCTCTTCATAAGTGTTGTTTCCTGAAAATATGATGTAAATGAAATTTTAATGGTCTGGGATTTTTTCTTTTAAATGTCGATTGTTTAAATTGTTTCCGGTAGCACAACTCACCCGTGTATTCTGGAAAGCAAATGGTTAAAGGACTTCGGACGATTTTTTCCTCGAAGAGATCTTTCTTATTGAGGAATAATATTATCGACGTTTCCACGAACCATTTGCTGTTGCAAATAGAGTCGAACAATTTCATAGATTCTATCATTCTATTCATTTCTTCGTCTTCGGCTAGAACCAAATCGTATCCGGAGAGAGCGACGCAGAATATGATCGCGTTAACTCCTTCGAAGCAATGGATCCATTTCTTTCTCTCGGATCGCTGACCTCCAACATCAAACATTCTAAAAGAGAGACAAATATATCAGAGTTAAACGAGATACTGGCATAGCTGTTCTATTTCGAAAGTCGAACCAACTCACCTAAATCTTAAATTCTTAAAAGTGAAATGAGTCTCGACGATTCCCGTCGTCTTCACCCGCGTCCGCAGGACATCTTGCTGACTCGGCACGTAATTTGGCAAGGATATTTTATCTAATGAATTTAAATAATAAGCTGCTGAATCGTTTAGCTGATACTCTCTTGATCGTGAGAAGCAGTGCTGTACTCCGGCATCTTGCCATAGTTTCTTCATCAATATCACAAGTTCCGGTGTGAGTTCGCCTTCTTCCGCAGCGCTAGCCAACGTGAAAAACTGTCTCGCACTATCCTGTAAACATTCACAAGGTCATTGATTACAATAAAGTCGTTTCAAGATGAATTATTCTTGCTGCTCCGAAGGCACCACATGGTTGTATAGCCAAATCATTCCCAACCCCAAAATTTAGAAATATTTCTAGAATTGAGGGTTAATTAAGAACAAGTAAAACCTAATCCTACTAAGACATGAGTGTCAATTAAGAAACTTCTTTTAATTATCAGAGCGGACATTCTCAAACTATTCTAAGAGATAAAAAGATAATCTTCAACCCAGTTTGCAAAATAATCCCACGTTATGTTTAAAATTACAACAAAGTTTAATAAAATACAAAAATCAAGTTTTCTCTCTCTCTTCCTCTCTTTTTTCTTTTCAAACTTAATTTCCAACTTGACATTTAACAAGGTCGGGTGTCGATTGTTCCGAAATATTCGCACGAGGATATGAGAAATTATTCTTGTGAAAATCCGAAAATCTCGACCCTGTATACGCGCGGGTAAATAAAATCCTCGTCAAGACCTTGAGGCAAAATTTGATTTAAATATTTAATAACATGAGAATAAACACCGTGGGCTCAATTTTCATGCTACGAACGAAATTGTTTATCTGTTTAAATTTTATTTGAAGGAATTTTGGAAAATATTTGCAGACGCATCAGCAAACAAATTTCAACTTTTGTACAGAGTGATCTTCTCAGTTTAAATCTGACACAAATAAAAGGAACTTCGTTCAACAAACTTAAGAGCTTATAAACCTTTTTCTCCTAAAAATACAAAGTTTGGCGACAAGTTTGACTCTGGATAGGGAATGTATTACATTTTGGGGTAATTTTAAGAGAAAATTCGCCCCCCTCTCTTCTTCCTCTTTCCTCATCAATTCAAAACATAAAAATTTACAAACCAAAATTTGTTGTTACTTGACTTACCAAAACACCCAATCCAAGCAGACTGCAAAAGAATCAAATTTAGATTTAAAAATATTTCTCTCATTTAGATTAAATCATAAAACTCAGACAAATAGTGTCCAACAACATTTCACTTATAGACAAATCGAACTTTTAGAACTATGTTAAAAACCTTAAAAGCATAACTAACAGAAAACTTAGGTTTAGAAATTGAATTGTATAAGACATACATTAAAGCAATACTTTTGAAAAAGAATCCATCCATGTCCAATTTAATGGACAGCCTTTTGCTTATAAAAAATTCAAAATTTGACAAATTAAACCTTTTTTGTGCCTCGATAATAAAACGAAACTTTTGAACTCAAAAAGATTTCAAACATCCAACCCAGAAACTTTTTGAATATCCCTAAATTATTTGTTAGTAATATACTTTTCATGTAATCATTTCACAAAAGGATTATTCGAACACAAGCTGTTCACTCAAGGAAATCATGTCCCACAAATCCCAAAGGATAAACTAAGCAGGTGAGAACTATTAATATAAATACTTGTTACCTATTTTTTCCCCCTTAAGTTACAAACTAAATCTCAATTTTTTATTTAAAAAAAATTTATAATTACCGCTCTACTTGGATCAGCGAAAGGAATTCTCAATTGTCCCATTGCTCGAATTATGGCCATCAAACTTTGAATTGTGTTGCTGTAGACAACAGGTCGATATTGCTCACATTCTTCAGGTGAATATCCAAATTCATGAATTATTTTCATCTGCTTAGCAATTGTGCTTTTTCCAGACTCTCCAGCTCCTAAAAGAGTTAATTCAAATTATTTAAATTAAAAAGTGAAATCAATTGTCAAACATGGATGAGTTGATTACTATTAAAAATTTTCATAGTTCTTAAAATTCATACTTTTACTTATTCCAACAAAATTTATGTAAATGTTTTCTAATTGCTCTTTTTCATGCACAAAACTATTAATCTTAATTTTTATTCTTTTCACGTCAAGTATGCTATTGGTGAAAAAACCAGTCTAGAGCCTAACTTCTCTGAGTAATTTCAACTACACAACACCAAATAAGGTTACAAATGGCTTTAATGTGGCATTTAATTTAAGCATCTTTATTACTTTCAACCAAAAGGTTTTTCTTATTTAATTATATAAAATAAATTTAATTTTCCATTACTTCAGGGGGGATTATTACTTCATTTCACAAATAAAAACATTTTTCCAAATAAAAATCCAAACTCATCCCCATCTGACACTTTAATTGCAAGTTAAAAATTTGTCATTAATTTTTTGATAAATTCGTAGATAAGAAGATAATTTTAATTATAATGTTGTTTAACAATTAATTTCGAAGTGAAAAATAATAAAATAATCGAACGCTGTCTTTACAAAATAAAAAAATGCCCTTCGGCTCACTGACAGCGTAGACTCACGTACCAAGTAGCAACAGTTTGACTTCCCAAGCTGCTCTTTCGCCATCGGCTTTCAAATCCTCGTCGATTTTTTTCGACCTTTCAATGGCTTCTTTTTCACCGTGCGTGCTTACCGCACAGCCCATTCTTGAAAATATTATGCCTATTAACCGACTAAGTAGTAAATAAACACCATAGGCCAGTGACTCCACCCGACATTAGCAAGATGGCGGTTAAATTTCCATTCAAATGACCGTTTATATGTTTTTTATCGAAACCAAGCCAAAGACTGTTCTTCACTAAATCCGATTCACATTCTTAAAGATTAAAAATTATTTCTGACAAAAAAAAATCAAAACTTATGATGAGCCCACAACTTCCTGTTGTTTACACACTTTATATTCACTACCACAAACCCCGTAGCGGAGCGGTTATAGTTTACTAACACATATTACGTGTTCGTAAATTCTTCCAATATGGATGTTCTTTGTTCTCTGTCATCATGAAAAAAAAAGGATGAATTTTGATTTTAGGCGAACGAGTTAGAAAATTGTGAGGCAGTATTTTCTTTAATAAAATTGCAAACGTTACCTTAATTTAAAAACAAAAAGGAAAAAAATAAACGCAAGAAGTGGTGCCATTTATAAATAATTTCGAGTTCTCGATTAGGCAACTCAGAGATAAATGACTTTTCGAACACATGAATGAATGAAACGAGCCGCAGAGTTCTAAGAACCCATTCATTTCTTAGGTTAAAATTCTATTGTACGTGTCAATGTTATTATTCTGTATTAAGTTCTCTGTATATAAATATACAAATTTTTTAAAATCGTGTTTCATTTCCAGTATTTCTTCGGCGAAAGTTAATAGAAAAAGTAAGTATATTTCATCAAAATTGTTTCCAATTTTGCCGGATGTATCTGACATTTAAAGTTGAACATTAACTTAGACAGCAAGGACATTAAATATTTAAATAGTCAGTGAATGAATTTACTTTATTTCAAGCACTTTAATATGTGCCGATATTTTGTTTATACGTCCTAAAATTTGAGGGAACGAACATAACTTCAGTTGGAAAAATTTATATTTTCTTTTTAGGTTTTCTAAAATGACCGTTAAAAAAATTTGTTGTATTGGAGCGGGTTATGTTGGTGGTCCGACATGCAGTATTATAGCTCTCAAGTGTCCAGAAATTTTAGTTACTGTAATTGATAAAAATGAGGATAGAATTAATCAGTGGAATTCAGAAAAACTTCCTATATATGAACCTGGATTAGATGAAGTTGTCAAGAAGTGCAGAAATAAAAATTTATTCTTTTCGGTAGATGCCATCACAGCAATCAAAGAAGCAGATTTGATTTTTATAAGTGTTAACACTCCAACTAAGACATATGGTGTCGGTCAAGGTAGAGCTGCAGATTTAAAATTTGTTGAAAGTTGTGCCAGATTAATAGCTGATGTGTCAGAAGGGGATAAAATAGTTGTAGAAAAAAGCACAGTTCCTGTCAGAGCTGCTCAAAGTATTATGACAGTATTAAAGGCTAACCAAAGGCCAGGAGTAAGTTACCAAGTTCTTTCAAACCCAGAATTTTTGGCTGAGGGTACTGCCATACAAGATTTACTATATCCTGATAGAGTTTTGATCGGTGGAGAAAACACTCCTGAGGGTTTTGCAGCAATCGATGCATTGTGCTCCATTTATGAACATTGGATTCCAAGGAAAAATATAATAACTACAAACACATGGTCCTCAGAACTGTCAAAACTTGCTGCAAATGCATTTCTAGCTCAAAGAATCTCAAGTATTAACTCATTATCAGCAGTGTGTGAAGCAACTGGTGCTGACGTTTCAGAAGTTGCTGCAGCAGTTGGAATGGATTCTAGAATTGGTCCTAAATTCCTTCAGGCCTCAATTGGATTCGGTGGCAGTTGTTTTCAAAAAGACATTTTAAATTTAGTGTACATGTGTGAGTGTCTTAACATTCCTCAAGTTGCCAATTACTGGCAGCAAGTCCTTGACATAAATCAGTATCAGAAGACACGTTTCACTGAGAAAATAATAGAATCACTTTTTAACACAGTGACAGACAAACACATAGCAATTTTGGGCTTTGCATTTAAAAAGGACACAGGAGACACAAGAGAATCCGCTGCCATTTTTGTTTGTAAGTCACTTTTAGCAGAAGGTGCTCAGTTAAATATTTATGATCCGAAAGTAGAGAAGCGGCAGATAATCGAGGATTTAAGAAATGCCTACTTTAAAAATGATTCTGATAATATCGATAAGTATGTTTCTATATTTGACGATCCTTATAAAGCTACAGCCAAAACCCATGCAATTGTTCTTTGCACTGAATGGGACGAATTTATAACGTTAGACTATGAGAGAATTTTCGGTGATATGATGAAACCGGCCCACATTTTTGACGGCCGTAAAATACTACCTCATCAAAAGCTCATTGACATTGGTTTTAATGTGCAGACAATAGGAAGAAATTTAAATTCGACATTTTTTTCTAAACACTGGTAAACTGTTTACCAAACCAACTTAAGGTGCAATATTTACAACTCATAATTTTGGATTGAAATAATTCAAAGCTCATATTTTTTGACCGACCTTTTTTTGAATCATAGAATTTGTTTAAATTCAACATCACAGGCCTTATTGGCAAGATTTGGAGTTCAAATAGTATTTGTGTTTTGGAAAATAATTTTTTAAAGCCTTCCATCACGAAATGAAAGGATTTTTTTGTCCTTTTTGATATTTACTTATATTTACAGTTTTATAAATCAGTTGGAACTTGACGAAGATTTAAGTTTATATTTTTCAAGAGTATATGTGTTTAAATTAAAAAAAAATCATTCAAACGTACATTATTAAAGAAAATAAATTAAATCTAATTAACTATGGTGTTTAAATTAATTTTCTCATTCAACATAAAATGTTTCCTGTTTAACTCTCTGGACCCTGATTTATTTTACCTGAACAAAAGAAGAAGCAGTCATGAGTTTGATATAGTGAGTCATCGTGATTGGTCATCACTATATAGCTTGTTTGTTTTCCTGTATGATTTAATTCAAAAGCTTTAAATTGCGAAATTGAGCGATTTCTCTGGGGAGTGGAAGTTTTGTTCCTAATTTTTGGACTACTAGACCCTATTACAAATTTTGAGTGGTGATCATTTTATCACAGCTAAGCGTTTAGTCACCATAAGTTGGTTCAGGGACTGGGGATAAGACTTCCACTTCGATAGACAACCGTTACGGAAGTCAATGAAAATTTGAACCACACCAGAACGCTATCAAGAGGTTTAGTACTTGAATTTTGGCCAAACAGCAATTCAGGTTAAAGCTTTTGGTAAGCCCAAGTCTTATATTAAAATTAATCCTGTTTTTTGTCTGATAACTCACACTTAAGTATTAGTTGATCCTAGAATCCACTTTAACATTGATTATTAGTTTAAAATCCAACATCACTTCTCAATCATTTCCTTCTCTTATCTTAAAGGATAAGGCTACTGGTTTGTTCCCTAGACCCGACCCTTGATGCAAGGCCTATAAACTAGCTATTGCCTCACGTTTCTAGACATGACTGATTCAATTGTTATCTGATGGGTATTAAAAAATATTCAAATCACTTAAATGATTTGACTGATGTACCGTTATGCACCATCAAAGACCTAAATGCCTGGATGGTATTGTGTTCAACCTTTGTAATAGTGTAAAGAAGAAAGTATCTGCTGGATTTATAAATTAATTTTTATTATTACAACTTATTAATAATTAATTTTGTCTGAAATATTATTGATTAATCGATTAAAATATTTTGACATTAAGTTTTCGTATCCGTTACTGAAGCTGTAATAATTTTGTTCTTAGGTTTTAAATTAGTTATTGTAGGTGGGAACAATCGTCTCTTTTTGGTTTTGAAAATTCACTGCAAACTTTCTGACTGCCTTACTTTAGCATGTTCCGGACGAGCTGGAAAAGACAATTTTATAGTTCAGTTTAAGTCTTTAAAAGTTTGAATCGGTACTAATACCGAGAAATACTTACTTGGACAAGAACCTTTTGAAAAAGTTATATCATCAACAGCAAACCCTCCATTTGTTGCCATCCCTTGCATAACAACTTTAAAATCGGTCGATCCATCAAAGGTCAGTTGAGCTGGTGTCCAAATTGGTCGATTCGTTTCCAAATCCTTAGCTTGAAGTGTCCATAGCTAAAAATAAGTTGAGATATTTTAAATGTTTATAAGAATCAGCTTATTTGATGTTTCAAGGCAAACGACACTTCCTCCTCTACCTCATCTTTTGGATTTTCACTATTGGTACTATTATCCTCTCTAAAAACTGTGAGTTGGGCGTCCTCTCCTGCACCAAAAGCTGCGAACCAAAAAGCCATACAGAATTGCTCTCCATTTGCCGTGATTCTGGGTGATATAAAGTTGACCATGTTGTTTGCGGCGTTATGATTGAAGAGATCAAAGTAAACATATCCCTCTAGATGAAACAAATCCGAAATTAATGGCTGAACAGGATAAGAAGTAATTGGTTGGGAAAGTTTTTAGCTGTCAAACCTGTTCCTCCAAAGGTTTTATCCAAAAGGTTAGCAGGTCTCCTCGTATTGACAGCCAGTCTCCAACTTGGACTTGGAGATACTTTGTGATTTTCTATCTCCCAGTCGCAAATATCCCGGTCGAAATGACAATCTCCTAGGTGTACTTCAGCTTCTTTGGGTAATACTATACATTTCCAACAGTAAATAAATTATTTTAATTAAAAAATGAATAAATTTTTGATTTTAAATAAGGTAATGAAGGTCAACTCACTGCTGCACTGTCCATTGTAAAATGCAATATCATCAATGGCGATGATTCCATTGGTTCTTGAGGAACCCCAGGTTCCTTCAATTAGTATCTAATAAAAATTATATTTATTAGTTATTGTAAAAAGAATATAAACTTTGGCTTTTGCTTTTTTGCCTTTTAATTTACCGTATAATTGATTTCGTTTATGAATGTTTGTGCAAACTTCCACTCCGGTCCTTGGTGGTTATACAGCTGCCATTTCAATTTAACAACAGGAATGTTGTTCTTTTCAAACGTCTTCGTGTAAATCGCTAGAGAGCCGAGGCTAGGGCCGTTGGTTTCAATATAAGGCTCGTTCATTACGTACCTGTTGGATAGTATCGGAGTCACGAAATAGAATATAAGCTTCCATTTGGCTTTTGAATGTTTATGTAAACTTCCATTCTTCGAAGAAAGTCACAGAAATTGAGGTGAGGATATACGAGGAGGACTTACCAGAAACTCATACATCGGGGTTGATTCTGCATTCGGATTTCCCGCCCGCCTAACAAAGCTCTGCTGCCTGGTCGTTGGCTGTTGCCTTTTGCTAGCGTTAGAAAATATCCTTTGTCCGTTCCGAGAGTGTGATCATTTAAAACAGGTCGAATAGCTTGTCCTACAATTCTGTCCCAGTCAAAATCATCTGATCTTTCTCTGGGGCTCGCATTTACCAACCGCAGTCATCAAGTTCGAAACGGCAATCACCCGGCATGATGGCTGCCTCTTGCGGAGAAACTAGAAATAAAAATGGAGTAAAATTTAATATATGACAATATAATTGGTTTAATTTGCTTTATTTTATTTTTTAATTGAGATACTCACTTGGACAGCTTCCAGGTATGAGGGAGATGTCATCAATTGCAATGTTGCCGAGCTGGTTCTTTCCAACTTGCCCTGCTAGAATTATTCTAAAGGCATTGGGACACGATATAGGAACTTCGGCCATATGCCAAACGTTCCCGGCTTCTCCCGAAAGACTCCACAGTTCCGTATCTGTCCCTTCATCCTTGTCGTTTAAGATGACACTCAGGGTCCCAATACCCGTTCCAAACATGTGTGTCCAAAATCTTAAGCAGAGGGGTTTGTTCAATGCTAAAAATCTCAAAAAAATGAATTTTTGTCCACGTGGTACACTCAAATTCAAAACTGTGAAGACCTAAATCTTCAGGAATTTAGGTGTTGTGAAATAAAATTATTATTAAGCACCTGTAGGCTCGAAGTCTTCACTAGATAACAGTGCTATGTCTCCAGGTTTTCGGGGATATGAGGAATCGATGTAAGCATAGCCGCCTTCCATTCCACCATGAAGGGAACTTGATCTGTCTGTAGCGGGACCTGTGGAAGGATTAGTGCTGCCTCTTCCCTGTAAATTTATTTAAATTTAAGTTTGAGTTAGGAACAAAACAGGATAAAAATAATCAGTGGGTAGTTATCTATAACTCTTTTCCTTCCAAACGTTAAAAATGACTCAGACTCGTTAAATCTTTACATGAACACTACAAAACGGATGTCATTATCATAATTTTTTTTATTTCAATAGTCAAAATATTTTGAATTCACGACTTTTTTTGTTATCTCTACGGCTAACTACCACCTGCTCTTAGTGTGGAGACAATAAGTTGTTGGCATGAGTTTAATTTTTTCTTTGGGATACCAACGTCTCGGCCTCAGAAGTTGAAACTATATGGATGTCAAATCCATCATTCAAACTCTTCACAATCGAATGACAGTTTAATAAAAAAAAGAAAACGCACCAATGACCACTGAAAATCATCGCCGTCTTCATTAAACCAAGTGCAGAAGCCTCCTTCGAATGTGCAATGACCTTTGCAGTCGGATCCTGGCTTTCTATCCACATTGTCGACAGCCACGTAGCCTCTGTATCTCCTCAAAGGATCTCCTAAATCCTTCGCCACTCCTTCAAAGACGATCTGGATACAATGAGAATGTTAAGTTCTGGAACACATCATAAATCATCGAAATACGATGATCTCATTGATTTTACCTGATGTTCTTTGTTGTAGGTGTATAAAACTTCAGCTCTCTTCCATTCTTTTTGGGTGGAATCTTTCGAACTCCATAAAATCCTGTCGAAAGCGTCCTGCTCGTTTTCCTCGAGAACCGGGTGTAGCAACACTCTCAAACCGGCCACACTCAAACCTTCTATGGCATAACTACAAACAAAGAAAGTCGGTTTTGTATAAAATCAACATCAAAACGATTTCAAATATTTTGAGAAAATTTTTATAGGAAAACTCACTTAAAGGAAATACATTTTCCCTCCAAACTTGTTGTTGGTAGGACAGAGCTTTCTATAAAAGCGTTTTGTGCCATTCTAGGATCCAACGCTAGCAGTGAGCTTTCAAAGAATATGTAGCCACCTTTAGGATCGCCGCTGGCATCTTTAGTTGGACCTCCCAACCAGTTGGATAAAGATCCGGCGCCGAACTCCCATCGTAAGACAGAACCATTGCGATTGGTCCAGTCGCATGTGATTTGGTCATTGTCAGAGCCAAAATCGCAAATTTCCGAAGTTTCTTGTCTTTTGTTTCTTTGCTAAAAATGCACCAAGGTGTTAAAACCTAAGAGCAGTTTCAAATTAGTCAAGTTAAAAGAACTGTTACTAACCTTTTGAAGATCGTCGAATAGTTCAGGATTTTCCAATTCATTTAAATCGATGTCGTCGATGGGACTGGTCAAGCTAAGTGACACCATCGAAAATGCAAAAGTCCAGATTGGACACCATTTCATTTCGGTTGACGTCCACTCTTATTAAGCAGGAGGAAGGGGTTGGTTGCCTGGTTGACTAACCTCTAAGTTACGCGTTTTTGTTCCGATTCATGCACTACCCTTTGAAGAGGGTGTAAATGAAAAACATAAATCGATCACTGAAAATTTGAATTTATTAGTGAGAGAAGGTCAGTCAACTTTGAATTGATTAAACTAATTTTGTTGCCCTCCCTGCTCTCCTCCCCGGTGCCCAGCATGCGTTTTCTTGTGTTAAGAAATCTTGATGACCCTTTTTGTTATAATGAGGGTTGAAAGAGTTCCTGCTGTTGTGCTGAAACAAGTTCTTTAGAGCTGACCAAGCCGTTTGTATTTGGGTCAAACTTGATGAAATGAGGAAATATTATTCCGAGATAACTTCTGAAGTCGTTTAGATTGTTCTTGAGAAAGGTTCTGTTTTGCTTTGCCCAATTTTTAAAGTATTTAAATTTGTGGCTACCCCCTTTTTGACCTATATTTATGTAGTTTACAAAAATCTTTTAAATAATACGACTTAATTATATATTTATTAATCGATTTACTTATAAATGGTTTAGTATAAAATTGTGCAAGTCAAATTCTGTTGCTCCGAGAAAGTTGTTGGTTCATTAGTCGCTGCTTATTGACAATACTACAAAATAAGCATTACTATTATGTATATAATGTATATATAGAAATTGATTAATATAATGTTATTACTTCAAAAAAAACTAAAGGGGTTGGAAGGAATTTGGGTGATAATACTTCAAATATGGGTCAGAATTGGGCTTACTGTTACGCGACTAACTTGACTAAAATGACGTCACAATATGAGTTACCTAAAGGAAGGTACTGAAATTATTCTTAAAATTTTGTTTCAAAAATATTGCCCACTTCTAGGCATAATTAATTTCATAAGTATTGCACACTTCCGTGAGGAGTTAATTTAATAAATCCTGCACACTATCGTGAAGAATTTGAACCAAAAATATTGCACACTCTCATACGAGATTCGTTTCAAGTATACTGCAAACGCTTCTTCCAAAATATTGCACACTTCTCTGTATAATTCATTTCATAAGTAACACTCTAAAGAACATTTTATTTTAAAAGTAATACACAGCAGCAGGACAACTCATTTCATAAGTATTGCACACAATTTCATGGAGAGTTAATTTCATAAATCATGCAAACCATCGTAAAGAATTTGTGCCAAAAATAGTGCACACTCTAATTCATTAGTCGCTAACCCAGTGCTTTTGTTGATTGATAATGGGTTAAAAAAAATTAACAGTTCACTCTAAAGTAATCACAAATTGAAAATTGTTACTTGAGACAGAAAAGACAAATTAGTTTCATTCAGAAAAACTTTTTTTCAGCAAGATTGCTGTTTCTAAATAAACCTCAGAAACTGTTGAACTTAAACAAAGAAACTTTGTGGTCTGAAAGCTAAAAACAAATCAGAACTTTTTCCCAAAAAAATTTTTAAGAGGATGTAGAATTGATATTGTTTGAGGTAACCCGAAGCAAAGTTTATTTACAAAAGCAAACCGAGGTGGAAACCAAGGATAATATTGAAACCTGAACGAAAATTAAACAAAAGCATGAAAACCGACTCCATGACCAACATAAATATCTAAAAGCATCGAATTACTCACAATGCAAAATCAATATCTATATGATATTGAACTTATTGGTTTTACCTTCCGATAAAACCAAAAAGGTTTCAACATCCAGGGTTAAGTTCCTCGGGTTTTATTATTAACAAGCAAACCTCGTTTGAGTTTTTAAAATTTCTACCAAAAAAGGAAACCGGAAACTTTTCCCAGACCGAATTAATTGCAAAAAAGCACGCAGAAGCAAAAATTTTTGGTTTAGCCGTGACATTATATATAAGAAAACATTATTATTCATTCCAGGTGAATGAACCTTTTCATTTTGAATTGGGGGGTTCGCTGGAGAACCTTTTGACTTTCAGTATTGATCTCTACTGGACAAATATGAAAAAAAAATGTGTAAAATTGTTTTCGGGGTCATTCATCTCGGGTCCTTTTTCCCCCAAACATGCGATATGAAGAAAAATTGGTCTTTTGGGGAGTCCATGGGAAGATTAGGCAATCGAATTTTTAGACTTTGGATTATCTATTTTATTAGCTATTATCTGTGGGCTTTTTGTTAAATTGGAAAATTTTTGGATTTTTGAATTATTTTTGAGCTTGAGGACCTACTTCGTCTATTGATTCCTTCCTAGCTTCATTGGTTTCTACTTCTACTCGCTCTCTGGCTCCTATTGGTTTAGTAACTTATTTTTAACTTATTATCTAGTTGATCCAACGCAATGGAATATAGACTATTTTTGACTTAATTATATTCTGAATCATGAACAAATTGTGGTGGCTAACTTCTGTTGCAAGTTTGTAGACTACAATATGTAAAGTCAGAAGCAGTGGTCTTTCAATTCCTTTGTATAGTTTAACATTGTCTTTCTGTGCTGTGACTGTTATAAAATTGTTCAGACTTGCGATTCATTGTAGGTGATTCATTCGGTTAAAGGCCAAGAGGTTTAAGAAAAAAGGAAATTGGCATAAAAGGCCGTCGAATGAATCATTTCATATACCCGAAACTATGTTAATTGTAAAGTGATCCATCCGGACAAAGGAATTTTAAGGAAATGGTTCATTGGTACAATAGGCCGACCGGATGGACCCCTTTTGGGGGTGTAAATACTGACTCAAATCAATCAATAAAATATTCCTAAATCAGGAATCGTCGGGTTTGTTTCTTAACAACTTTACCACACTTCGTCATCAATAAGGGTGATTCATGAACATCAGAGGAGTTGTTCATTAACAACATTCTTCAGCGACCGCAGGTGATGTCAAGGAGAATCAAACCTGAAGCGAGAGGGTTTTCTCCGTTTGGAAGTCCAAACAGAAATGAACTCGTGAACCTCAAACTAAAGACGAGGTAACCCAAGTCATTGAAGTACGGGGTGATCCTATGTAATTAGCACACCTCTAATTATTCTTGTTATTCTAATATCTAATTATCATAATATTTTTTGGGGGAAAAAGCCTTATAGTCTATACATAGAAATAATTATAAACACTCACGCAGTTTATGTATAAATATTACATCGACAATATTTGAGAGCCATAAACCCGATAAACTCTTAAATTTTAATGTAAACCGATTTAAACCTGATATGGCGCCATTCACCATAGTTAGATCTCTCTCTCTCTCTGCATAGTCTGTGCAATTAGACATAATTAAATTATAAGTGTCTCTAATCAATAACTAACTTATTAATAACTCTAAAGCATTGGCAAACATCAGAAAATGTGTTAAGATTTAGGAACAGGAGTATATTTTATGAAATGAATTCCTCATGAAAGTGTTCATTACTTAGAAGATAAGTCCTTCCTGTAGCATTGCATGACTTATGAAATAAGCCGGAGAACAACTAATGGAATTCAATCAGAAATGTGAACAGTGAAAGGTATGATGTTGTAGTAGTTACTGATGGAAGACAATTTGTGTCCTGGTAGATATAATTTATCTGATACTATTTCTCTATATAATGTATTTCTTTCCTAATTGTAGTTAATATTAATGAACACTTTTCAAGGTTCTAACCGAGGTCGAAGGAGGTTCTTGATGTTTACTGTATCCAAATAATTCAAAAATTTATTTCAATTCTACAAACTGTCTATTAGGAGTCTGAATTCGATTAATTTTATTTTTCAGTGAGAAAAAGACAATCAAAGTTATTGAAGACAATCAAAGAGTTATTGAAGAACGTTTCTAACAATTTTTTTCCTGTTTTCAGTTGACTCTGTAGATTATACCTCCCAAAATTATAAAGAATTAACCAAGGTCATTGCTCAAGGTGACTCACAACATGTAATTTACATAGCCTCTTATTTATTTGTTCTTATTCTCTTACAGAGACAAATAGAAAAATCAAACTGTTCAAATCATCAGCTGTAAGAGAGGTAACAGACCGAAAACCGACTGGTCTAAACTCATCAGCAACAGCCATTCCTTCCCTACGACTACAAAACCTGCCTTCAAACATTTTTCGATTCATTATTACCCGACATTATCTGTTGATTAGCGTTTAATTCATATTCTGATCTTATCAGACATAAAAGCGGTACACCATGTGAGTCATTTGACCGTATTGATCTCGTGTCTAAATTAATGGACCCTAGACGTTCTTCACACGATCGAAACTCTCCGTGTCGGATGCGTTTATCATAATGGTGAGCGCATAAACAACAAAAAACGTCATCGTTATGGTTGAAGAGTTATCAGGCACGATACTTGATTATTGTTAACTTTCTGATTAATCAGGCGGTTACAATTACTCTTACTGTTAACTGAATTTTTTTTAGCAGTACCCCAATTTCCTGGTCATCCGTCATCATTAGAGCTTTATTACCGACCAACAGCGGTTGACGTTTAATCAATGAACACTTTCTGTTTTTCTGATGTGCGAAATTGATTTCCTAAAATTTTTTTTACAAATAATGTAACGGAACTAACCTCTCTGGATAAACAAAATAGGACTGATAATGGCTATTCTATGTATAAATAAAAATTGTTAAAAACTCATTAAAATTTGTTTTGCGAACTTTCGTGAATGTGTTACGCGAATTTATTGATTTTAAAACTTTCGTTGAAGTTAGTTTTTCGAAAAGTTGGGACTGATGGAAAATTTATTAAAATATAACATTGGGTACGGTATCTAAATTAATAATTAACCAAACTACCCCCAATTTTATGTTTTATGTATCTCTTTCAATTTTTCAAAAACGTCTTAAAGTTAAATCTCAGAAGTTTTTATTTAGAATTTGGTTATAACAAACCGACTTTACTATAAATAAATGCCTTCACTTTGATATATTAAAAATAAAGATATTTAGTAAACACTCTTATAGACCTTCAGGTGTTTGATATATTATAAATAAAAAATTTAAACAAAAAACAATTAAACACTTAATTAATAACACCGCGATCATGTTTTAAGTTCCAAAACAAATCCGAAATTATGTCAATAATGAAAATTTCACTCACCCAAAAACTTTTCTACTTTTTTCCTTTTTTTTCGGTTTTTACGTAAAGAACGGTAAATGAACAAAGTCACGTTAAAATGGTAGTCGTGTTCCACACCCACCTGAAAGCGATGTAAGCGTCATGCAAATTGACCATTTACTGATTCAAGTGCCTCGTCCCTCCAGCACAACACACGTGGACTCGCTCCTTGCCCTCCACCACCCGATTAGCTTTCCACTCTGCGAAACCGGCGGTTTGTATTTACATCTTCATCTCCATGGAAAAGTCCGAGGACTTCGAAGCCAAGTCCGACTTCTAGTAACTTTGTACCTGCCATATTTCTTTCTTTTGGAAAATTTCAGCCACCCGTATAGATTTTTGGGTTTGGAGGACAGGCTTCTTTTCGGTTTATTTACAAAACAATAAATTACATGTTAAAACAACAAGTAAATACACAATAACAGTATGTTCATTTTGTCAAAACTGTCAATGGACTAATTATAAAAACATTAAATTGAAAATTAATGTTTACATTTGTTGGGCATTGCACTTGAAACAAAGTTTAAAAGTTTTTAACTTTTAAACTTTAAAACTTTTCAGTAGGAGATAATAAAACGTTTCATTTATATTACATCTCTAATATCTTTCAGTTTTGGACATTCAGCTAGGAAATGCCCGTCAGTATCACTGACTGTTAAGCTGGAGTCACTCACTACAGATATCACTCTCAGCTATTAAAAATTTAGATAATTACTCAACGAAACTACCATGACCCGTCAGCACCTGTGTTGTAAAGTTATTGATATCAATATTTTTGAATTTAAACCCCTGTATAACTGAGAGGAAAATTTTATACGATATGTGGCCGTTTTCACTAGTTTCCCACCCATTTTTCAAAAATATCGGCCATATTACATCTTCAATCACCTCATTGCTATCTGCATCAAAAACTTTGCCGTCACTAAATTGTAACTTATATTGAGTGTCTTGTAGGTGTAAAAGAAAATTGAAAGACAGACTAGTGTTAAACCTAAAATAAATAAAATAAAAAATTTTTTAAATGTGGACAACTTTTCTGATGGTGGATAGTTTTCAAAATAAAAGTGGTTTTCAGCTATTCAATGGTATGTAGCCTGAATCTGTTTTTATATTCCAAAGATAAATAATAATTATAATCAACATGAAAAATAAAAATTTAATCACCAATTTGATTTATAATTTTAATTGCCCATAAATAGAGAAAATTGTTAGAAAATCATATTGTTTGGTGGACCTTAGAAAAACTAAATTTTCAATGGGCCTGAATTAAAAAATAGTTCACATACAAATAAATATAATAATAATAAAATAATTATTAAACAGTTATTTTTTACAAAGTAAATTTTGTAAGTTTTAAAGTAAGTTTTTAAGTAATTTAAGTTGTAATACAATTTATGTTAAGCATGTAATGTAATAGTTAATTTGTAAGTTAAGTTGTAAGTTTTTAAGTAATTTTTGTAAGTTGATCTTTAAAAGTTATCTTCAAAATAAAATAAATATCAAGAAGAAAGATAATAGATAATAAATAGAATACTGGTAAGAATGGGTTAAAAAAACTGATATATAAATCAATACATGTTCATTAATTATAATTTTATATATTATTAATACTAAAAAGAATTGTCCTCATTGAAACTTATATCTAAGCATTTTTGTGGGTCCCTGAAACTTTTTTCAAAACAGTTAAAAACTATTTTCCTGCTTTCCTTTGTTCACATAAAGTAAGTTCTTTATTTTTAGACCTCAGAATATCTAATGATCCCTTTTTTATTCCAAGTCCAAGGCCTTCAATCCCTTTTTGAAATTGAATCTTTTATGAAGGAAAATTCATTTTTCCATATTTTTCCTGGGAAACGCTGCGCTATCTAACGGCGAAAAGAAAATTAGGAGGGAAGTTTTGTTGACAGGCGACATCTTGAACTCAGATTTTGATCATCATTTTTGTTTTTGCTTTTGTCAGATTTTATTTTCTTTCCAGATTCTGATATTTATATGATACCTAAGAGGTAGTAAAGGAGAATAAATCTAGTCTCTTTAAAAATTTATTTAAATAAGTGCAAATGATTGGTCAGTATGACTTGTTTGATTTCATGACAGGACTCAAATAAAAATTTTCCTTCTTCTGGCAAATTTGAATTCATCAGGTAAATCTCTACCAAAAAGCTATTTATTTTTGAGGTCATGTTTTATTATTTTCTTGACATGCAATTACAAGAATCCAATAATAAGGTTTTATTTATTTTACAAAATCAGGTTTTTGGGTGATTTGGAAGTTGTGTGATTCACAAAAAATAAGTTTTCCTTCAATTCTTTTATTCTTAGAGGCAAATATTTAAGTCGAATATTGCTTATTTCAGTTAAATCGTAGAACAAAAACAAAATTTTGATCTGTGCCTTCAGGTTTTATACAAAGTCATGTTCAAGTTTCAATATCAACAATACAACAACAATTAGGAATGACTTCTAAGAAAGTAAGTAAGTTAATTAATTTTATTTTCATTTATTTGGATAGGAAGGTGAATGAATGATTTCGGATTACTGGATTTCAAATAAAACAATAAAAACAAACAAACAGAAAAAAGAAACATTTATTGCACAACTGAGTAAAATGATTTTTTTTTACAAAACATTTAGAGTGATGACGCAACTGAGAACGACACCGAGGTTATATTTTGGATAGCAGTCTCGAAATTATATATTCGCCTGATGCTCATCACTCTGTCATTTCATTTTCTGACCGGAAATTGATTGATAGTGACACTTCTGAAAGTTAAAATATATCAGAAACAACATCTGGGGTGGGATTATCAAGTTAGTCTTGATGTGATATCAATTAGTAGAACAATAACTCAACTTTAGTATCAACGAAGGAGGTTTCTGTAATTCTAATCTTCTACCCAAAGTTTCTAGGTAAAATTTTTTTTGTCTATGGTTTTCAGAAAACCTCTGATTTGAATTAATTAACATTAAAAAAATTATCACATCATTTTGGCAAAATAAAATGGGGCTGAAGGTTGGAGGAGAAATGGAGCGAAAAGTGACGTCGTTTCCGGGCCGGGAACACTAAAAAAATTATTATTATTATTATTGTTATTGTTGTTGGAATGTTGGTGGGATTTCCCGGGAAATGCATTTTCATGAAGTTTTCTCACGTGTTTCTTCAGGTCGAAATTTCTACAAAAGCCCTTCCTGCATATTTTGCACGTGAAAGGTTTCTTCTCGTTGTGAGTGTGCATGTGAAAGGTTAAATTGTACACTTGATGGAAAGCTTTCGAGCAAACGTTACACTTATAAGCTTTTTCCGTGCTGTGTGTAAGTTTGTGGTTCTTGTAGTTTCCTTTCTGGTGAAAGCCTTTCCCGCACAACTCGCATACGAAGGGTTTATAACCGGCGTGGATTCGAGTGTGGGTGTTAAGAGTCGAACTTCTGTTAAACGCTTTCCCGCAAGTTAAACATTTGTGAGGTTTCTCGGAAGTGTGAATGATTTTATGCCTGCAAAGAGTAGAGGCTTGTCTAAATCCCTTCCCGCAAATCTTGCAGACGAAAGGGCGAGCTCCCGTATGGACAGGCATGTGTCGCGTCAGATTGTAGTGGGCATTGAAAACCTTCCCGCATTCCGAACACACGAAGTTCTTCTGTTTTCCATTTGTCACAATTTTGCTTTTCCCGTTACTTCGGTCACCACCACCACCACACTACCACCATTCGATAAGTCGGTTATAAAACGCGAACTTAGTTTCCCGTTACACTCCACATTGTTAGCAGTTTCTTTAGAAGGCAGGCTCGGAAGCACCCTCTGAGTATTATTATAGAAGAAGGGGTATTGGTACAACATGTAACTGGGCCGCATCACACTTGGTACGTATTTTTTAAAAGCCGAGTCCATTTGAACTGAGTATTGATGCACTGGTGATGAGCTTTTGGCTCTCTCCTTCCTCGGACTAAGTTGCATGATTTTTTCGATTGAAAAGTTGAGAGCTTTTGATGATGGCATCCTTGAACTTGTGTCACTTTCTTCTTCAATCATTTTGAATTTTTCTTTCCTGAGTCACTTGAAACTTCAACTTACTTTCCGAATCCTGAAAAAGAAATGAATAAGAATGATAACATGTCAGTTCCTAACTTATTCTCTAATTTATGTTAATATTCTAATTAGTCCTCCAAGCTTCCACTGATGTAACAGGTACTGGACAGAGCTTTCTTCCAGCATACCAGCCAAACCATCCTATGAAAGTACGTTGAACAAAAGCTATACCAAAAAATGGTTCCTTGGATTCGTTTTGTGTTTAATGCTTTAGTATTGTGTCAAGAACAGAAAATTTTGGGGCATTCAAAAAAGCAAAATGAAATGAGCCCTCCTGCGCCCTCCACTCTTTCTTACAACTTTCTAAAGATCGTTTTGTAACTTTCAATTTACCCCAAAAACAAAAATAAAAAATTCAAAAAACAAATTTCCGCGTCCTTTTATCTATATAATACCCCAAACTTGTCAGCTTTTCATGTCCCGCTTGAGGCTCCCGTTCTTCTGTCAACACAGCTCTCACAATGAAGAAATGGTATCGGGGAGTAAAAAAACCATCTTATTCCTCCGATTTTCATCCCCCTTTTTTCCCGGGGCTGTAAAACAAAGAATGTTCCAGTCGATTAGCGTTTACACCGCCTTGAAATTAATAACAAATATTTATACAACAGTGCAGATGGTTGGTGTGTTTGGTGCCTTGGGTTTTATAGCCACTCTTCAAACAAAGATGGTAATTATAGAACGTAATCGATTCTTTCGGCTGGGTTTTTCACTTTCACAAGATTTTCCTTTTTCACTTACTTTTTTTAATCATCATCCCCCTACCCCTCTCTCCTCTTTCCACTTCATTTATACTTTTTAGATAAAAAAAGATTAATAAGATACTGATGGTACAGAGATTAAACTTTGTCAGCTTATCGTTAAACGTTTTGAATGATAGTCATTGAATCAATGACTGTTTGATTAATGTGTTTTTGGCAAATGATAGTGTTGAGAATTTACATTTATATTGTTATCTATACATTTATATTTTTTATCTACTTTGCATAGTAGTAATTGTCTAAGTCCAAATTTAACTGGTCGCATTGTTGCGTGTGACGTTATGGCGTTATGGCGTTATGATAAAGATAGTTTTATACTAAAGTAAATTCTTATCATTTGTATAGATTCGAAACTATGAAACGAGCGTTTATGTTTATATTAAGCCCGTTTTATAGTTCCAACCTAATATTTAGTACGAAATGGTTTGTGACCAGTTCTACTAAAAAGTATTTTCATATATAAGACTTCGTCTTTTAAACTAGATTTATAAACTGAACCTACGTGACCCAATTAATAGTTTATATAATTATTTATGTTAAATTATTTATAAAATAGGTTGTAGATAAAAGCGCTCGTTAACAAAGTAATGATTTTCTTTTCTATAAAAATATACTTTATGTATGAAAAAAATTGTTTAAGAAAATTTGCAGTGTTAGTGCAACGATTTTTCTCGAAAGAGTGAATTTTTAATGGAATTAATTTTTGACTAAATTTGTGCATTATTTATGACATAAATTCTTCGATGGAGTGCGCGTTACTTAAGAACAATGTTTGTTTTTAAAGTTGTTCTAATTTCTTAAACGCATAAAACAGAAGCGAACTTGTATATATTTCAGAGGTTCGATACCCAGTGCGATAAATATAAAACTTTTGGCTAAACATGACTTTTGTCACACGAGTGACGAATAGTTTAATTACCGACGGTATAATTATACCGATATTATAATTAATAATGACGGTTAGTTTTAATTTCCGTATATCTGATGTTAATTATTTATTCTGTTGTGACTAAGACACTTATCTATTCCTAAGATTCAGCCCCCTATTGTTAGATCAACTACTTACTGTCTAAAACTTGGAGAAATGTGGAATTAGAAGGAAAGAATATTGGTATAGTTTAATAAAATTATGTCAAATCTTGTCATAATCTTTGCTCACCAAAAAATGAGAACTGTAACAAGATTCCTTTCTATAGACTATAGCGTTGTCCAATTCCTGGGGGTAGGAGTCTGTCGCCTAGACATAAAGCCCGTTTTAAGCCAGACCAACAACTTAATATCTCGCTTAGAGACAGGTGGCAGTTAGCACGGGGTAAGACGAAAAGGTGTACAATACTCTACTATACTATGATCAAATTACAGCTATTCTTTAACAACTTATAACAATCATATAATATTTAATTGAAGTGTAGAATGGCTCCACCGATTTCGGAAGTTTATTAGTAACAATTTAATTAATTAATCGTTTTATTAATATTTTATCGATTAGTCAAGAATTCATTTCATTAGTGGTCAATTTGATTTAGCCCTTAAATCAAAAGAATTTTTTTTTCATATTTTTTGGGGGTTATGAATTATATTTATTAGTCTAAATCCGATATTTTTTGTAGTTTTTGTTAGATTGTAAGATTTAATGTATGTAATGACCTTCCTTGGACTTTTTAAATGTATGTATGTGTATTGTTTGTTACTATACTTTAGTGATAGTGTAAATTTATCGATACATTTTAAAGCCCGAAGAGGGCACTTATAACAATTAAATAATAACAATAATCGTTCATTGAGAAAACAAAAGAGAGGTTTTTGAGAATAGAATCCAAAAGTCGGCACGGTTGGGCTTGTCGCTTCTACAAGAATATAGGTTTCCAAGGTTTCAAATCGAAAGCATCAGTTAGATTTTTCAGGTATTTGTGTGAGGAGTAGGCCAAGTTCCTGACTTGAACGCAATGATCGTGAGTTCGAATCCTCCTCCCGCATCCTGTTATACCCAAAAAAGAGTGAAAAACGGGATTAAAGCCACCACCAGATTTTTCAGGTTTATCTCTAAGCTATTGTGTATCAAATTTTCGAAACACTGCTTAAGTACTATCTATTGTTTAACCGCACCCGAAAGGATCGGTAGTGGCATCTTTGGTAGTCTCACTTTTGCCGTCTTCTGGTTTTCTCGGGTGAGATTAAACGATGGATAGTATTTAAGCAATGTTTCGAAAATTTGATGCACAATAACTTAGAAATACCTGATAAATTTAACCGGTGCTTTCGATTTTAACCTAAAAACAACAATCCAATTACGGGAAACTTACCTTCTTGAAAAATCGACAAGCCTAACCGTGTCAAATTTAGGATTTTATTCCTAACAGAGCTAGAGAGAACAAAGTCTATTTCATAAATATTGCACACAATATTTCCAATTAAAGAACCATTATAATTAGTTCTAGTAGAATTAGTGGTTGGTTTCTTGGTATCATTTGGGAATTACTTTTTATATGTCTCAAAGCCTAAATTTTGTTAATCTTGTGGGCTACTTATATTTATATTATCACTATTATCTTATAATTTTTTTAAGTAGCCAATGAAATAATAGTGGTGGTTTTAATCCCGTTTTCCACCTTTTTTTAGGTATAACAGGATGCGGAAGGAGGATTCGGACTCACGATCATTGCGTCCTAGTCAGGTGCTTAACCACTATACTACTCCTCCCACCGGTGAATTATAATATTAATTAAGGAAAATGATGGAAAATGGGAAAAGAAGCAATAATATAAAAGAAAATTTAATTAAGTATGTGATTTGAGAATCTAAGTAAAACTAAAAACACTTGTAATCATAAAACAGACAACAGCTTTTGCTGCTTTGGGAGATTAAAAATATTCCCAAACTGAGTTATGGAAGAATTCCTCAAGATACTGCAAAATTTATTTAACAGTTTATTTATCCCCTCAAGATAATACTCATGTTAAGAACTGATAAATTAATGAGCTAGATTTTAAAAATTCAAAAATATTTGGGGGCTCACACAAATCCGAATTCGAGTTCACGAGATGAATCACCAAAAAAAATGAGCAAATTTAAAACAAAGTGTACAGCCAGTCTCTCACGGGTCTAAGTGGCTGGAACCAACTCCATTTTATCCTCGGTTGATTTCAAGAATTTCGTTTATGTCACTTATTTATTTATTTTAATAATTCACTTACGAGAAAACGCCGCCGGAACGGAGTGTTTCAAGATGTTTCAAAGTCCCGAAAATATTTCATCATTCGCGCCACTCAAATCCGATTTAATTAACTAAAATAATAATAATAAATAATAAAATAAATAAATAAATCACACAAAACTCTTTGAAGAGCAGAAAAATACTCGTTTTTCCCCCATTGTGACAATAAATTACTGAACTTGGCAAAGAAAACATATAAAAAGCTTCTCTGTAGAAAATTTTCCAAGTCTACGGATAGGAGGAGCTTGGAGAATTTTCCAGGGCAATTTCCCATAACCAATGATTGGAAAAGTTACCCCTACGTGACGACAGCGAATCGCGGTTTTTAAGGCGGTTTTGTGACGACGCTCAATTCCGAAAGATTCCATCTCACATTTATGAATAACGTGGGAGGGAATGGTGGGGTGGTAAATGAGAGAGAGAGAAACTGAGCGATGGATGAAGAAACCCTTTTTTCTCTCTCTCTCTCACTCTCCCGTTTCCTCTTTCTTCTCTTTTCAAGCCTCTTTTACAAATTTTACCTCCCCGTTTCTGGGAAATGATATTTCTAGATGATGCTCAGAATGTTTGAACTTTGTGAGATGAAATAAAACAAGAGTGGAGGATTTGAAACTTGGGCCATAGTTGTTCTCTTCAATACACTCAGCTTTAGAAACTCATTTCTGGTGTTCCTTCCAAGTTTGTATATTTAGATGATTTGAAACCGAATTTTATGGAATCCAGAAGAGAAAATTGCCTGAAAATAGTAAATTCAGAATGAGGGAAGACAGACATCTACTTTCTGAAAATTTTAATTTTGTCAGTGTACAAATGGAATGAATCGTTTTTGGACACCCTGAAATTTATATTCTAATCCTTCATGGTTTTGGTCTTTTTGTCACAAAATTCTTGAAGAAAGTTGTAAGAAAGAGATCTTTGGTTCAGTGGGTGTATATGCAATGGCAACAACTGGCTTACTAAGGTTTGTTGAATGAGCACATCACAAATTTACTGTGGACCTTGATAGAGAAACTTATTTCACTACAGCAACAATAATTATTGCAGTCCCTACTGGTATTAAGATTTTCAGGTTTCATTAACTAATTCTGACAAGATATGAGAATAGAAAACCTGTTGGAAACGGTAAGAAAGCTCTGTGAAAGCCTCATAATATAAAAAAAAGGCAAAAATGGAAAAGAAAAATTGTTCGTGTGCCTTCATTTATCTTTTCACTAGAATCACATGCAAGTGCTTATTAGTATGAGGGTATATAGTCAAATTTATACTCATAAATGCGCTTTGTAGTGCTCAATACTAATGAAAATTTATATTACTTTTGAAGATAGTGGTAAGAAAGAGATCTTTGGTTCAGTGAGTATTTATGCAATGGTAGCAACTGGCTTCCTCACTACCACCACTAACTAGCAAAATATCATCTCACAGATGAGTTTTAAGGTTTTGCGGCTGTTATTAGTAGTGTATAACTGTATGGCTAAATACTTAAACGTCTGAGAAATGTAACAGGAAATCGCCTAATCTGTTCAAAAATCTCACGTCAAAAGCTATATACTAACATCAACCACGTCATTCATGGGTGATTTCAAAACCTCTACACCAATTCCATATTTATTCTGTTGAATTTCTTTATGAAACTTGTTTTAGCAAGAGTGGATTGTAGGATAGCCCATTTTAGACTATTTTTGGGTTTGAAAATTTGGAACCATATGATGACACAAAGCTAAGACTTCAAAGGTGGCTTATGCAGGAGCTTCCTTTTATAAATTCAATTAAGAATATTGTTTGATTTAATGTATGATGTTAAGATCTCTGTAAAGCTGTATATAACTTTAAGTTGGTCAAGAAATTAAGCTCAGGTTTCTCAAAGCTGATCTTATTTATATAAAAAAAAGCTTTCGAATGAAAGAAAATCTATTAAACGGATGAATTCCTTGAAAACTTCATCTCAAGAACCATTCACTCTCCTCCTTCCTCACTTCTTTTTACTTACCCTTCATCTCCCACACTCTTATAACATTCAACCGCCACCCTTGGAAAAAAATTGAAGTGCAAATGAAGCATGAAAAAAAAAATATTTTAATTCAAAGCTTCGTTTTAAAAAATAGAAAAATTTTTCGATTCAACAAAAAGAGAGGAGAAAAAAATCCACGTCGTTGGAGGCGACATTCATTTCATCTCCCATGAGCACAAAGCAGCTTTTCCACCCTTCATCCCTTCGCTTTCAATCCGGGAAATTAAACTTTTTTTTAAAGCCGCCCAGGGTGTCGGGGGAAAATTAGACCTGGAATTGTATTAAACTAATATTTGACCTTTTGACCAGTGGTCGGTTTAATATGACCCAAACGATGAAAGAGTATCCGTTGGCAGGGGTTGATATGCCACCCTGATCGAATGGTTAACTTGAAACTACTTTTCCTTCAATTGAGTCTCAAGTGCCGGATGTTTATTGATTTATTCACTTTGTAATCCTTTGTAGTGTTCTCCCGGATGTTTTAGTTTTTTCGTTTCTTCATCTGTGGCTGGTTTTAGTATCGTCAAGGACTTTAAAACAAATTGTACATCTTTGTGGTAGGAGTTTGGGTGACTCGTTAAGTCTGCAACCTTTTTCTGGGTTGAAGAACCAAGAAAAAAAGTTTTTGAGCGGTCGCATAATTGGTTTTAGTAACAATGTCATAACATAGTAGAATAAATTATACTAAGATCCTCAAACGGTTTTTCAAATTTTTTATAAAAATGTATACCTTAGCGAGCCGCATAACACCTCGGAACAGCTTCCGAGCTTTGAAAGAAGGTGTTTGGGGTGAGCAAATGAATGCCTAGAAGACTGACTCTCTAATTACTTTCACAATGTCAGCCCAAACCTTTTACAAAAATTCTTAGATGATAAACTCTTGCTTCTAGAACCGCCATGTTGTGTTTCAAGTTTTAAGGAGTCTACAACTTCTGTTTTGTAAGGTTAATCCATTCGTGGACAGTTTTTTTATGGTTCTTTCTATACAATACAGTTAGAAAAAGGAGAGAAGACAGCAGAAAGAAACTTTTGTCAAAACAGAACTGCAAAATTTTTGTCTTTTCTGGTAGACCTTCAAACCATCCCCCACAGAATAGGTAACCCACAAACAGCTAATAAGTCTAACATTGGAGGCTTAAATCAGAGAGACAGACCAACGCCTTAACCTCAGTAGAGGATAAAGGATGCAATAGTAAACACACTCAGGAAGAGAGAGAATGAAGTGGATAAGAGAAATAAGAAGAAAGTGATAAACAGGAAAGGGAAACACAAAAATCTTCACCAGTCTTTCGAATAATAAGTATTACAACTTATATTATCTTCCTAAAGATACATTTTATAACATTTTTTGTTACTATAGTCCAAAATAAGAGTAATTTTTGTATATACTAAAATCTTAAAATTAATATACATTTCGTCGGGAGGGATTTGGCAAAGACCTAGACCCTTCCTAGATAAACTTATTTATGTGGAAAATAATACAGAAACCAATTTTATGGGGTTTCGAAACCGTATAGGAGAGTGATTACTTTCTACGGAATTCATTCTCCTCACCAAATGGATTCGTCACCACAACTCATTACAAATAATAAGATTCGTCTTCGAATCATAACTCTGATTCTCCGACAATAAGATTATATTTTACCCCAAAACAAGCAATTTTCTTCGGGTTATAGTTTTACTTCGTTTGTGTTATTATTCCCGTTTCCTTCGAATATTGCTGACAGTCGTTAGTCGTTCTCTGGATTCAGTCGCTAGGCGATTTTCAAATTTGAGCAAAAGAAAATGTGCTAAGTAAATTTTTCATCTTCATTTAGCTAACACTTGGAATCGTCTATTTGGGGGAGTTGGTACCTAAAAAAGAGCTTTGAGCTGAGTTAACAGTCTACCTTTTCGAAATCCAGTTGTTTGATGTATATAGAGTAACTTCCTGTTAAATTTAAAGGCATAAATCATAGTCAATAGAGTGCTAGAGCGATTAAGTAACTTGTTGCTGACATGGGTGGCAGTCAATCGTCTCAAGAAAGGTTTTTCAATGGCGGAGGAAATAAACATCGAGTAAACTGAGAAAATCAATAAAATATTTGCTTTTGACAAGCCGGAGAGACCCTTCTTTTATGCTCTTCCAACAAAGGAGGCCTGCGTTCATTTCCACGCTACATATAATCCAATTATTTGTCACGTGAAGAGTTCTTTCTGGATGAGTTTACCATCAGCAATCCATTTTCTTATTTTCATCTCCCACATTTTTACCTTCTTCCTCCTGATAAGTTCAAAAGAAGCGTGGTCCGTTGAAGAGACGACAGTACGAATGATAAATTAAAACCAAAACAGATGGAACTAACATCCTAGTGCGTCCTCTTTCGTATATATTGGTTGGGTATTCAAACAAAACTGCTGATCTGGTTAAATTATAGCGAAAATCGTCTCCAAAGCTTTCGATTCGTGACTTGATACCCTCATCATCCTCTGGGTTATAAAACATGATAGTCACAGACAGAATGAAGTAAGTCTTTAGTGAATATAGTTCAAAACGAACTCGAGGAGATGTTTCAAGTCTAGCCATTTTTGGATGGAATCAGATCTCATTTTTGCCAGTCGAAATTACCGAAAACGTTTTCTAACTCAAATCAAATTCGTGACACAACGAACACTTGTATATAAGGAGAGAGAAGTTAACGCAAACGCACTTGATGTCCATTAATCTTCCTAATTTAAGTCCATCAACTTGTTCATTCTAACCAAAACTTCCTTTTGGAAAACCGTGAACCATTTCCCACTCTTCCTCAAATTTTCCTCCAACAATAATATTAAGTCTGTAGTAAAACGTTCATTCCAAATTTATCTTATGCACGACATCATCTACTTAAAAAACACTGCAGGGAAATAAATAAGAGGAAGGGAAATTCATTTTTAGATTTCTGTCAGCAAAAAGAAAAATTTTAAATCTTCTCCAAATGATTAATTTAAAAATTAATTATTACCAATCACTAAATGAAACTAGTTGTCTCTAATAATACTAATTTTTAAAAAATCAAAATTTGTACTCAAATTTCCAGATATGGGAGCAATCCGGGGCGGGGGAGAACAACACAAGGAAGACTTGCTATGAACTCCAATTTGAAAGCTTTTTTCATTGTCATCACGGCGAAGGCAAATACCAAAACATTCCTTCTAACATCACCGATTCCAAATCAATTTTACTTTATACTCAATATCATCAGTATCAACTCACACCCAAATCAAAGAAAACTGTATACGGTTTCCTCCAAGAAAAAAATTACAAAAAATCAGCAGACAAAAAAATCAAACACAAGATTTATGTACATAAAATAAACCCACGATTATGGTAACATTTTATCAGAACAGCGCAAGAGAGAGGCTGGGAATAAGCCAATCCAATCAATATAGTAATCATTGACTTGACCAGGTTAGGTTATGTCTGACACTCAAACTCAGATAACAAAAAAATCCCAGACCTCAGTGATGAACAGCAGATTGTCAGGAAAGATCCTCCACTATTAATAACGTTTAGGTTTTTATTTAAATAACTGTTACTGTATTGACATTAAAAAAAAATTTTTGTTTCAAGCCTCTCCTTTTAAACAGACAAAAAAAAATTTTTTTCTCACTCAATACTAAGAATCACTGTACAAGTATCAACATGTTGCGTTTTTGCATCTTGTATTCATTGCAACATCAACTCCTCACTAGGAATCAATTTATCATATTATAATTATTAATTTAGGTCATATAAAACACGATTACATTGCACTAGAAAAATATAAATAAATAACATTAGAATTATGTTAATTAGTTTGATATATATATATCTCTATCATTACATATTTATGTGTAACTGCAGGGATCTCGAAAATCGTTAAGACGATTCCAAAGACCAAAATGCTTCTTTCTGCTTCCTCTTAGAAGAGATGTTTTATTAAATGTCATTTACATAATTTATTTATAAATAAAATCGATGACTGGTATTACTTAAGTACGTTTATTCCTTCTAAAAAAAAGAACTCAGACTGCTTATTAAATTTTTGTTATTAAAGCTATTAAACTTGCATAATCAATAAATAATAACTAATAACTAATATTCTCTACAAATATTCACTACTAATTACAAAATTTACATAATTCTTTGGTTTGTAATCTACGATTACATGGTGCATTTGTTAAACAATACCAAGCACAAAAATTTTTGTAATAAGACATTACTCGGCTAAAATGATTCATAGAAATGATTTGTTTGATCAAAATTTAAATTTTATTGAAGGATGTCGATTGATTTGAGGGGGGGAGGTTTTTACAACCCTGTTTCTGTTGTTGTACAGATTTTCCTTTTCTTGATTTAAACAAAACTCAGAGGAAAAGAAAACCGATACTGATAAATAAAAGTTTTTTAAAATTTGTTTTGTTTGACTGGAGAAAACAATTTTAAGAGCTGGAATATTTATTTTGATTCACCCTTCCACGATAAATAATTTATTTATTTATTTATTCCTACGGAATTCTATTTTTAGTCTATTGGGAGGAAGAAGATACGCAAACTTGTAGTATCGTCACATTACTCGAGCTGTCTTCGCTCAGTGGTAAATTCTCCGCTGTCTCTTCGACAAAGTTCGTTTCCTCTCCATCCGATAAAGTTTCTTTACTCTTGTTCAGACTCCTCCGTCTTTTAGCGATACCCGGAATCGGATGGATTCTCCTCCTTGGAGCAGGTCTATTGTTAACATCAGGAGAGTTTCTTAACTGCACCGCATACTCCTCCAAAATGGCGTAGATCTTTTGAGCGGTGTTCGGATCTTCCTGAGGTTTTTGCTGATTTTTCGATGAAGGCGGTGATTTTGACCGGTTCGAAGACGAATGCGATTTCGAGGATCTAGATTTTGACTTTGAATGAGTTTTGGTCGGAGGAGTGCTCGTAGTTGGAGAGGCATAGGAACTAGTAACCGTACTTGAAGCGGTACTTGGACTTGAAGAGTTCTGAGATGTTATGCTGGAGACTGGTGATGCTGGGGGTTGTGCGTAGCTTGTAACCACTACCAAAGGCTTTTGAACGGACACGGCAGATGGTCCTGTTGACATTGCCGGTCGGCTGACATAAGTAACGGCGACGCGAGATTGGTTGTTATCGTTTATCTCGACTTTTGGTTTTGCCGTCAAAATCAAAGTCTTTTCCTGATCTTTTGCTATAGCGATTGGTTTGTCGATTTTCTGGGTGAAAATTGTTTGCTGACTTGGAACAGTTGACGTGATGATCATTTGAGGTTTATGCAGCATCAGCTGGGGTTGAACTACTACGGTTTGATGCACGGAGTGATTGAGGGGTGTAGTATGAACGTTCACAGTCGTCAAAGGAGCTTTTGCTGGAGTTATTGTTTCTATTTCCGAAAGACAAACGCTCTGTTGCTCTTCCATTTCAAATTTCAGTTTTGTTTCTTCGAACACATTTTCGAATTCTTTAATATCCTTCATCAGAGACACTGTTTCATGTTCGGTAACCGCTGAAGCTGAACTGGTAGCACCATTCTTTGCGATTACGTGCTCGACTTCCAATGATACAGAACACAATTTGGGATCTTCTATGCTTACAACAGATTTGTTATAAATATTGTTTTTCACATCAATTTTAGTGTGGTCCGTTTTTAATTCGTTGGCAACAACTCCTATCGGCTTCACTGGAAGACTAGTTACTTGATGCAAAACTACCGGCTGGCCGCCAGCTACGTTATGCAACATCACACTTTGATCCTGAGCTCCTTGAAGCAACAAGTTCTGAGGTCTCAACTGAACGATCCTTGGCGGATTTACAGTGGGTGCCATTTTCCATACTCCAGAACTGGTGGGTAAGCGTAGTAACTGAGTACCTGGCACAACGCCACGCGTGGTAGTGGGCACAGTCGTCAATAGCAAAGTCTGGGTTTGGGGTAATGATTGTTCGCCTAGGTTTTGTGTGTATACAACTGGAGCCACCTGACGTGTAATAGAAAAGAGGATGAGTAAAGGCATGTTAAAAATATTTTCTGAAGGAAATAATGTTTCCTACAAACCTGACGCACGGCTGGAGCAGCGACACGTCCAACAGCTCGCTGTATTACAATCTGTGACTGAGCTCGAGAATCAGTCGCATAAATTAGAGTCGAACTGGAAACGACATCCTGAGTTTTCACCGGCCTTGCTGTCAGCGAGTTGATTGAATTAACCGCCTAAAACAAACGATGTCATTTCTAAGCAATTTTTTATGGGCTCATGTAAGAAATTTGGTGTCTCGTCTTTTGGAAATTTTTATAGATAACAAATCCTACCTTTGATTATTCGACATCAGTCAAACACTTCATTAAGAACCTGTAAATAGTTTCCACTGGCGCTTTCCTTTGACAAGTTATATGTAGGATCGATGAGGAGACATAATCTTCAAAAGGGGTTCGACTACACTCATGCTTTTGATTTTGGACAATTTTAACCTTTTTGAATTTTCATTTCTCACTTCAAATTTTATCAGTTGGCACAACTGAACATTACCTGAGTGTTATATTATCGTCATCAATACAAGAAACAGTTCTTCGCTTTTTAAAACAGGTGAATATCAGTTTGATTGGTTGTTCTTTTGATTTGTTCTTAATCAAAAAATTTTTAGTTTTTGAAGCGTGAAATCTTGATGATCGTACCTGAGTTTTAGGATTTTCGCGGCTGTTAGTGATGTTAGTATGTAACTTTTGGCTGTTACGCCGTGTCAAATTTTTGACAAAATAACAGAAGGCGAAACGTGTGAGAAAGGTAGGAGAAAATTCTCAAAAATCTGACGCGGTTTAACAACCAAAAGCTACATACTAACAGATGATGTACCTGTTTTCATTGCTCTTCGGTATACAATTCAACCAAAATTTACTTTTGTCGGTGTGAAAGAAATGAGAAAGGGAATACTAACAAGACAAAATTAAACCTTAAAAAGTGATGGCTGCTTATGAGATACAACTTTCAATATTTATTGTAGTCGCAGTTTGTAACTATCAGCCAAATCCATTATTTCTAAAACTAATACCTCTAAGTACCCCAAATGTAGATATTGACTAACCCACTTATTGCCATAAATAGCCCACCCGTGATCAAGAGGGAATCTTCTGTTGACAAGGGACAGAGGAGTGCTAGGCGGTTCTTGAAAATAGCCAAATGCTAGGCGAGCAGCATGGGTTACTTTCTTCTTCTATTTAATTTGTGCTTTCAGCTAGTCTCAATTCCTTGTAGTATTAAGTTTAGTTTAGTTTTAGTATTTGGTGGTGGTTTTAATCCCGTTTTTCACCCTTAATTTTTGGGTATAACAGGATGCGGGAGGAGGATTCGAACTCAAGACCATTGCGTCCAGATCAGGAGCTTAATCACTACACTACTCCTCCCACGTCTAGTTTTGGTGTTAAGTAGTGTTAAGTGATGCACCTCTTCTGTTGTTCTTATTGTCATTTTGTCAGGCCTGGGAAGGGTTAACGTCAAATAAATATTATTATCACTACTTAACCCACTTTTCAAAAAGAGTGCCATCCCTAAGGACTCAAAAACGACCAAAACATATACTTCCAAATCCAAAATCTTTTCATTTTTCCTCTAAACTCCCAATATAAAACTCAGTCTAAAGATATAACTTACGCTTTCTCAAACCAAAATCCATCGACAGAGAGAGAGAGATAGAGAGAGACACATATAGCAGTTGGCAAAAAAACGACTGAAGCGAGTACGAAGCAAAAACAAAACCAATTTCTTGGAGTAAAGAGCCGATTTCTCGACTACACTTTGGCAGACATGCGATTCGAGTTTTTCATTTCTTTGAAGAATGTCATCACCGAAATCATGCCCTCTGGCGAAGCGACACATTTCTTCACCAAACAAGACATCAAACTAAATACGATTCTACTTCTTCAAGAACACTAATATACAAATATAAAAACATTAATAAAATAAAAACGAAAAAGCAATAAATAAGGATTTTGAAAATGAAAATAAAAATAAATAAAAAAATAAAAACAAAAACCCAAAAAAACTACAAAACTGTAATAATAAAATAAATATAAACAATACATTGCAAATCCTTTGAAATGAAAAGTAAACATTTTTCTTTTTCAAAGAAATAATAATAATATTAACAAACCTTTCCCTTTTCGTGGATTTATTTAACACATCGAAGATATCAGTCTTGATTTATATTACATCAATATGACTCGATGAACCGAATACAATTTACATTTTTATACAAAACAAAAAATAAATAAACTTCATCTACGATTGATAAATATTAAAACAGCGAAAGGTTTATGATTGCTTCGAATACAATAAGCACAAGGTAGGAATAATACGAAAACTTTAAAACCGAACTCAAGACATCTAAATCAAGCGGTCAAGACTAACCTGGAGCGTGGTCGGCCCCGTTGTTGGTACTTTTCTCAATAAATGTTGAACCACCGAGGATCTCCCAACCTTCGGCACCGTCTGGAACGTGTTCACGGTCGGCTGTTGAACTTCCGTCATTTGTATTGTCGATATGTTAGAAGACGAGCCGAGAGTACCCTCGTTGGTCTTTATGGGGTGAACGTTCGACTTGACTTCCTTATCGATGTATACACTTTTCACGGGTTTCTGTACGATTTCGAAGGTGTTTTCTCCGGCCGGTGATTCCGCGACGAGGACCTGATTTTGAAATGTTATTCCCGAATCGTTTGAAACCTTTGCGTTGACTTTCCTCTGTTCGGCAACGCTAACGAAATTCCCATCGTTTCCTACTCCTTCGTTGACTTCAACTGGTTTTTGTATGGTTTGAGGTAGTTTTACCTGAAACAAAAATTTAAATTTTTCTTTAAACTGACTTCATAATCTCTTGGAGCTCTAAATCAAATCCTAAACAAGATTCTAAAAATATGTTACCTGGTACGACTTCCCGAAAGCCTGGTTAAACTTGGGTAAACTACCCGAAGGATCATTGATGGCTTCGAGAACTAAATACTGACACAATGTTTCGGAAGAATTACCATCAGCCTTGGGAGTTGAATCAGTCGTTTGAGGAGCTGCGACCTGTTTCACACCGCCGACAGCACCACCGTTCCGATTCTTAGCCGGCCCTTCGATGGCTTTCTTCTTTACCGGAGTCTCCACCTGAACACCATCGGGTTGAGGTCTCTTAATGGCACGAAATGTAATGCACGTCTTTTTCTCGTCCCGAAACACAACCTCGTTTACTTTGCTGGTTCTTTGTTGGATTTCCGGTTTTCCAACGTCCCCGCCGTCATTGCTTTGCACTAGTATTGTGATTTGCTGATTATTTAATACTTGTTTCTTAATAAAATTGCTTTCTGTTTGTACCGTAGGCAGACTAGAACCTGGTTTCGCTCTTTTAGATTCTATTATAATCTGTTGCTGATTTACAGCGTTTAAGTCTTGAAGAGATCTATTGACCGCCTCCACATCCCTCACATTTATCGAAAATGTGTTACTGTTAGTCGAGGTAACTTGACCCCCTGCGGCATCATCACCGATTGAGGCGTCACAAACTCCTCTTGTTTGATAACTCTTCCGACCCCGTCACATATTTCTAAATTCTGTACTGTACTCTGCTGGACGGGACTGACGACCGTGTAATGGATGGTACTACTATTCGACTTTTGGCTAACCATTATGTTTTGAACGGCGTCATTGACGTTGTTGCCTTCGGTGGGAATTCGGACAGTTGAAATTGAATACTGAGGCACTGCCGCAGGGACCGGCGCCGTCTTTGCAGGCGGTTGTTTCTTTAATACTGACGCTAAAGTATTTTTTACAGGCATTGCAATAGTCGTAGTGTTTGGTTTCGATGGCGCCGTGGATTCTAAAACCTTAACTTCATCACTTTCACTAACTGAATCTTTATTTATGACACTAGAAGTATTAGATTCCACCATGTCCAGAGGAGGAGTTAAAATACTCGAATCTGGGGTCACCAAATCCGACACGATGACTTCGTCTTGAGGCGTGTCGTTTGCTATGAAATCGTACGCCCCATTCAAAAAAGGATCAGCCGTTGAAGGATCCGCGGAAGAAGGATTTCGAATATCTAAGGTCAACGGAGATCCAACAGAAACGTTAGTATTCAATCCAGAATGAGATCCAATGTCCTCCTGCGCGGAAGAAACCGAAACACTTTTCGGTTCAACATTTTCATCTAATACATCAGCTTCGTCTAAATTTGCTAAATTTTGCGTTTTATTTGAAGGACTCGAAATTGACTCAAAGTCACCTTTCGCACACGAGGGTTCACTTAAAGAGTTTTTATTTACCACTGAACTATCGTCCTCAGGTACAACAGTTTGAGAAAAACTTAAATTGTTCGTCTTCACCGTCTGTGGTGATATTCTACTAGAAACATTGTCTGTATGTACGGAATTTTTCGAATAAGTAACTGATTTATTTGCGGAATTAACATTACTGTACAAATTAACCTCACTCTCTGCCGGGCATGTTGCAGTGTTGGCTTTCGACACGTTCACTATCCCCGAATCAGACGAATTTAGAGTACTAACACCTGAGATTTCATTGAAAGACTCTTGCGGATCCATGGGTTTGGACGCAATAGTTGTCGCCTTGGCCGGACTCCCATTTCCTTGTACCGCGGAATCCAAAGACGACTTCGAATCGGACACATTTTGAACGACACATTCTGCTGACAGTACCTTAGGTTCTGTAACCTCCACATTAGCCTTTACAGGCTCTTTAGTAGTCTTTACAGGTTCTATAGTAGGCTTTGAAGACTTTATACTAGGCTTTAAGGGTTCTACAACGGGTTTTGGTGGCTCTATCTCAGGCTGTACGGGCTCTGTAATAGGCCTCTCTAACTCTTTATTTGGCTGTACAGCTTCCACAAGAGGCGCTGCTAGCTCTGTGTCAGCCTGTAAAGGCTCTACAATAGCGTTTCTAAGTTCCGTGTTAGGTCTTACAGGCTCAACAATAGGCCTTGGAAGCTCTGTGTTAGCCTTTACAGGTTCTACAACAGGCAGCGCACACTCTTGGTTTGGCTTCCCGAGCTCTGTGTTAGGTTGTACGGGCTCTAAGATAAGCCTTATAGGCTCTACATTATGCTTTACAAGTTCTACATTATTCCTTACAGGCTGGGCAAAAGGCCTCGCTAATTCTTTGTTTGGCTTTGCAGGCTCCACAACAAGACTTGCAAGCTCTACATTAGCCTTGATTGTATTTGAATCCAATTTCTGGCCTTGAGTTGCGCCGTTATTTAATCCAGAAATGACGTGATTGGTTAAAATTTGGACTCCTGCTCTTAAATTTTGAGATCCAATACTATTAACAGTAGCAGAAACTTTGGGTGGCGCTACACCCTGTCTCTCTTTTTCAACCTTCACTGCATCTGAGGTCGGCACGAAGGCAGCAACTGCACGTACAGCTTGAGGAGTCCGATGTGTTTGAGGCGCTAAACTGTATCTTGAATTCATCAAGCTATTGGCAGTCGCAAAATTGCCAACGGAATTCGAAAAATTTCGGCTTCCGTCATTCTGATTTTGAATCTTTAAGATACTCGCTTGATTAAAAGAATTTCTATTTACATTCGTACATTCCTGCTGTCCGATAAATTTATTTGCACTCAATTCTAACTTCTCCGTCACTGGGAACTGAAAAGTTGAAATTGAAATGTTGGGTGTTGCTGTGGTGACTGGAGAAGAATCGATATAACGTTTCGATGCAACGTCTGCTCTGAATCTATTCATCTCGGAATTCTGACTTAATGACTGACTAGAAGAAGATTTTCTGATTTGAGATCCTTGCGATTCGTTTTCTGACTTAGGTTTCTGGAGTGCATTTAGCAGATTTGTATTTCGCGAAGCCAAAGTAGATGGCACGGACACAGTATGGAATCCAGGAGTTGATGATGGAACCCCAGAACAAGACTCTCCCGGTCTCTGAGAATTCTGAAGGTGGAAAACGTTTACTGTCGCATTGTTAGCGATGTTTGGAATATTCGAAACAGATATCAGATCATTTTTAATTGTACTCATCACTTCGTTATATTGTTTTGTCTTCACTCCGGTTGTTCTGAAATGAATTTCCATATCCTTATTCGCGAAGGAAAAGCGTTCACCTTTGCCCATGAATCTGTTGTCGTTGCAATCGAATACGTTTGGTTTGACACTGGGTATTATCCTGTCGCCAAACATTTTTGCATTGTAACAACTTTCAGTCACCGATGGACCGAATTCATCGGTTTTACTCTTATGTGGGTTAGGTCGGAATGCACGCAATGATTTTAAAACGGTTGGGTCACTACGACCGACAGTAGAATTGGGTAAACAGAACGCTTCCGACGACAGGGAGTCATTGCTGGGTGAGAAATTTTGAGCTTCTCCAGCCATCTCCAAAACTTTCAATCTACCAAGCCTCTTCCTTAGATCTTTGGATTTCGTCCTATGTTTGTTACCTAAAATTTTACATAAAATTGAAGATAAAAACGAGCATTTACCCTCAAATCATCCTTTCCTTCTCCCACAGGAAAGCAATCACAAAATTAAACACCCACCTGACCGCTTTTGTTTTTGACCGTCACTTCCTAAACTATCGCTGACACTTCCGAATCCGAGTAACATTTTATTCTTTTTCTCGGTCTTCCACGTTTCCGATGACGTGCACGACTTCTCGAGTCTTCGGAATCAGACGACGATTCAGCATATCTGCCCATTTGCTTTTGAGACCTTCTGATGGCCGTCTTGATCATCATTTCTTCGGAATCATCGGTATTACTTCGTTTGGAATCGGTATCGATATCAGTCTCTGTGTTTTCATCATCGAGCCAATGCTCGTAGCCCTTTTCTATGCAGTCGCCCTAAACAAGAAACAAAAAATTGATGTGGATTCTGTCTAAAAGGCATCACCATAAAATCGACATCAAAAACCAGTTATTCACCTCGTCATCGTTTTCTGGCCAGTCTTTGTATTGGTTGTAATCGATTTCCAAAAATTTCAATTCCTTTTTCCCGCTTTTTATGGTGTCTGCCTCATCCATATATCTAAAGAAAACAAAAACAAAACTAATAAAGGCACCAAAACGCATGATAACATCACTTTTGACTTTGTCCAGACATCTAACCTGAGACATCGACTAGAAAGTTCACCCCATTCCAAAACCCAGGTTAGTAGATGGTATCTATTTGAACCGAGCAACGTCACCAAATCAGCACACACTTGAGGAGATAATCCAAGTTTCTCTGCTTCCAAAACTTGACTAGGAGCTGACAGAACATCGTAATTCAAACTCTCCGTCACGGTATTTCCCTTTATGAGAATCAGAGCATCCAAAGTCCTTTCTTTCTTCTTCTAAAAGGAAATATTTTTACAAAATGACATTAATAGTTATTCAATAAAAATAATTCAATCCAAATAAAGACTTTTTCTAATAAAACACAAATTAAAACTAAAACACCACTATTTTGACACTAGCAGAATTTTATAGATAGAAACAGCAAACCCAATATTCAACCCCATTTGACTGCTCGAAGGAAATAAAGAAAGAAAGAATGAAAATTTTAAAAAGATAAGAAGCATTTTTTTTTCTAAGATGCCCTTACTTGTTGCTGATTTGTAGGGCTATGTGGAGTTTGTATACCAGTGAAATCTCCACATTGAAAGCACAATTCTCCCTCTGGACCAATACCGTCATAGGGTAAATGAAGTGGACATCGATTGGAAATCTGAAAAGAAAGTCCGACTTCTTTTCAATCAGCAACTATAAGGCTTTTTCGACACAGAGAAGACCGCCCAATGAAGACAAATTACAGAGAAGAAGTAAGTAAGAAACTCGGTTATTCAAGTGTTATTAACCTCGAGAAATGCACCGCTGTCCTGTGAGTCATTATTGACAGAATAATCAATTGCAGTCTCCTTGCCATCTGGCTCTTCGCTAGACATAGAAGATAAACCTTCTGAGAGAACTCGACCTCGATGCTCTCCTGAGATGTGGGAGTGGAATGTGGGGATGCTTTACCGCTGGCTACGGCTTCTTCTTCAACCCTTCGATAGATCTCGGCTGACGGGTGAATGGAAAATGCTGTGAGAACAAATTCCTTCGAACGCCGCTGTGACCTTTTACCTGAGTAATTAAAAAATTTCACTAAATTATGATCGCTAGGTGTGTTAACAGTAAAAAAGAAAAAGTTTGAACTGAGTCTCACCAAATCGGCTAAAGCGAGAAACTTTGATGCCAGATGTTTTTCATACGCCGTCAATTGCTCTTTGTCATTCTGTAGTTTAACACGCTCCAAATAATTGATATCAGCAGTCACGGCTCTTATGTAAAGTTCAATAATCAATGAACGATACATGTCATTTCCTAATTGCTGCGATAACGCAGTTAGTACCTCAGCCATTAAGTAAATGTGTTCCGAAGTTTCTGCTGGTTGCATCACTTTCCGAACTTCATTTTCAACGTTATGTTCCATAGATGTGACCATTGACAACCAATCACTTAAAAAAATTATATTAAAAAATTTGTTAAACCCTAAACTGAAATATTTCCGACTACAATTTAAAAAAAGCTCTAAAAATAGCTCAAGAAACAAAAAATAAACAAAAACATATACACACATGATTAAATTCTTAATAAGTGAAGGATTTGTTATGGGTCTAGACAGCATTGACACAGTAACAAAATATCTTGCAGCTACTGCAGCAACTTGTAGTGAAAATTTCCATATTTTCTGTTCGTGTAAGTCAATTCGCTTTCTAAGGCGGACCACCAAGTAGTAACCATCAGTCACAGACACTGTTTTTAACTAAAATTTAAAAATTTTACAAATTAATATTTCATTCATGATTTCTAATTGGACAATTAATAACAACATCAAAGAGTACTTACCATATTTATAATAACATCTAACTTTTTATATTTGTACAACAGGCAAAGATAAATGTCAAAGATAAAATTGTACTCATTTGTAGAAAAAAGGCTCATTAGAGCAGGACTACCCGAACTGAGAGCTCCATAACAAGCTTCAGCAAGTTTTATTGCAACTTTTTCACATCTACTAGAACACAGCATGTTTAAACGAGTGATGATTAGAAGCCCTCGTTCAGACTCACAAAATTCAACAACTGAAATACAAAATAAAAATGAAATTTTTAACACCTCACTTTTGACTGTTTTATCTAGTCAGCTAAGAAATAATCAAAGCATTGATAAACTTACTTTGTTCAGGAGTAGGCGGACATGGTTCTCTGTGCAGAATTCTTTCAAGACTTGGTAATGTCCATGGATCATTTACCAATTCTGAGAGTTTCTTGAATCTGGTGTGTAACCATGGCATATCTTTACATAAATCTGTTCGACAGCGATTTAACATTTGTATCAAGTGAGTTTTCGATACTGGTGACATTTTCGGCCATTCTCCTTGTAACATTATACTTAATGTATCTCTGTGAAAAAGAAATTAAAGCACACAATAACTAGTCTCATCTTTCATAAAACTATAAGACTGGAGGGTAAATCTCAATTTATGTATGAAAAGTAAACAATTGTCAACTCGAATAAGAAATGAGTAATAAATGTACACTCCAAACTCACTTATACATTTTTTCAACGATACAAATTGCAGCCAGTGGTCTCTGTTCTTTTGCTGAGGCTGCAATTCTTTCCCATGTCATAACCAAAACATTGACTTTGTCTGCATATTTTTTCTTATCATTGTCTAATGTTTCTTTTAATCTCTGCAATAAAAATAAATAAAATAAAGCACTTTTCATATAAAAATGTTGTCCAAGCCAAAATAAAATTTTCATTCAGCTACCAGACACAACAAATATTTACCACAATATAAAACAAATTCGCGTTTCTGTTACGCAACATGTTTATGTTTCAATATTAGTACACAACTGAAGCGTTATGTCTCAGGACAAAAATTTACGGTCTTTGTTAATACAGAATCAACCCGAATAGAAACATGACAGACCAATTGATTATAATTAAGCACTGGTCATCGATTAAAATTAAGGTACAGGTCGGAATCACGATATATATACATATAATGTGTTACACACACACGATTTAATACGAGTATAATAAATAAAATGTAATAATTTAATATAAATAACAATTAACTATATATTTTTATTCAGATTACAATGTCATCGATTCGAAATGACATATCGAAAATGAATCCGATGAAATTTACGTTAATGAACCGCCTCGAATGGTGTACGTGACCAAAGATATTACGAAAAAACATTGGTTTAATAAACTTCTCTTCATTTATAATAAATCTGTTATCAACAAACAGGCCAATAATCGGACATTATTCTAATTAAACTGTCTTCAAGTGTTTCCACTGACAAAACAACCTTTTTTTTCATTATTTATCAAAGCTTCGACGACAAATTAGGGACAGTACAACAATCGAATGCGGTTTTTGATAAACATACACGAACTAGTCTAGTTCAACCATTTTGTGGATCGATAACATCACCTTACATAAGATAAGTAGAGGAGTCGAAAAACGAGAAACACCAAATGCATTTGTATGCAAACAAAATACAACCCTCTTCCCCTAGAAAAAAACTGCGTACAACCTGTTCGTTTTGAGTTTAAAAATTTTTAATTTTTAAAAATCTATCAATCGTACCTTCAGCACTTGAAGGACATGGTTATTCCTTTGTGCGACCTGAGTCATTTTTAAAAATTCCCGATTTCACACACACAATGAAGCCATTTTTTTCATTTTTATTGGAGTGTATTCGATATTGTACGTGACGTCAAACTTGAACTCCATTATCATCTATTTGCAGGATGTGGCCGTAAAAAATTTTCGATGGTTCTCCATTATTTTTCCCTCTCAAAATTAAAATTTGACACAACTAAAGTCGAAATAAGCCAAAAAAAATCTGATCATATCAACACGAACTCTACGATAAACATGTTAAATGTACCACTACTAATGAACCTTCCTGCCAATAACCAATGTCGAAAAATGGTGCGTTACAATACTACTCTCATCAACACTATGAAAAATACTTCCTTTTTTATTCAAAATTATCTATAAAGACTGCTGAAATTTAATTATTAGACGACTAAATCCTAAAATAATTATTTAAATCTCATTAATATCCTAAAGGGGAAAATTACGACTTACAAATGTAAAATAACTTTGAAATTTTAAAAAGTTCCTTGAGTACAAAGTGTCAAAAATGTATGAAAGTAATCTTTCAGAAAACTAACTTCAAGATCTTCTTTTAATTACAAAGGCTTTGTTGTATAATTTATTAAGTTATTTGAGTGCTCTTTGTTTTATTTCTAAAGCTTGGTGATGAATTTTAAGAGAAAACTTTCATTAAATTTGACGCTTTCGAATAGATCGTTATTGAAACGCGAAAAGTATGGATTCCTCGAGAACGATAAAATTGAGTAGGATGACGGTGAGATTAAAAGGGAATTTTTAGAAATGGTGTAGAATTTTTTAAAAAATATCACTTAAAATATAGTTTTCTCGCTGCATTTTGCCTTAAACTAGTTTTAGCTTTGTTAGAAATGACTTGGTGAGTTTTTTTTATTTCTAGTTGTCAAATTAATCCTTAACAACACTTAACCTTATCACTTTGCGCTTTTTTGCGGTTAGATTTTTCTTCTCTTCTTTTCTTTTATTATCATTTTCATTCTTTCATTAAGTCCATTTTTAACACCTCTTGAAAAATAGCAATTAGAGCTTAACAAATACTCAATATTTTGGTTACCAGAAGTGTTAGCGTATTTTCATTTGAGGATTTTTTTTCGCCTTCGTTAAAGGGACAAATCAATTTTTTTTATTGCCTTACTGCGTTTTACTTTGTAATTAATAAATTAACGAATGTCTCATTATTGATATTGGCCCTTAAATATATTTAGGCTGTTTGTATTAAATACCTTACATTAACCAGCTTAGTTAGTTTTATAATTTTTTTTTCGGGGATTTCGACAACAGTAAATTTGTACTTGTAAAACTTATAAAAAACGTTCTAATATCAGTGCTAATTACTTTATTAGTGTGGAGTTAATTGCATGCATTAAATAATTAACCAATGACTGTTCCTTAACAGTGATTAACCTTAATGTTGTAGGTACTTCTAACATTCACTAATTCACAGGAAATTTAAATGAGTCAGTGGGTTTATTTGGAAAGGTTCTATAAAATCAAGGTGAGTTGGGAGTCGATATCTATTAACATTCTAACAAGCTGTAAAAATCATGATTAATAAAAATTATTGATTGTATACTGTTTATTTTGTGTGTATTTTATAATTATTTTTTCTTCACAGAATGATTGACCCAAGTTCCTCTGAAGAAGAGGATGAAGAACTAAATGATCAACCACAATCTTATGTACCAGTTCCAGTTCGGCCACCAAGCCATGGAAGACAACATCATATTCACCCAGTGCCCAGTCATGCACATACAGAAGCCACTTCAAACTTGGAGGTTCCTGTTAGTCAACCTAGGTAAATTTTTTATATTCTCCAAATATTCACTTAATTTGCAAGTTACTTTTTATCCGATAACATTCTTTCACTCATGTTAATATCAATTTTTATTCTTCATTCAGATCTGTTTCACCCGTAAGTGCTGTTTCATCAGAAACTCTTAGTGTAAAAGCTAATTCTGTACCGCGACCTACTAGTCCGAGTCCTTCAGTTGTCAGTGAAAAAAATGAAGCTGAGTTGCAGGTAAATTCTTGTGTTGAATTGCAGTAAGCATTCTGGGAAAGCTGGTTTTGAAGTTTTTTTAAAAACCTTTTAAACTTACTTTAAGGACAAGCAGGAAAGACAAGAGGAGGAAAGAAAGCGGCGTATTCAGCTTTATGTTTTCATATCACGTTGCATAGCATATCCCTTCAATGCTAAGCAACCGACTGATCTGATTCGTCGCCAGATGAAGATGACCAAACAACAATTAGAAGCCATTCAAGGACGGTTCCAGGTATTTCTTTTGATTGTATCATATTTTTTAAAAATATCTTTGGGAAAAGCGTTGAATTAATAAAATTTTTCTTTTTTAAGGCATTCCTTAAGGGCGATACTCAAATAATGGCAGATGAGGCCTTCCAAAATGCTATCCAAAATTATTATGATATCTTTTTGAAATCTGAAAGGGTGGCAAAGATGGTACAATCTGGTGGCTGCTCTCTCATTGATTTCAGAGAGGTTTTCAGAAATAATGTTGAGAAGAGAGTGCGGTAAGTTTGTGAAGTCAAAATCGCATATGACTTGGTTTGAAGTGAATAATGAATGTATCAATAACTTTTGATTGGATTTTAGTTCTCTTCCCGAAATCGAAGGCGTGAGTAAAGATACAGTCATGGCATCTTGGCTGGCGAAATTCGATTGCATTTTAAAAGGTAAAATCGAAAAGAAAAGAAAAATAGTTTGCTACTAGGTTTACTAGGAGAGTTTAAAAAATTTTATGACGCTAATAAATTGCTTTAACCTTTTACAGTCGGGGATGATGACAATAAACGGCCGTCGCGAATGCAACAACAATCATTGAACAGCGAATGCATACTCTCTAAGGAACAGCTTTACGACATGTTTCAACAGATCTTGGGCATAAAAAAGTTTGAACATCAATTACTGTTTAATGCCTTGCAATTGGATTCAGCTGATGAACAAGCTGCTGCCATTCGGAGAGAATTGGATGGAAGAATGCAAAAAGTTTCAGAAATGGAAAAGGTAAAACACTCCCGACATGTAAAAATTGTTTAAAAGCTTTGATTTATTAATATTTTCAGAAAGAAAAAGAATTTAAAATGCTCTAAAATGATGTTTGGTTTTAGAATCGGAAGTTAATGCCCAAATTTGTTCTGAAAGAAATGGAATCTCTGTATATTGAAGAACTAAAGTCGTCTATAAATCTTCTAATGGCTAATCTCGAATCTCTTCCCGTCTCAAAGGGGTCTTTGGATTCTAAATATGGGTTACCGAAACTTAAGAAATATAATCACAGGTGTGTAGAGTCAAATTATTTTTACATATAATTAAATATTCTTAAAGAGAAAATTTTGATTTTTATTTATTTTGATGGATACATAGAGTGGTCCCTCAAGTTTTACAAATATTTTAATTTATTAAGAAGGTATCCTCGAATCTACTTAGTGGACTGGAGTGAATTTTTATTTTATTTATTGTTTCATTTTAAATTTATTTACTTTGTGTTAATTAATTTTATATTTAATGCATTCCTAAATAATCTTTTTGTAGACAGCATGTGATCCACTGTTTTTTGCTGGATGTCCCTGTTTTTAGCTTCCCAATACATTAAAGAAAATATGGAGTACCAATCAGCGTAAGGTTTTTTTTTATTCTCTGCAGTTTTGGGCCTAGTACAGCGCTTTCCAATCTTATACTCTTTGTAGTGATCTTCAAATTGTTCCCAAAAACTTTTGTGTTCTACTGTATTCTAGTTTTCAGGGGTGGGAATTACTGAAATAAAAGATCTGACATTCAAATCAATGATTCTTTGCCTCTTTTCTCTTTTCCCAATCCCTTTTGTTCTGTTTGTATTCGAATAATTTTATTCAGAATGTAGGAACAATATTTGTTTTAGATCACAGGGTTCGTTGGCAAAACTTGAGGGAGATTCTGGCGACACCGATACACAACTTACAAAAATGGATGTGGTACTTACTTTTCAACTTGAGGTAAGTGATTTAGTATTTTCACCCGGAGTCGTGGATAGAGGATTCAGTGTCTGATTGTATAAGTTGTGGTCGTGAGTTCGAATTCGCTCTTTCAAGGGTGAAAGACGAGATTAAAGCTCAAAAAAATAATTTAGCATTTTTAAGAACCTTATAAGTTGAGCGATTATGACTTTTTCCAGGTCATAGTTATGGAAGTTAAAGGAATAAAATCACTTCCTCCTAACAGAATAGTTTATTGTACAATGGAAGTTGAGGGAGGAGAAAAACTTCAAACAGATCAAGCGGAAGCATCAAAACCCATGTATGATGTGAAATTTTTTATCAGAATCAACTACCGTGTCTTAATTTTTAAAAATTTTTGTTAATTAATTGTAATTTATGTCTTCAGGTGGGACACCCAAGGTGACTTCTCTACCACTCACCCGTTACCAGCTGTGAAGGTTAAGTTATACACTGAAAACGTTGCCATGCTAGCCTTAGAAGACAAGGAACTTGGAAAAGTGGTATTAAAACCTACACCACTATCTTCTAAGGTAAATGTTTTTGTTAAAAGTGGGTTACTAGATGTTGAATTGAGTTAAGTATTAATATTTTATTCAAACGTATTTTTCAGTTACCGGAGTGGCATAAAATGACCGTCCCGAAAAATCTACCCGATCAAGATCTTCATATAAAGATAGCATGTCGGATGGATAAGCCTTTAAACATGAAGCACTGTGGACATCTCTATGCGTTGGGGAAGTCTGTGTGGAAAAAATGGAAGAAACGTTACTACGTTCTCGTACAGGTTTCCCAATATACCTTTGCCATGTGCAGTTATAAAGAAAAGAAATCTGAGCCTTCTGAAATGATGCAACTTGATGGCTACACGGTAGATTATATAGAAGCTGCAAGTGGTAAGTTTCAGTATCTTGATTTGTGCTGATGGTTAATTAAAATAAATTATTTATTTATTTATGGTGTTTTTATTTATGTTTTTAGCTAATCTGATGGTCGGAATGGGTAAGAGCTTTTTAATTACTTATAAAGTTGATAATTGAAGAAAATTTAAAATGCTTATTGTTATTGGTTTGTAATTTGTTTTTCTAGATTTGGAAGGAGGTAGGTTCTTTTTCAACGCTGTCAGAGAAGGAGACAGTATTCTGTATGCCTGCGACGATGAAAGTGAATGTCACTTATGGGTGATGGCATTATATCGTGCCACGGGTCAAAGTCACAAACCAACTCCTCCCATCACTACCGCGAATAGTACAACTATATCTAAAATTCAAGGAGGTAATCACCCAGTCTGGTTTTTGTACTCCAGTAAAATATGTAGTGACTTCAGTGTTTAAATTCATAAATTAAAATCATTTCCAGACGCAGACAGGGCGCGAAAGCACGGAATGGAGGAGTTCATCTCTGCAGATCCTTGTAAATTCGATCATGCAGCGCTGTTTAAAACGTTGCAGACTTTAACCTTGGATTACAGACTGAATGATCCTTACTGCTCACTGGTAATTATATAATAGTTTTGGGTATAGCCAAATGATGGGTTTCGGTATTTTAAACACCAATATCTTGTGATTATAGGGATGGCTCAGTCCGGGTCAGGTATTCGTCTTGGATGAATACTGTGCCCGATATGGCGTAAGAGGTTGCTATCGTCACTTATGCTATCTCAGCGATTTGCTAGACCGAGCGGAAAAGAATACGATGATAGACCCTACATTAATTCACTACAGTTTTGCCTTTTGTGCCAGCCATGTTCACGGCAATAGGTGAGTTTTTTTAGAGAACCAAAAATCAATGAAAATGTAATTTATTTGAAATAGTGTAGATTAATTAAATTTGAAATTTACAAAGACAAAGCCTGAGGCCAAAAATTTGATCATTACTTGAGGGCATTAATAAAAGCTCAGTATGTACAATTGTCAAGTATGGGTTTTAGAAGTCAGAATATTTATTTATTTGGAATTTTAGGCAATGCCTATTAACAGGAATCGATTTCTAAAACATATAATTAACAACAAAAGAAAAATTGTAAGCCGAGAATGTTGTTGGACTTCAAAAAATTTGTTAGTTATTCGATAATTACAATATTTTAAATCGGGCAATACAAAGAATTTTCTCTCCTTGTATAAATATTCAACTTAGCTTAATAAAAGCTTTTTCTTGAATTTGAATAAGTAGTTTTAATGCGATTTACATTCTGCGAAATGTCACATGTTAAATTTTGATTATTTTGTAGATAAATTTGTAATAAAATGGATAAAATGGTTTGTTGAGAAATTTGGAGCATGATTTACCTCAGTGCGTTTTAAACTCTACTAGACACACGTAGTTGACAGTAACCTAACAAATCTGTTTCCTTAGTTTACTTTTGTTTTTTTATACATATACAGTGGAACCTCTCACAACGAGTGCCTCTCGTAGCGAGAAATTCGCATAATGAGCAAAATGAATTGTAAAAAAATGTCTCGTCGTGAGACATAGGGAAATCCCGTACATGGGGAATCCCGACAGTTTTGAGAGGTTCCACTGTAAATTGAATGAAATTCTCCTAAATTTTTATTATATTGTTTTCAAATTATATTGTATACTGGAAATTGTTTTAAAAAGGTAATAAACTACAGAGATACTTTTCTAATCAGTAGCACGTACAACGCCAAAGTAATTAGGAATTAGTTCTTTGTAGTTAATTCTCCTACATAAAAGTGCAAGTTGTAACTTATTTATTTAGTTTGTAGTGAAATCTAAATTATGATAACCTCCCATGGTTTGCGTTTTGTTATTTCTTAGTTTTAACCATAATCGTCTTAATTTTCTAAATGAAGCACAAGATGTTGGTAAGTCTTCATCACGAGAAAGGAGAAATGTTTTTAATGAAACTCAAAAATTTGAGGCGGAGTTGTAGCCACCCATGTAGCTAAATCAACATTAGTTGTAGTGTATATGAAACTATAAATTTATTTAATTCATATGTAGCTGTACAGGAACTGAGTCGTGAGTGAAAAAGAGTTAAAAAGCACTGAGTTAGAGTTGTAGTCATAGCTCATTCAGTTCATTTGGAAATCGTGTACCATTTCGCAGAATGTGATGTATTTAAATGTTTAACAATTCTTTATTTATTTTTAAAGTTGTAATTAGTGGTACTTTTGCTTTTATATATATAAATTTTATTTGTTTTTTACGCGCACAACAAAACCCTTTTGACACGATACTTCTTTACTCTAAAGAATAATTAATAAGTTAAATGAAAACAGTTCGTAGTTACAAACGTTCGAGAATATTTTACAGGAAGTATTAAATTCAACCATAAAACATTTGTCGTTTCAACAAAATTCTCTACTTTATGCCATACAGAGTTTTATCTATATATATGAAACACTCACACTATTTTCTAATAATTTTCTCTTTTAAAATTCTTTAAACCAAAAATTCGACTGTCTTGTTTCCTAACCCGAACGTTTGATTTTATGCAGCACGACGGTGAGTCTGACACAAGGCAACAACGTTATCGTAGATGTCGTCAGGTGAGAATTTGGGTTTGTCATGACATCACGATACACCCGAGTTTTTTATTTTCTAATTTCTCACTTCTCACTATTTTTTATTTCCTGTTGAAAGTAATTTTTCATTTACTCATTTTTTTTTTATAAATCATATCATCTATTTGAATTATCACCTTTCTTTGGTCTTACCTTAATGTTTTAACCGCTGTAGATAGATAAGTTGGCAGTTTCCCACTCATTTTTGTGCAGTTAAATTGAATGATAGCTGATAAAAAATCTCAGTTTCGATCTGTCTCTCAGTTTGGGGGTGATGTTTGGTTTAGTTAATTTGGAAGAAGGAGGATGTAAGGCTTACAAAAGGGGTTTGGCTTGGCACTAACACTCTCTGATTTTGCTTATCAATGATTTGAGTAATAAATTACTAACAGTTTTGGGGTATAAGTTTTTGTTTATAGTTATCTAGTCTATTATATGTAACACTTTGCAAGCCAACTACAAATGTTTTGAAAAAAGCTGTAGCACTACCGGGCAAATTTTCACGCTTAGTTTTGTAATTAAAAATTTAAGGTTTATATTATTCGATAGCCATTTATGAAGAGAGACACCAGTAAATGTCGTTAAATTAATTTATTTCTGTAATAATTTAAATTGAAATCATTGATAGTTTTTAAACGAGGCATTTATTTGAATTGGATCTTGATTCATTAACGCTCTTTTGTATTTGGAATAAAAAAAGCTTTTGCTGTCAGTATCGTCAATAAATATTCATCCTGTCAGCTTTTTATATTATGAGCTAGAATAGAAACTCAAGGATGGTAGAGTCGTGGTTGTCAGATTTGTAATGCAGCTGAGAATGTAGAGCTATTGATTGGCCAGAGTTATTAAAATTTGGGCAACCACTATTCTAGTTGATGGAGTTTAACAAACCCTTTCTTCTCTGCCCTTTCTATTATTGTCCGTGTTTAAAGCAAATAAAATGCTGAGCTTGATCGCTTCATTATATTATATTATTATAGTTTTTATTCTTTCGTTTGCATGTCGCTTTTCCATTTGCCTGTGTCAAACCGTAGAATAGTTTGAGGAAGTTTTCTTTCTTTTTTGTTTGTTTTAAATCATCTATCTCCATAAGCACTAGCTCTGTCTTTTTAATATTAATCATTACAACAATCGAAATAAGGATTAAAATAAGGACCAGAGACTTTCAAATTTTTGAAATGATTACCTGTTGGAGTGTTTAAGTCAGTCAAAAAGCAAACAAGCATGATATCATTTGGGTGTAATTGCTGGACATGCATAAGCTCCTCCTGTGTAAGGTGCACATGTACTACATCTAATCATTTTTATTTTAAATGAAATACTTGAAAGTCACAAATGTTTATAAAAGCATGCTATTAGTCAGTATATCGTGACAGAATTGATTACAATCTTTACAAGCATCTTAACAAACCTGTCAAAAATTTCGATTTAGTCTAAATACACACGTAACTGTTGTATTTAAAACAAAGCTTTGGTGAATAAGTTTTTTTGTTTTGTTCAATTTAATATTTGAGATGCTTACAGTGCACAATCTTCTTCTCTCCTCTTTTGTTTTCCGTTCTTTTTTTTTTAGTCAGTAACTTGTATATTTCAAACATGGACAATAAATCTTCAAAAGTTCTAACTATACAAGCAGCCAGAGGGATTTACCCTTTAAACACATGATCTGAACCTGGGTTTAGGAAACATGTCAGTGATAACAGTATTCCGTGAATAAATGTTTACAAAATTACACGAATCACTCGTCAGGCATTGTAGTTATTTATTTGTGTTTACTACAATTTGTGTTTTTTGCACAGGAACACCGATTAATTTTCATTTCATTGATGTTCGAAAAATCTTTTGAAAGAAAAGTTATAAATGGGAAATTAGGCCCTTTGATATGTTTTTTATTTTAAGTGTAGTGCACACTCTGGAATGTTGTATTGAATGTTTGTTCATTTGTTCCAGGCCCGATGGAGTGGGCACGGTCACTCACGAAGAAAAAGAAAAATTTCAAGAAGTGAAGGATCGTCTTCGAATTTTGCTCGAAAACCAAATAACTAATTTTAGGTAAGAGATTTTTATCTTTTTCACCTAATTTGATTGTAGTTTGAGAAGAGGTTTTGAGCGGGAGAAATTAATTTTTGAATTTATTTATTTTTGTAGATATTGCTTTCCTTTTGGGAGACCTGAAGGAGCTCTCAAAGCGACTCTGTCGTTGCTGGAAAGAGTTTTAATGAAGGATATCGTGACTCCTACTTCCGGAAGAAGTTCGCGGAATGATTAAGAAAAGCCTCGAAACCGCTGCACTTGTTAACTATACGAGGCTTTCGGGAGAAGCGAAAATCGAAGGTAAATTTGATACAAGTCATCCTGTAGTTAACTCTGCTTATTGAATGGACGGTGGTGTCTTGCCATTCGTCTCCAATGTAACGTGTAGTAATGGAAGCAGATTTTTGGTTCCATTGGCCTTAGTAGGTCTGTCCTTACCTGTTGACTGGGGAGCATCAAAGTGTGTATTACTTTTGAAATGAATTACTCGTTGATGTTATGTATTGTTTTTGAAATGAATTACACCACAGTAAGTATCACACACTTCTGTGGCAAAAAATCTTCATAAATAATATACATTTTTAGTTTCTGCAATAAGTATATGACACAAAACTGGAATTGATTTCAAACATAGTGCACACTTCCATGATTAAATTTCATGAATGTTACTCAGCAGCCTGTATGTATGACTTTATATTAGTTATGTCATACATTATAGAGCGAGCTCATTTCAAAATCTTGAACACTTGTAGCGCGAATTCATTTCAAAAATATTGCACGTTTGACTATGTGTCCTTAAATTTCGTGGAAATATATCAAACAAACTTTATATCATCTTATATGAAAATAAAATCTAGGTAACACTATGACGTCCGGACGTTTTATAAAATTTTTTCGTGTCGGCGGTGCCGGTGGAACTGACTCATGCTGCTTGAGCACCAATATTTTAAATTCACAACATATTGAACTTAATGGATAATGTGTAAATAGAAGTAAGAATGCCAGCGACGCATGCGCAATAATTTCCGAATGTGACGTCACCGGCCCTCAGCCAATAGTGTTGGTGAAATATTGCATGGCACCACCGTGGGACCATGAAAAGAGTATCCATCAAGTGCCAGTGACCCCACGGTCGTGCCATGCAATATGTTACAAACACTATTATCTGAGTGCTGGTGACGTCACATTCGGAAATTATTGTGCATGCGTCGCTGGTGATCTTATACTCATTTACATATGTGGACGATTACCACTGAAGTTCATATGTTGTGAATTTAAAATATTGGTCCTTCGGAAGCATGAGAGAGTTAGTTCGACCGTAACCGACATGAGAAAATTTACTTTAGACCTCCGGACGTCATAGTGTTAGTATATAATATTCTGGGTCTGCATTTAACATTTTGTGGAAAAGCCGCTTGTGGCTCCCGATCTGCACTTTGCCGACCTCTGCATTTGACCTACAAACTAATTGGCTTATATTAGAGACAGGTGGTAAAATAAAAATCACCAGTGGGGGTGAGGGGTAAAATAGAAATCACAAAAGATTTTTGAGAAAATCGATAGATTTGAATCAATCGAAAGGTATATTTATAAAATTTGTAACTTTTTATTTTTTCAGAGGATCTCAATGGTGAAACAATCGTGACTCCGAGCAAAAAATTAGAAGACCTAATCCATCTGGCCGAGCTCTGCGTGGATCTCCTTCAACAGAACGAAGAACATTATGCCGAAGTAAGTTGAACCCGGGGTAGGAGATGAAATGATACTCTGTTGACACTATTGCTCGTTGTATTTTCTCACACTGAAAGCTAGGAAAGTTGGCTTTTTTTTTGTCTTTGTTTGTCTTAAATGTAAAAAGATTTTTATTGTAAATTTTTGAAACCTATGTCGTAGGCCTTGAATTGTCAGGTTTTAAATACTTAACGATCGAATTATTTTTCGAATTTATCGAAACGAACGAAAGGAATTATTTTATTAGTTAGGGAGGAGTTTAAGAATGTATTAAAGGCTTTTAAGAAAAGGAAAAAGCTGCGAACGAGTCATTAGAATAATTTATCTTAAAATAAGTTTATATGTGAGATTTTTGTGATGTTGTTTTTTATAACACAAGCAGCTGAGCAACAATTAATGCTTATGAAATGTTTAAAGATGCGATTTTGTTTATTTTCGTTTATTTATTTATGAAAAATTATATTTTAATTTGCGGGAAGCAGAGAATTTTCAAAATGAATGCTAAAAGAATTCGATCTTCGGGGTTAACCACTAAATATATTTTTAGAGCTTTCTCAGATCGATTTCGCACAAATGCTCTAAAGCAAGTAGTTGGTAATAATTTTGAGTCAGTTTGAATGACATAATCGTGTCTTTTGTTTTTATAAGAGCGACAAATTAAATTCGTTTGGAATGATTGTCTAGTGAGGGGACAATGAATTTTTCAAAGAGATTGAAATCAATTGATTTAGTGTTTGACCTCAATCAGTCTATGCACTTATTCCGAAGGAATTTGATAAAACGCAAATTTTTGTGTTTGCTCAATGTGATAGCTAATCGTTGCTCATTGCCTGTTAAATGTTATCCAATTGTTCAGTGTCTAAACTTGCTTCTCTCTCTATTCTTTTCCTTTTCTGCTCCAGGATAAGGTGAGTATCTGTTTTTCTTCCTGAGTGTTACATTCAGTTTAGACTTTTTTTTTGTTTTGTTTTTGTTTTGTTTTGTTATTTTCAGTATTGTTAGTAGGAAAGTGTTTTTCTTACTGTATGTATTTATTTCAAGCTTCTTTTTTGAGTTTTTTTATTTTTAATTATCATCACAGTATTGTTGATTGCATTTTGGAATTGCTTCATTGCTTTTATAATGATTGGCTGTATTGATTGATGCATCTTGATGATCTCAACTTCGAACACATGATCAGTCTGTGTTTATTGTGTTTAGTTGATTTTTGTCGAATGTTTTGTTTGATGTGTAGGATTTATGTTTGTTTTAAAAGCCTGCAGGGAGTAACAGGTAACTGGAAATTGTAAAGAATTGAAGAGCATTTCAATGGAAATTTTTATTTGTTATTTGTTTGTTTATTTATTTTTTGAACACACTTTGTGTCAAATGAGTGGCTCGTGGAATGCATGTGACTTTCGAGACAGTTTTTTGTGGGCCACCATGCTCTGAAAGGACATGGGAGCTGATTTTTGACACCCCCATAATGGATTCCTTGTAAATTATGCATTACTTCTGGAATGGATGTGTGTCAAAAAGGTGTTAAGTGGTTGAGATGAATGTTATTTGTGTAAGCAGGCTTTGTGTTAATAGGGAAGAGAAATTTCAGTTTCAATAGACAGGAACCATGAAAGTATAAGTCACATCAGTGACTCTTAGTTATAGAAGGCAAACTACCATTGTGACTGATGTCATGTTAAATTCACAAAATAGGATCTCGAACCCAAAGTTTGTTGCTGACATTTAAAATTTTTTTTAATTAATTGAATTAATTAGGGTGTGCTTGTAAATGTAGTTAGAGAAATATAAAAGAAATTTATCTAGAAAGCGTACACCATATTTGAAGTCAGTCGCCTTTTATTTATGACTAGATGCACGTTTCCTTTTTATTAAAAAGGTTCCATAAGTTTTTTATGTAGTCAGGTTTTTATAAAAACATAAAATTTAATTAACTAGTTTACAGTATTCACGATTCAATAGGTGTTAGAAGCCGTGTACGAATTAAAGAGTTTACTCAATACAATAATTGCATAGTATTGTGGTGACTAAAAGTTGATTTTAGAATTTCAGTTATTTATATATTATATATTTTATGTAAATTTATTATTTGTCAATCTTCCGTAGGTTTTTGAGTTTGTTTTTTGTGTTGTTTGTTGTTTGTTTGTTTGTTTGTTGGTTTGCGTTGTGTCGTGTCGTGTTGTGATCTCTTAGTCTTCAATTTATTTTCTCTTCAGGCTTTTGCTTGGTTTAGTGATCTCTTGGTTGAACATGCTGAGATATTTTGGTCGTTATTCGCTGTCGATATGGATCACGTGTTGGCGGAACAACCACCCGACACATGGGATTCGTTTCCACTTTTTCAAATTTTGAACGATTATCTTCGAACGGATGGTAAGTTTCAAAACTAAAAAGTATTTGAATTGAATTGTTGATTGGTTTATTTATTTTGTGGGCGGTTGACTTAAATGATCTCGTTTGTTTAGATAACTTGAAAAACGGTCGTTTTCATCAACATCTGAGAGACACGTTTGCTCCGTTAGTCGTTCGTTATGTCGATCTCATGGAATCGTCCATCGCCCAGTCCATTCATAAAGGTTTCGAGAAGGAAAGGTGGGAGATCAAGGGAAACGGTTGCGCAACTTCGGAAGATTTGTTCTGGAAATTGGATGCCTTACAGTCTTTTATTAGAGACCTTCACTGGCCGGATCCGGAGTTTCGCCAGCATTTGGAGCAACGGTTGAAATTGATGGCTTGTGATATGATCGAATCTTGCATACAAAGGTATCGTTTCAAGGAAAGCCTCTCATAGCCGGAATTTAGAAAGAAAACTTGTCCGTAAAAGCCATGAAAGCGTCGCTTTTGTTGTTCCTTTTTGTCAGAAAGTTGTACCTGTAAATAGTTTTATGTGTTGTATGATGTTCACCTATGATACCTGACGCGTATATGCTTATTCTGTAAGTTCTGTTGAGTCTGGCATGCATATAGTCATTCGTGCATGGGCTTTGTAGTAGCAGTCTTTCATACGAATGCTGCACACCGAAATTTCCTGGAACGCTTTCACTGACTGTCCACCACAAACTTGTAGTTGGATGATCTAGTTAATATGTGGACAAGAAAGTAATGTCATATATATGTCACGGTAAAAGTGATAAATCGGGGGAATACATTAAATTCCCAGCGATTATTCATAATTACCAACTTAACTTGGTAAATTACTGAATATTTATCACAATTATCGGCTAGTTGATGAGGAATTCAATAAAAGTTTGCTCAGATCCTTGGCTTATGTTAGTTCTCATGTGTTCGCCACTTATTGAGGTTCGAAGACTTACTGGCGAGCACAGCTGATTGGCTTTGTTAGTTTTTTAGTTAAATTGCTCAAGTTTTTATTAAATTTCTCACTACAAGTTTGATAGTTTATAAACTAGCTGGTAAATGTGATAAATACTCATTAATTTCTCATTAACCAAGATTAGCTAAGCTGGTGATTATGAATAATCACCAGGGATTATATATATATTAGCCCGATTTATCACTTTAACCGTAACATATATACTAGGTTGGCTCACCTAATATTATAGTATTTGAAATGTGAATAGTGCTTTATGCTGTTACCATCAGCCAATCGAATTATTGTTTCATTATTAATTTATTGTCTTGGATTTTCAGAACGGATACAGCATTCCAGCAGTGGCTGAAGAAGGGAGTGACTTTCATATCAACTGACTACATCATTCCTTCAGAGATGTGTGCAATGGTGAATGTGATTTTAGACGCGAAGAATCAATCTTTTAAGTTGTGTGCAGTGGATGGTGTTGACGTGGTACGGATTTTACTTTTATTATACCAATTTCTTCCTCTTTACCATCTCCTGGTTTTGTTATGTATAGTTCTTAGACCAATCAGATCAGATCAAAACGTTAGGTAATGAATTATTTCATTTTCAGCATCAATATCATACCAAAATCGATGACATGATAGAAAAAACTTCAACTGGAATGACTCAAGGAATGATCACCAAACTGGTTTCTGTTCTGGAAGCCACTTTGTCGAAGTTAAGTCGCTACGATGAGGGCTCTTTAATAGGATCCATCTTAAGTTTTACGGTTTGTTGATAGAGTTGATTTTGTTTGGTGTTATCGACTGGATATAAACTATTTGTGTAATTATACTGTTTTTGCTTGCAGAACGTCTCTGGTTCCGGAAAGGACATGGGTCTGGCCTATGTTAATTTCACTCGGAATTGCATGGATCAAATCCGAAGCAAAGTCAACGACGAACTGTGGATCCTTAACTTCTTTGAGGTTTGGCGACTCTAATGCTCTTTATAAAATAGTTGATTCATTTGCGAGAGGATAAGGCGTTTTATAAATTTTATTTTGTTTTAGCAATGGTACATGGCTCAGATCCAAATAATCTGCAATTGGCTTACGGAGAGAATCGATCATTCTCTTCATCTGTATCAATGCACTTGCCTTGCAGTCATCGTCAAAAAGCTTTATTCTGACTTCGAACTCCAAGGAGTAATGGAAGACAAACTAAACTCTAAAATATACCAAACGGTTTCTCAAAGAATGCAAACCGAGGAAGCGACCTGTGCCCTTTCCATGCCTCACGGTGGTGGAGAGGAAGAGTAAGAACTCACTCATATTTATCCACACCATATTTAGTCTTCGACGGATAAAAAAAATTTTTTTGTTAATGAATTTGCAGGTATGGTTCAGCGGCTGCGGAAGAAGAAGGAGAGAAGAAACCAACAGTAACAATCAAAGAAACATTGAGCGGCGAAGATGCCAACGTCGTCTCGAAACTAACAAACGTGACGTCGAACGTGGTCGGGAAAGTAGGGAACATATTCGAGAAGGGTATCGGTGGTCTTTCGACCAAGTTCACGGGAGGAAGTTGGTTCTAGCATATCTATAACCTTATCAAAGTTTACGCTTTTTATCAGTAAAAAGCTTGGAATTTTTCGAAACAATAAAACCCAACGTTGTTGATGTCTTTCTTGTATTGTTTTGAGTTTAAGCAATTCAGGTTAAGACAGGTTTGGATTTCGAGTGCATATTTGAAGTGGTTTAGTATTTCTTCTCTCGTTTTAGTATTTTTGGTTTTTGAGTTGTAAATTTAGTTTTGTTACATTATGCACGAAGTAGTTGTCATGGTTTCTCTGTGATAAGTTCTTCTCACTTATGATTATCGTTTATAAATATCTCACGAAAGTAGGAAGGTGTTAACAGATTTTTCTTTAGCGTTCTCAAACCCGAGATTTTATCTAGTCTCTGGAAAAGTTGATGGAATCAAATTTTTCTAGATGCTTGGGAAGTGTACTCAGTACATAATGGTGGGAACGGTATGATGTACAGTACATGGAGTAGTGAAACAAAACACCAACTTTCAATGAATCGCTTAAACTCACGACTATAATCATTTATTTTTTTGGGAACACCTCACCAATAAGTAGACAATATGTTGTATGTTTGATCTAAAATTTTGAGCGTAAAATTATTATTTTTTTTGTCGACAATGGAAATCAAAGTTACGGGTATGCCAGAATTGAAATCAATTCTACTTATATTTATTATTAAAGCGAGGGTTGGTCATCAGAAGGAACCGCCATCAATTCCTCTGATGTCAAACTTTGACTCGAGATATGCAGACAAATCCAGTCTGATTTATTTTGTAATGTTTGCGAATATGTTCTCTCTATCTCTCACGGATTGAGAATAAAGTAATGAAACACGCTAGTCTAGTCAAAATATATATAAAACGCCTGAGTGGGAGACCTAGCTCTCCTATAATGTGATAATTCGATAAAAGAAACAACTTTATTTCTTTTCAAATTTTAAAAATTTAAACCTCGATTCTTGTCTAATAAAATAATAATTATAATAATTAATGATAATAATAAATAAATAAACTCCGTTCGTATATTGTGGTGATTTGTTTTTTCAATTCCTATTCCTCTCATTGGGGTTGGGTTTTTGAAAGTGACAGAAGCGTCAAATGGTCTGTCACTGGTAGTAGTCATGAAGAAATTTTTAAGGTTATGTACACTTGAAAGAGAAGCTCATTCCATAAATATTGCACAGTTTCCGGGGAATTCACAACTGTCAAGCTCAGTTAGGGTAACTAAAACCATTCAGTATATACTTCTAGAGATTTGGTGTGGTAAATACTGCACACTTTTGGAAGCCGTGTGGTGTAGTGGTTAAGGTTCTCGATTATAGGTGTAGTCATAAGTTTGGGCCCTCCTGCTGTATCTTATCATACCCAGTGGTAGAAGGCGGGATTGAAACTCAATTTTGCACACTTATTGAAATGATTTCAAGTCGTCTATACTAACGTGAAGGAATCATTCCATAAATAATGCACACTAGTGGAAAACTCGCGTCACAATAATTACACTCTTAAAAGGAATTCATTTCAAAAATACTGCGCGTGGTATTTTTATGAATTTTAGGTCAAGAATATCACTCAAAACACGACTCATTTGTTGCACATTTATATGAAAATGTCATTTCAAAATTAATGCACACTTTTGTGAAGAAAACCTCATACTTTATGGTCTTTTCAAAATCATAAAATATAAACACAAGAAAAATACTACTACAGCTCACTCTACTTGACTAACCCAAACATTTCAGCTACCTGCTTTTGCAAATAAAACAGTCAAATCCTGACTACCAGTTTTGAGAGGAAACGACTTTAAATGTGTTAGACATAGTCAACGCTCCATGGTACGTACTAACTCCCTCATCCGTAAGGATCTCCATATTCCATCTGTTAAAGATGAAATCCGGAGATTTTCCATCAAATACTCTCCAGACTGGTGGACCACCCCAATCCTGCGCATCATCCTTGTCGACGAACGCAATGATCGTCGTCGACTAAAGAGACACAGACCGCTTGACTCCTCAACACGCTTCTTTTAGAAAATTCCTTCCACCAATCTTACTGATTGGTTATCCTTTCCTCTATCCCCCCAATACCCTCCATTCCATACCTTTCCTTCCTTAACCACTCCACTCCACTATTCCTACCGTCCTGCCTATCTAAATTTCCTCTCCCTACCCACCACTACCCATCTTCCAGTCCTTTCTCCCTTCCCCCGCCAACTCCTGTGGCCTGGACATTGGTCCGCTAAGCCCCAGCTAACCTCTAACCCCATTTCCTACCAACAACTTATAGTCCCTTCCTTGGGGACAGGTAGTCGTTTTCATAGGGGATAACAAAAAAAAAATGTGTTAGAATAAAACCATCAACAGCCTTAGTCAAGAATTTATTTGTGCTATTCATCACAATAACAACTTATTATCAGCAGTTTGCTTCATAAGTCATTCAAGTTAAATACTTTAAGGGGTAATCAATTTGCAAACATTTTAAAAGAATGTTCTCATTATTTTCTCTCTTAAATTATGGAAGCCCTATGTCGGTAGGGATTTCCTGCACGTGAAAAAAACACTTTTGTACTGATACTGAAGCATGGAATTCGGATTTTGAGCATATGTTGTTGGAACGTTAGTCTCTTCCTTCTGAAAAGCAAAAATTAAATTGAATAACACAGAACCCAGTTAAATAAATAAATTCAAAAGCTCTTATTGTTTTGCTGACCTCGATAACAAAGCCTAAACCCAGAATTATTTCTCTAACAACTTCATAACTAGGCTCGATGGAGTCTTCTTGAGGCATATCAGAAAAGTGGTATAATAAAGGTCCAAGATTCACCCAAATACCACCTGGTTTTAATATCTTGTATATTGTTTCTATAAAAGCAGCAATATTATTAGCACAATCTATAAAGAAGCAGGTGGCTATACAGTCCCAAGTATCACTTTCAGTGTAAACCTAAAGGCAAAAGATAAAATGAAACATTAAGTGAACTTTAATATATGAGGGAAGTAAATATTCTTATTTTATTCAGACTGTGGTGACAGTTTTACCTCTAAGAAGTCACCAGCTGCCATTGTGAAAGATGAATTTGTGCATAAATCACGAGGATTAATATCTGGAAATGTAACTGATTGAGTCTGATGCTCTGGTTTTATGTTGTTAACAAACTGATGAATCCATGGATGTACTTTATGAATATTTATATTGCAACATCTGAAAATGAATAAACAGTACTTAATTAGACTGAGAATGCCAAACACAGTCTACTTTCAGACATTACAAATCCCCTCTTAGTTTTAACGACCTAAAATAAGCTTCATGGCTTTTCTCATCCTCCCTAAAGCTTGACTAAGTTTCGTTTCCAATCTGAACACACTTATAAATGAAATGTCACAAAAAGAAATAAAAACAAAATGAGAGAACTATACTTAAAAAATAATTGAATGGCAAAGAACTGAATCATAACAAAATACATGATAATAAATGGTGTTAATTTAACCTGTCACAACACTTCAGCCTCAACTTTTTCATTATTTACGACTACAAACAACAACCTTGAACACAAAAAATCTAAAGACTCTTAAGAGCTTTTCATGGTAATTGGAAAAATCAATTTCTGTTGTACTTAATTTGTGTGTGAAGAAAGCTTTTAAGATGAAAACACATCATCAACTCACTTGTTTAATACAAACTGTGATGCGAGTAACATAAACAATGAAAATTCATTTCCTTGACATGTGTAGCCCAATTTGGCTATTTCAAAGGCAAGTCTTCCTAAACCGCCCCTGGAACCAATACTTTTATTTCCTCTGGTTTCCTAGGGTCTGATGAAAATTCATTTGTTATTTCTGTTATGATTGGTTGATAGCAATTCTTTCTTTCCTGAAAGGAAACAAATGAATGTTAATAAAAGGCTTAAAAAACACAAAAGCAGAAAAGTTATTTCAAGTGTTAAGATAAATATTGAGATCAATCTTTGTTTAAGAAGGGAAATGGCTTCTGAGATTCATTCCTCATGTTTTTGTCTTTAGTGGTGATGGTGGTGGTCCTGTTTTACACCCCTTTTTTGGGTATAACAGGATGCGGGAGGAGGATTCTAACTCATTATCATTGCATCCAAGTCAGGAACTTTAACCACTACACCACTCCTCCCATGTTTTTCTCTTTAGTTGAATGAAAGGATCACACAGATACAAATTCCAAATCACCCAACCACTTTGAAAGCATTTTTCTCAGATGGACTCCACCTGTATCCAAACAGTAATCAAGTCTAGCTATAAGCAGAAGTAGGCAGGCTACCATAGAAGATAAAGGAAGCATTACTTAATAATGAAAGAGAACAATAAGATAAAATGACAAATTGATAACAAGAATGGGATAAGGAAAAACCTTGTGAGATAAAACATGTTCCGTTACAAGTAACATCCAAACACATGATACAACTTGTATATTCTGTTTTTCGAAAGAACACTAAGGTGATGTAAAAAATTATTTAAGCATTTTTATTACCAGCTGGAATAATAAAAACAACAAGGATACTGTACCTGAGCACCATCTTCACTCCAGTCTCTTACTAGTTGCTTTAAAGTTGCTTGAACCCTTTCCATGTCAGACTCAACGGGTCTAGGATTTGTAACAATTGTCTGAAAACAAAATCAACTTTTATTATAATAGATTCCATTCCCAAAATATATTAAGTATATCATTTCAGAATCTAAGATATTTATTATCTATATCATTTAAAAATATTAAAGGAAATGGTTATCGTTGAAAATTATTTTACTTTAACTTCTATCAGGCCTGAAACTGTAGAAGCAACAGTGCTTTGCACTCAGGAGGAGTGTTATGGACAAAAAATACAGATTTAAGGGAAGGAAGGGTATCAAGAAAGTCCCAAGTATGAGAGAATGAATGCAGTGTAAAACAAGAAAGAAGTATACAAGAACTTACACAAAGTAAATGAAAAATTAGCATTTTATACCCCACCATTTAATAGACTCAGATAAACTGTTAAACTCCACTTACAAGTTCTTTCTACTATGGTTGAAAGGTGACAGAATCAAAAAACAAACCAAAACCATTTGGAATTAAGTATCAGGATCTACAACACCTAGATGATTTAAGAATCAGAACAAAATCACAACTCCCAGTGAAAACCAAAAATGGATTGAAGGGAAGAAAAAGAAACAAGAGGCACTGGACCATGAGGAATGAGAGAGAATGAATTAAAATTCCAAATGGCAATTACAAAAATGATTTTGAATGGCCCACATCAAAGAGAATAAAAAAAATTTTTCTTACTGTTTGATTGTGGCTGTGATCTACTGGATAAACATTTGCAAACATATAATCAGCATCCAGAATAATCATCTTTATTAAATAATCATTAGCTTCTATGCAGTTTTTTATTACACTAAGATGCTCTAGATAATTTTCCATCAGTTTCTGATGATGTGGAGGAAGGCTTTTGAAATACTGTTCAGTTTTGGCTATTCTTTGTAATGAGTATGTCCTGAAAAATAATTAATCATCATTACTTTTTGTACACTGGATGTTTCAAACCAAAAACGTCAACCATTTTTATATCTTTAATAACATTCCATTTATTTCATAATTCAATAAATAAAAAAGGAAGCTTAAAAAGCTTTGAAAATTTTTTATACCAGTCTTCAAAGCCGGGCCTATTGACATTTGAATAATTGAAGGCCGTTTCTCTCAAAAGTGTCAAACTTATCAGCAAATTTTTTTTTACTTGTCATTTTATTTCCGGGGAGAAAATTAAAAAAATCTTGAAAGGTAAATAAATAGTAATTGTACCCAGCAAATAGGTGTTTAATACAGTTTAAAATTTAGAGGATTAGAAAAAGTTCCAAAGGTCAAGTAAATGTATTCAATTAATTTTCATGGGCAAGGTAAAGCTTAAAATGAGTGTTCTTTGTCATGCCTCTCACGAATATTATTACAAAGATGTTAGAAATATTTACCTATAGTACTTAAAGGCACTGATGACGCTTTGAAAATACGCTCTCTCTTCTTCATCTTCCCATTCACCCATTTTAACAAAATTAAAAATTAAAAATTAAAAAACCTACAAAGTAACAATAGTGAAACGCGTGAAAAAGTAAATAAATTCGTGTCGTGGCAGAAGGAAGAAACCGACAGTGAATTCACTTGCTGCACGTCTGTCGTGGACTATCTACTGATAGTAGTGTTCTTGGTTGCACGTTTTGTTGTAATTAAAACGATCACTTGACACCGATAAGTTTTTTATTTATTTATTTTTTGTCAAGAAACTATTTATACATTTGGATAATTTTTTTTTGTTGTAAAGAAAATCATACAGTTCGCTTAGTTTCGTTTTTCTTCAGTCATGTAAGTTACGGGAACTCTGCAAAAGAAACCGATTCCACCATGAAATGCTATTACGAAGTACTCGGAGTACCCAGGGATGTTACTGACGAAGAATTAAAGAAAGCTTATAAAAAATTAGCCTTGAAATGGCATCCCGATAAGAACGTTGGTAACGAAGAAACTGCCAAAGAAAATTTTCAACTTGTGCAACAAGCCTACGATGTGTTAATAGACCCACATGAAAGAACTTGGTGATTATTATATTTTATTTATTTATTGTTCCTTTTGATAAAAATTTTTAATCTCAAACCATAAATTTCCAAATATTGATTTGTAGGTATGATAACCACAGAGAAGCAATTCTTAAAGGGGGATTAGGAGGAGATTATAAGGATGACTCTTTAAATATACTTCCTTATTTTTCTGCATCATGTTATAAGGGTTTCGGAGATGATCCCAAAGGATTTTACTCTGTATATAGAGAAGTTTTTAATAAGCTAGCAGCTGAAGATTCAGAGTATTTGAAGGAGGATGATCCAGAGATACCAGAATTTGGAAGATCAGACTCACCATATGAAGAAGTAGTAGCACCATTTTATTCGTATTGGATGTGTTATAGCACCAAGAAAAGTTATTTTTTGGTTAGATCCTTATGATACTAGAGAAGCTCCAAATCATAAAGTTGCAAAATTAGTTGAAAAAGAAAATAAGAAAGTTAGGGATAAAGCAAAAAAAGAGAGGAATGAAGAAGTTAGGAATTTAGTTGCCTTTGTGAGGAAAAGAGATAAAAGGGTTCAAGCATGGAGTCAAATGCTGGAGGAAAAAGCTAAGGAAAATTTAAAAAAAGTCTGAGGAGAATAGATTAAAGCAGATCAATAAGAGAAGAAGCCAAATGAAGGATTATGTAGAAAGTGATTGGTTAAAATTTTCAAATGTAGAAAAAGACTTAAAGCAAATAGAAGAACATTTAACAAAAGAATTCGGTGATGATGATTCAAGTTCAGAAGATGAAGAGTCTGAAAGTGACAGTGTAAATGTTAACAGTTCAAAGAAAGATGCATTTTTCTGTGTAGCTTGTAATAAAGTTTTCAAAACTGAAAAAGCTTTTGCAAACCATGAAAAATCAAAGAAGCACAAAGAAAATGTTCAATTATTAAAACAGGCTATGATCGAAGAAGATGATGCTTTAAATATTTCCACAAAAGAAGACAGAATACCTTCAACTAAAGAATCAGAAGGTAGTAATGAAAGTGATGTCGAAGAAATTAGTGATGATGAAAAAATCAAAAAGAAAAAGACTAAACATAAGAAAGCTAAAAAAGAAGTACTTATCATTAATAGTTCAGATGATGGTAATGAATCAAATGATGATTTAAATAATATTTTAACTCTACAAAATCAAAAAGGGAGAAATAGGAATTTATTAAATGATAAATCAGATGATGAATTAGAAGCCAAATCTAAAAAGAAGAAAAAGAAGCAAGTGCGAGGTTCAACCAAAGTTCCAAATGAATCAATAAATGAAGGCAGCATTGATCACTTAGAGAACTCAATAGACTCATTAAAATTAGATGAGGATGTTAATAAGTGCCCAAAAAAAGTTGAAAATCCAAAGGCTTCTAAGAAGTCTAAGCAGACTGATGTAAAGAAGGGAGAAAATGAAATAGCAAACATTAATCTTGTTTGTGCTGTTTGTAAAAATCAATTCCCATCAAAGAATAAGTTATTTAATCACTTGAAATCTACAGGTCACTCTGTTTACTTACCGAATTCAGCAACTGCTCAGAAGGAAAAGAATAAAGAGATTTCTAAAAAAGGCAAAAAGAAATAAAAAGGCAATTAAATAGAATCTTATTAAAATATAATATTGTTTTTATTTATAAAGAAAATTTTATTTCACCATCAAAACTGTATCTCTTAATTAAGAGATTCATAATTCTGACATGTCATCACACTCCCTCTCATATTGCTAAGATTTGTAGTTTTGCTCTCAAAAATAAAAATAAAACTGGTGATTCTGTATTCATATAAAAAATTATGTTACATTTAAATTAATCGTTGGAAAAGGTTGTAAGCTCATTTTTACTTTTTTCGGAAATTATTATGGGAAACACCCAATTTTCTATCCCAGTTCTTATTTTAACTTACTGTCTGTGATAGTTGACTTAAAATGATTTTCATTTTTATCGCAAAATGCGTGAGGAATGATTTATAAAAAAATTCATGACTCAAGGTTTTCTTTTAAAAAGATGAAATAAATTTTTATTGTTATAATGCTGTTAAATTATGTTGTCATTTAAATGAAATTCCATCCATGATTACACCGGAAAAAAATAACGAACATTTTCGTTCGATATATCGAAGGACCGGAAGAGGTTCTGAGCGGAAATCATCGCACCGGAAAAACAAACCCTAATCGCTCAGGCCAACGGCCATAACTCTTATTTAAAATTATAATTAAAGCTTTCAAATTGTCATGTATACACTCTTTTCTTCAAATTATCTATATTGATTGCTTTTCGTTAATGAATAATCCCGTTTAAAAATACGCAAAAATTTTTAATTTTACACAATACACCATGTAATTATGAATAAAATCTCATAAATTCTGGGTACCCATTATTACCTTAACTTCTAAATAACTGATATTGCAGATACCATAAAGCTAAGATCTTCAAACGAACGAAATAAACTTCAATTTTCACAGCCAGAAATAATCTTAATTTACTGTCACACTATTTACATTACAAGTACCATTCGTCTCATTCATCGAGTTAATTAACTTTCACAAATAAGAGAGGAAATTACTAAAAGTGTGATTTGATTAAAAAGGAAATCGTCTTGAAGTTCTCATTTTTTTAAACCTTTTAGTCATTGAAAACTGAACATAATAACAAAAGATCATTGAAAAAATTAAATTTAAACAATTTAACGGATTTACTTGGACGGACCAGTATCACAATTAGCTATAATTATAAGAAAGAAAATATCCGGTGTTATTTTGCCAAGAAATTTATTTTGAAGGCGGTAACGGGTTTAATGTTTTTAATATTAAATAATTAATAAAATAGTTAACCAGTTATATTCGTTGCACAATTAACAATTCACTCCAATAAGTCTATGTAGAAAATAAACAGAAAATTTTATCGTGCATTTCATTTTTCCTCTCGTCCCGCTACAATGCACTTTCTTTCCTCTTTATAATCATTAAGGCTTCAAGCCAAAGCTATTTAAATAATTAGAATCTGTAAGTTTTTAATCTTACATCCTTTGTTAGTTTATCAAAACATTTTAAGATTCTTATTCATATCTTGCCAAATTTTTTTCATTAACTTCACGTTTGTTAGCTTCTTCACCTGACTGAAACAGAACTAAAGTGTTCTTGTAGGTAAACAAATTAGAATTCAGAGAATAGTATTAATCTGAATAAGGAAGAAACCATTTTCGCCACCTTCAGTTCTATTTCGGGCAGTAAAGAAGTTACAACAAGACCATCAGTGTTAATGTATTAAAAACTTATTTTTCATTATAGTCTCAATGTGAGAGTTACAACGTTTGTAATAAATAATTCAGATTTAGTCAATACAATATTTCAGTAGAATAAATTCAAGCAAAACATAACTTTTTCAAACAAGAATTAAACTTTTTTTTGCGCTGCAAATAAGTCATTAAGAAAAAAATATCTTTTCTTAAACCTCGCGCCCAAAGCTCTTAATTTTATATAATTTTTATGAAAACATAATTTATTTTTAAAGTTAATTACGAATCTCTCGCAAAATTAAACTTAACTTATTCCTTTTGATGTCAGTTGTCAGCTAGCCCATTCCTGTGTTTCCTGAAGGGTTTTTGAGCTAAGCATTTCAATCTCCTGCAATAACTGTTCTGTTTCTGTGTCTATTTCTTCTTTCCTGGAAATATTTAAAAATTTCAGCTGAAAAGTTTCACATTTACTTTCAGGAAGATGTCAGTCGGAGAATAAGAGATTGATCAGTTGACTATCCTATAAAGAACTTGACAGCTACTTTCAAAGGCCGCCAACCCACTTCTGGGATCTGGCATTTCATCGTTTCCCAGATTTAAAAGTTCTTTAGAGTTATACAAACTGCTTATTAAAAAATTTATTAGCTGTCAGCATCTACAAAAGCCAATTTGAGATTTAAAATACAGCATTCAGATTCTGACACAAAATCAAACTCTGCTTACAACAGTAAATTAGACTTTACTTATATCACTACATCAAATGTATACTATCAATACTCACATTTCTACTTCTGCTGAATCCCATTCAAGTGAGTCAGCTGAGGAAATTCTAGACCATCCTCCAGCACTGGTAGCACTCTTTGGCTCCTCCTTTTCTACATTCGATGAAAACACAGCCATTTCTGGTAAATGTTCCCATTCTAAATCTAAAGAGTTTACTGATGCTGAGTTATGACCTTTTTCTAATCTTGTTTTGGCACTGCAACCAATTATTTTCATTTATAAACAAAATCCAAACGAAAGGTTACCATATTTGAATTGACAAAAAAATCTTGTATCACCTTGAAGGAATTATACAACTTTCAGTCCTAGCAGAACAATCTCCATCTGTAACAGACCACTCATCATCCAGTAGTTCCAATCTAAGAGAATTTTCCTAAAACGAAAAGCAAAACATCCTCCATTACTGACAACAGTTTGTAATGTTTTCTATAATAATCTTCAACCTGTCTTAAAAGATGTATGACCATAACTTGGATTGGATTAAATCCAAACAGCATGATCAAATAACTCATAATGAATGTTTGCATCGAATACTCACATGATACTTATTCCTGATGTTGGAAAAAACTGACTTTAATCTTTAAAATCCGGCAGCCACCAAAATAAACAATTAATTGAATTAAAACTTATACAAATTAAATTAACCCAAATTAATGCATCCATTTCCTTCATGTAAGAAACAAAACCCTTATATTACCGTTTGAAACTGGAGTTCTTCGATTCAAAATCAAATTTATGATCAACATGAAGCTCATCATTACAGTGTGATGATGGTGAATCATTTATGATATGTTCCTCTGATTCAGCATTAGTCAAACCACCAATTTGAATCTCAACATTATCCTTTGCTTTGGAGTAGTATTTGTATAAGCTAAAAAACCAAAGAAATAAAAAATAGTTTATACAGTAAGCGAAGATCCAAATAAAATCGACATTTTTTATAATTGTTACCTGAAGCTTTCTCTAGCAAGGTGGCAATGTCCTAAGCAACTGCCCATAACAATTCCATAACGTTACTTATAAAATATAATTAAAGAACTGCTACCTGATTGGAAATTTTTATGACAAAACCTGAATTTGTTGCTGTCGTATTCAACGCAGATGTACGAACTAGAGTTCATTTTCATTCAAGTGCTGACTTTAAAAATCTTCAAAGAAATTTTCGTGTCTCTCTTAATTCAATTCTAAATTAATTTATTTAGAAGTGTACTGTCTTGCAGAGCATGAAATTCAATTAACATCATGAAAAAGAGTGATTGTTTCGAGCATGACTTGTCCAAAATTACTTTTCTGTTTATTCCTAAAGCCTGCGCTTTTTTCATCTTGCCGGGGAAATATATAACTGCCAACTGCGTTTTGACTTTTTCTACTGTACTAGCCTGTCTTGGATTTACGGAAGTTGTCCTGAGTGAATTTATCCTGCGTCAAAAGACATAAATAATCGTTGTCTATTTTAAGCAACTTCATTACTTATACTTTAAGTCAATAATCCCGGTGAGACTAATCGATCAAACACTGTTTCCGGCATTTAGTTTCAATACAACTGCAGAGTACTATCAACGAATTTTTGACAAACATAAATAAGTGAATAAAAGAAGCAAAAATAAGTTTGAATAATTAGGCCCAATGAAAATATTCGTTTCTCTAGCAACGGTAACTCTTCTTAGCTCATAACAATTTGAATTTTTTGTCTTGAACCAACATAATGCGCATGCGATTTGAAAAAAAAAGTTTTCGCGGTTGAATTAAGAACAAATCGGGTTTGTAAACAAACTAAGGGGTTTCTGAACGCGCTTCGATAGATCGAAACATAATTAAAGAAACCTGCACCGAATTGTCAGTTTGTGCTCCTACGATGTTGTTTTAAATCAGATTTCGCATTATTTATTAAGAGTTTTTTAATCATGATTATGAGATTTTGCAACACCAATTTCTTCGAATAAGTTTTCTGGATATGAGTGAAGAATCAAGGGACGATTTATCCGTTATGGTAAATTTTTGACGTTTCTATTGTTTTTTGGTCTTTTAACCCGGAAGAAAAATTTTTCAGATTTACTTCAATTTTGATTGAATTTTTGTTATAACTCTCAAAAATTTGTTATAGAAACATATAAAAATGATTTGTTTTAGACTTATTCCGTTCAATTGGACAATGGTTTTGTGTAATCTTTTAAAATTAAACGTGATAAAAATTATTTCGCAAAGTAGGAAACACCCATTTTTGATAAGGTTTTTTATGATAGCATTCAATTCTGCCACCAGAGTTGTTGAAATTATAACGACGCTATTAAGTAACTTTTTTTATTGTGTTTAGGCTGTTGAAAATGACACAAAGAATGACAGTTTCGTATCTGTTATTGATGACAAAATAAAGGAAGATGACGGAGATATAAGATCTGCTTCAGGGGCAAGTGAAACTGAGGATGTCAAGGAAGAGTTTCAGGAAGTTATTGAAAATAATAAGGAATCAGAACACTTAAACAGTGAGCAGTGTGACTCGACGGAATCTGTTAAAAGTTTAGAAAAAGATGGTGATAGTTCTCCAAGTCTTACAGAAACTTTGCATTTGGATGAATCTGTTGGGAGTCAAGGAAAAGAAGGAAATTGTTCTCCAAGTCTTTTACAGACATTAAATTTGGATGTACCTTCTTCATATGAAGTTGAGCCAGGTGACTACCTTACTAATAATCCAAGAACCTAACTAATATGATAATGTATGACTGATGTTTTTGGTTTTTTTAGTTGATTTTCCCAATAGCCCCTGGATTACTGTTAAAAAGGAATCTCAAGTTAATCCTCTGTCAGATGAGGAAGAGGACAAGTCCATGTATCAGGCCCAACTGTTGTCGAATTGTCAAGATGTTCGTTTATTAAAAGGTAATCAAACTTTTTTCAAATTTAAAGGTAACAAAGGCCTACTTCTGTACTAGTAATCTTAAAGATTTATTTTTGTTATAGATGATACTGCAAATGCTGGAAGGAAGAAAAAGGTTATACCAGTGGGTAATGATATTTTCACAGACAGTTGCTGCGATGAAAGTTCTTTCGATGGGAGCCATACATCATTAGATGAACCAGATTTAGATGCATATTTGGATAGTCCAGATGAGCTTGATGATTCCATTATGGAAAGTAAGATAAAATTTTAAAAAAGCAAAACTAAATTGCAGTAATAGGTTAAGTGTTTGAGGCTCTTGTATCCATGTAAAATTTTAAATAATTTTTGTGTGGAAAGTATCTCCTACATCTATTTTTAGGTATACAATACATTAAAATAACAATTGTGGAACTTAGTATACCTTTTAAAATTTGATATTTTTTCCAGGGTTAGGAAAAGAAGTTGAACCAATACCTGTATTAACAGCTGAAGAAGAGCGCTTAGAATCTCGCATTTGGAAATACTGTGTAATTGGTGGGATTGAAAGAAGAATTGATTTGAAAGTCCTGGAGCCATATAAACGAGTAGTTTCCCATGGGGGTTATCTATCTCAAGAATCTCATAATGCCATTATTATATTTAGTGCATGTTATTTACCTGATAGAAGTAGAGTTGACTATGATTATGTTATGAATAACTTATTTCTGTAAGTATTTTGGTTCTGCTCGACTGTTTATACAAACCTATTGTAAATCTTCACAACATTTTAAACCTTGAATGTCAACATTTAGGTACGTGATAACTACATTAGACGAATTGGTGACAGATGATTATATATTAATATACCTCCATGGAGCTACTTCGCGAAGTTGTATGCCAAAATTTAAGTGGTTAAAACAGTGTTATCAAATGATTGATAGAAAACTACGAAAAAACTTGAAAGGGTTATATTTAGTCCATCCTACTTTTTGGTTAAAAACGTTAGTCCTTATGACAAAGCCATTTATTAGGTAAGTGTCTGAGTTATTTGGATAAAAATTATGGAATACCAAGGGTTTTGAGTAATGTAGCTCTTTTTTTTTCTTTCAGCTCAAAATTTAGTAAGAAATTATTTTTTGTCTACTCATTGAGTGAATTATTAAAGATTGTTCCTATCGAACATTCAAGCATTCCTGACAGAGTTAAGAAGTAAGTTTTACTAGTGGGTTTGATAAGTTTTTTTTTGTTTTGGTTTATTATTATAATTTTTTTAACCCTTTTTCATTTATTGATAAAAAGCTATTACAAGGCGATTGTTCTGTGAGAGATAGTGCTTCTGTGTTGTGTTAATGGTCAGACAACATCGCTGCTTTTTGTATTCTGGTTTGGGACAAGTTCGTGTTTCAGATTAACCAACGATTCAGAAACATATTTTCAGGGTTTTTCAATTTTCATTTCATGTTGAATGGTTGAATTATTTTAATTTTTGGTTTTTGTTTTTTTTTCATCCAAAATTCTCATTCGGTTTTTAACAACATTTAATTATTTATGTCAGGAGTGTCAAACTAGGCCTTCAAAAGTTTTTTGTGCCTCACTATTCTATGCAGTTCACGGTTACAAAATGGGTTAAATGGGTAGCTTTTTAAGAAAGTTTGACACTCTTGGTTTAAGAGTGTCAGTCTCGAATACTAATCATTAAGGCTCATAAATCAAACGATTTCATTAACAGGTATGATGTGTTGAAAGAAACACTGGAGAAAAGTTACTAATCTTTGGTGTGGATTTATCAATAAATAATGTTACTCATTAAAATATTAACCCAAAGCTTTGCCGAGGTAAGTGGGCATAACGGAGAACAAACGCTTTCTTAGTTTTGTAAAAAATTTTAACGATTCATTGATGTTTTGTTTTATTTGCAGATATGACCAAATCAAATTTAATTTGAATGGTGATTAATTCAAATTTTTGTGCTCGAAGCACATATATATACAAAATTTATTTGTTTTATTTGTAATAAAGTTTATTTATTGAATGTCGGAGACCAGCAAAAAGTTTATAAAGCTTCTTTGTTCTACAAGAACACTACAGATAATTTATGGAACGTTAGAAATTATTCAGTGTTTATAAATTTGTTGAGATCGGAGTGTTTGAGCTGTGCTTCTGTATACTCTATTTCTTTACTTGGTGATTATTGCTAAGTCTGTAACTTCGACAAAGTGTTACTGAAGAATTATGATATTAAAACCTCAGTACTAAATAAATTCTTATTTTTTATTTAACGCGTGCAATTAAGTTAACTGGTTGCTCTCGTCTCGCAAGAAGGAATTTTATTTTTCTTCAAGCCTTGAAAAAAATTTTCTTTATCATAATCTATCATTAAATGGAGTCATAAATTACTTTACTTCGTTTATTGAGACATTTGTTTTGGCTTTGTATACTCACAAGAGGAATCTATTTCATAAATAATGCACACTTGCAAGTAGAACTCATTTTATAAATAAACAGTTTTCGTTATTTCGATATTTATTAACAGAAATTCTGGGGTTGCCTTGTAATTTATTTTATGCAAATTAATAAACTGATCATTTTCCTTAGGTTTAGTCTTTTATTAGACTCATGTGTGGGAGGAGTAGTGTTGTGGTTAAAGCTCCTGACTTGGACGCAATGATCTTGAGTTCGAATCGTCCTCCCACATCCTGTTATATTCAAAAAAGGGTGAAAAACGGGATTAAAACCCCCACCACTATATTAAACTCATGTGATGTCTTTAAAAGTCTTGTTATCTTAATTTTTATTATAAAAAAGTGTGCATCATTAATGAAATGAATTATTAAAAAACTGTATATTATATACCACAGCTATTTTCCCTTCTAGTTTGGATTATTTTAGCAGTTCCGTCGAAACTTATTTCTGACTCAGTCTAGGTAAGAGTCTGATTGTAAAGTTTTATTTTGCTTCTTGATTATCTGTTGATTTTCTTTCAAAAGCCCGATCTTCACTTTTTTGACAAAGGAATTGATAAATCTAAACGAAATGAATTTTCTTCGTATTTGTGTGAAAATGAAAATTTATGCTTTCTGGTAGTTATTTTTGATTAATTTATTTTTACAACTTCCTTATTGAAAACTATAATTTTTTAAGTGAGCTGTAATAAATACTTTCATTTTGTGAACATTTTTGTGAGTAATGAAAATTTCTTTGAATTTACAAACTAAAACTGAATCAGACCCAATCATAGCACTGTAACGGTCATTTTCATTTAAAAGAGTCTTGGACGAATTAATTTCAAATCTGCAACGGTCGCTGACGAAATTCAAAGGAACAGATTGTTAATATTGTAATTTAAAATGTGATAACACAAAAATTTAATCAGAGTCAGGTCCAACAAGGTGTTAACCAAATGTATGAGATTGTATAAACCAGAAAAGTTTATGGCTACAACACAAAATTGTATAAATTTAAAGAAATTGAAATGGATGGGCGACAAAGTCCTTTAATAAGTATTTAAAAAATGTTTTCATTCGAAAAGAATTTTAATACAAGTATGAACTACTTATGACATGAGTTCGTGCATTTGACCAAAACAATAAATCAGGCTTACAGTAATTTGCACAACAAACTATCCAAATATTCAATAAATTTGTGTTCTATTGCTCTATTTAATCACACAATGATTAGTTTAGTTTAGTTTTAATGTCGTTTTTGACCCTTGGGTGTAACAGAAGGTTTTAAACTCACGACTATAACTCCTTGTATAATATAAGACAATAGTAGACATTGCCATTTATAGTCTTATATTTTATAGTAGTCTGTATTGTATGTAGTCTTGACCCTGGGGTACAACAGAAGGTTTGAGCTCAAGACTATAACTCCTATAGACGAACACAGCCACACCAGGCTTCCTGCTGAATCACGCAATGGTTAAGGAAGAACGGATTTCATTTTATCAAAAACTTTATTATAACAATGAATTCGTCGTTTTAGTAACAGTCAGCAGTTTTTTGCGATGTAACAACTCTTCAAAAGTAGTTCATAAGTTGTAAAATGACGTACAGTCTGCCATACAAATTTACAACCTTCAATAAACCTTTCAAGGAATTGAATTGCAGCCATAACCTTGGAATGTTGTAAGTAGTACAAAGAACATTTAAGACAGATAAAAAAAAAGTTGCACAAATAGACCATTGAAATGACTTCTCAGCGTCTGCGACATAAATTTGTGTTCGAATCCCGCCACAGTTTTGATATTCTAGAGCTTTTGTAGAAGCTTAGAGCTGTGACTTTGCTCTTGGCAAAAAACCCGGAAGAAGAAAGGAAGAGAGAGAGAGAGACGGTAGATATCAGGAAAATAAACGAAGGGATGGTAGAAAGTCTTTGATTTGTTCATAAAACCATGGCTGAAAATGTTTGCCTTTGAGGAGGGAAAGTAACAGGCAGAGAATTTAGATAATATGACGCACCGTAGACCAGCTGTGATGTCCGGAAAATCGTTTAACACTAAGAAGGGGCACGCTTACCTTACGCCAACGGAACTCTGTATCGTAAGTTGCTCAACCAAAAGCTAACGCAAAGCTCTTTCCCTTATTGATCCAAAAAGTAAACAAATACACATCACAGGAAAGCAGCAAAGATCGTATTGAAATATCCGAAAGGATGTATACTGAACGACTTTCTACTTTCAAAATCATTTTGTCTTTGCGTTGAAATAAAAATTTTTCTCTTCCCCTTCGAGTCACCAAAATTTTTTTATTTTTCCTTTTTTTAGTGAAAATATAAAAATAAAAAGGGTGACCAAGAATAATAAATTTTTTTTTTCTGTAATAACAGAATAATTTTTTTCTTTCTTTTCAAAAGATAATAACATTAAAAACGAGTTTTTAACCCAATTTTAATTATTCATTTAAAGTTTTTAAATTACAACAAAAGTTTTCCTCCCTCAAAAATATTTTTTTTTCTTTCACTCCTGGCTCAACTTTTTTATATTATTCTCTTGATTTTTAAGCAAATATATTATCGTTGAGAAAAGTTTGTCGAAAGAAACGTGGCAATTGAATTTTGTTTTCGAGGTTTCTTTTCCTCATGTTTAAACAAAATTTAACTCCTTTTTTTTATTTTTTCAAACATTTTGGGTGATTTTTCAAGAGGTCCTAATTCTTTTTCCCCTCAAAACTTATTGTAATTCACATTATATCATATTTTTTACAAACTTTTGAACCTAAATTTTTACAACAATAACAAAAAGTCAGTTTCTTGTATTTCCTTTATCTCCTTCATTTCTTCCTCTATTGAAAATTGAAAACTGTTAGCTATCAAGCTCACAACCTGAACACCAAATTTTCAAATCCCTTAGAGATGCCCTCAGGTATCAGGGAAACTTATGAAGGGGATGAGGGCGAAATCCGTTGGGGTTTCAAAATTTTTATTACTTACTATTTATATTAAACCTCTGTGTACTTGCATGAAGGGTTTATTTGCTTTAAAATTCAAATTACAAGAGGGTTTCAAGCAGAAATCCGATTTCTTGTTTTCAGACCACAATTTAGAATAATATAAATAAAAAAACGTTGGTTTTATGCTTTCAGGGTTTTTGTTTCTTAAAACACAGCTTTAAATATTTAAAGAAGAAGTAAAATGTTTTCTTTGTGTTCTGTCCTCAAGGCTTTCCAAAATTATAAACTTTTTACACAGGAGATGGAATGTCAGAATCAGTTCTCTGAATTTTAAAATAAAAATGTTTGGGAACAACCATAAAATCAAATCTTATAACTGAGAGCAAATCTTAATAATTTGCAACCATTTACAATTTTTTTGGTGTATTGTTTGGTTGCTGAACCATAACTTCAAAAATAGTAACTCAAAAACAGTTTCCCCTAACCTATGGGAAGCTATCACAGAGATGAATATAAAAATATGGAGCAGTACCTGTGCCTCATGAATATTTGGACTAACTTACCATAAAAGGAGTAATTAGTATTAACAACATCTTATGTTAGGTCAACATCATGATCACATAGAAAATTCAAAATGAAAATCATTACTTTTGTTTTACTTGTTGTTATTATTTATAAAAATTTTATTACAATATCTATACAATTTTTGTTTTTTACAACTGACTGATCAGGAAAATGGTTTTAATTCATTTGGAAGTCCCAAAATATGGTGGTTCAATTTAATTAGCCTTAAACTCATTTACATAATTATGTCACCTATTGAGAAATAAGTATAAACATTGAGTTTAGGCTTTGTAGTGGGTCACTTCCAAAATAGGCGATTCTCATGGCTTAATGGCTATCAGTATTTGCTATTAATTTTTCAGTTAATTAGGATTAAAAAGAAGTGGCTGAGTTCGCCACTGAAAAGTTTTCTTCATTAATATTTCCTCCCAGCATAATTCCTTCCAGTTCTTGTAAATAAGGGAAGGAAGTAGAGAAGAGAATTTCATTTTTTTTTCTCGTATTCTCAAAGATGTAAAAAGCGTACAAGCTTCATTATAATTTTAAAGGAAAGGAAAAATTTACAAAAATAAAAGAATTCCCTTTGAATCCGACCACAAAATGTACTTTGCCCGGAGCTTCGACGCTTTCATCCACACATTTATTGTGTATATGTGTAGGAGAAAGAGAAAGCGAGACGGGGGCCAGGAAGGGGTTCGAGGCGGCGGTGGAGATGAGGAGGGGGTGGCTTCATTGTAATACATTTACAAAACAGTATCCCAGATTGTGGAAAGAGGAGAAAAAGGAAGGCGCAGTGAGTTAGGACGCAGTCTAAACCCCGATCCCCTGGAACCGAAGGGATCCCCCCCTAGTCCCGCAGCCCCCAGCAGGGCGCAAGACCAATCAATGACACAGGACGCTATGTGCACTATTTCTCTCTCTCTCTGATACTAGTGTTTCGTTCAAGTTTTAACATACATTTCTAAATTAATATTTATAATTTACAGCAGTGAATTTATCCGGGAAATTTTTTCCAGTTAAATAATATCTCAAGATGTACGAGAGAGTCGGATGAAAGCGATGAGGTAAGTAAAAGCTCGCCACGAGTTACTTGTTTTTGTTTATTTGTTCCAGCTAAACATCTATTGCTTTTATTTCGAAGTTGTCCTGTACGGAAGTGATCCCGTAAACAGGGCGTCAACTTCACTGTGGAAAATCTGGGGAGAAATTCGAGAACTTTCTTTCGGGACATTTTATTTTCCTCCTTTTTCTCCTTCATTTTCCCTTTCGTATTCTCATCTCCTTAATAACATTTGTTGCTTTTTTTGTTTATAAACAACACTCAGCCGTAGCTTTCGCGAATATTTAAAATGTTACGTTAAGGAAAATAAAATGGCGATGGATAGAGCTCCGTTTTCCATCTTCCATTATTTCCTTTTCTTTGTTTTGAATTTTTCAAAATTTAAAAAACGACTTAAAATTTTGCATTTCATCCAATTTTAATCCTTTAATTACTAATTAATAATCTATATTAAATAATTTTTTTTTGCAAAATATCTAAAACAATGCCTTTCATCCAAAAATATAAATTTATTATAGTGTTAGCCTTTCTCCCTCATCAAGCGTCTGCATTTTAGTAATTAAAAAATTAAAAATTGAATTCACAAATGAATTATTTATTTATTTTTTGGGAACTGTGGTGTGAGTGTCTTTGTCTTTTCATTCCTCTAACCAAATTATTATTATTTTTTAATTTCTTGAGAGCTTGCTTGAATTTTTTAAACTCAAATTCTTATCAAATTAGAAAACTAAGACTTTAGGCAACTGTTTTGTTTTTAAGATGAAATTCCTTAAATTCAACAATTAAAATATCAAATTTCAAATTATAAATCTTCATTTGTTTGATTTTTGGATCAAAGTTCTATCAGTCAACCATTATTGAGTTCAAAGGTAAATTTATTTAAATAAATTAATTATAAATAAGTATTTGAGTTAATTTGTTAATGAAGCAGCAGGGATATTTGTTTAATTGAAAAGCTATCAGACTCTGTTTTATAGCTGATTGCAAGGAGATGAGGATGAAATTTAAGTGTCAAAATCAGTCTTCTCATAGACAAAAATTTGTTTTTTAAATTAGTGGGAAAAAAATTTTTCTTAAAGGGCGCGTTGGCAGGCTGCCAGTTTAACCACTTCTCAATAGGATCATCAGTTCCATTGCATTTGACATGAAAGCAATGGATAAAAGGAATTGTACCCCATTAGCATGTATGATAGGGTTGTTAGTAGGACATATACTTTTACATCATATAAGACATATCCTAATTAACATCAACCAATATAATTAGCAATGGAACTTTAACAACTTTCCTATTTCTCACCTAATCACAGTATATAGAGTACAAGATACTTGTATGAGTATAGCTAAAACTTAATCTGTTGTCTTTGTTTCAGAAGAAAAAAAGAAGAGATGAAGAAAAACACAACTTCAGTCCAACATCAGTGAAATCCGCCAAAAATATCCGAAGAGATGAACTGAGAGCGATTTGGCCGTATGGCGAAAAACGCCAGAAATAAATTTGAATAAATAAATAAATTTTTAATCGCTTCAGCAATAAAATAGATTTTGGAAGGTCGTAGACAGCTGAAATAAATAAATAATCGAGAGCAATCATCCTCAATGAATGATCTCGATTATTTTATAAATACAAGCTGTTTATTCAGAAACCAAAATTATTTTGTTGATTTGGTTTAAAAATAAATAAAAATTTACAATAAAGAAAAGATTATTGTTGATTTGTTAATTGAATCAGTTAATTATCATGTCATCAAGAGCCAACAATAATCTTTCTATAAGTCAATTTTATTTTTAAGTATTTATTTTCAGGTTATAAGTTAGTAATTTAGTATTAACAAGAAACAGCCAACATAAGTTAAGTTTAGGTTAGTCCGTGTCCGCGATTTAGGTTAGCTTAGGTTTAAGGGTTAATCGTTTTTGAAATTACTCCGGCTAGGATTCACCAAAAAAGTTTCTCGAAGATGAAATCAGTCGTTGTTCACCACTTGGTAAGGAACAGAATGGCCACAACGGTTTGTCAAAGGATGATGGCTCTGAAGAAAATGGGAATAGCAGACCCAGCAGCAGGCAAAGCTCACAAGTTAGTTATGGAAATTCTGCCCACGAAGACTATCAGAGACTTATTCAGCAGACCAATCAGAATAAACTGAAACATTTGATCGGCGAACAACCGGACATCAGCAAATTATTCCCTCATCAAATCCTCAGTAGAGCCCAGTTGCAGATTTTGCTGAAACAGCACTCCATGTTTATTCAAGACCAACAGAATCATCACAAACAGGTTGGAATGTAGTTAAAGCTCAACACATTCTGCAGGCTTTGAAAATAAAAGCCAAATTTAGCTCCTCAACAGTAAATAAAATAAGCAAAAATTTTTTAACAGTATCATCCCCACTTTCCCCAACAGCGAAATGGTCTGGAAAGACGTCAACTAGAACAAATCATGCAGCAAATCCAAGAAAGACTGCAGGCTAATTTCATGCAACAAACACATCTGTTGGATGCGATCGACAAGAAAGGAAGTGAAGTCGCTCAGTCTCAGTTGCTTGCATTGAGACAAGAACAGCAGCAGTTAATGCAGCAGTGGCAGTTCACTCAGAGGAAATATTTACTACAGAGAGGTTTGTTTTAGTGACGGCTATGTGGATATCAGACCAGAAAAATTTCATCTCCCAAATTTTAATTTTAGGCCTTTTGAATTTTGCAGGACTAAATCCAGGGGAAATTCCTAGTCCTTGGAAGGAGCATCCGAGAGAAAATATAGATGGGAATCATGGTTCTATAAATTTTAAAAATACTCATGGACCAAACGGTAAGCAAAAATTGAATCAGACTGTACTATAGTCTTTAACTAACATTTTCAAAAGTTTACAATTCAAATCAAACCAAACTTAAAATATGATTTCAGGTATATTTAATCCATTTGAATTGATCCGCTGGGATGGTTTAAATGGCCTATCAGCACTCCCAGAAGAATTTTTAGAAGAGTTCGCTGAAAAGTTAAATCCTCTATATGGACATGGAGTTTGTAAATGGCCTGGCTGTGAGTCTGACTGTGACGATTTTCAAGCTTTCAACAAGTAAGTAACAAAACCAAATCCAAATCACCACCATAGAACATCCCCCACGTTCTTAACTCATTTTCATCTCTTCAGGCACCTGAATTCCGATCATAATTTGGACGACAGAGCCACAGCTCAAGCTCGAGTTCAAATGCAAGTCGTTTCACAGCTGGAAATTCAACTGCAAAAGGAAAGAGATCGGTTGCATGCCATGATGGCACACCTCCACATGGCTAAACAAGCAGTCGAACAGAGCAAAGTGGAACAACAGGTATCACATTTGACTACCTTAACCTAGTCTTCTAAAAGATTTTAGGTATCATGTAATTAATGTTATGATTACCTTTTCAGGATTCGAAATTAAACATATCTTCTGGACCGAATCTGGATGAGAAACACTTGGATCACATTTCGTTTAGCAAAATGATAGCAGAAGTTCGTTCATCAGTTCTGCAGCCGTTGTCATCGAACATAAGTCCATCAGTTAGGAGAAAAATCAACGACAAAAATAATTCTACTCTGGTCGGAGGTGAGATGTTCGGAATTTCTCAGTGAATTTGTCAAAAATTTGAGTTGTCATGCCAGAATCCAGACACAACAGATAAACTAGACGAGTAAAAGGTTTCCAGTTAAATAACTAAACACTAAGACTGACGACTTATATTTCTGTTTGAGTTCTCAAATACAAGGTTTTAGGATTCCGGCCCTAATTAAGAGTAAAATCAGTTTCAAATGACAGGCTAACACTTATATAGGTATGTTTTCAGGTCTGCCTTACATGCTCGAAAGGGCTGGTTTGGATGTTCAACAAGGTAAATAAATATATTTTGTCAATAACACTCCTTTTGGGTACTTTGATACCATTTTTATTAAAACAAATTTTTGTTTATAGAAATTCAGAGAAACCAAGAGTTCTACAAAAATGCAGATGTTCGCCCTCCCTTCACATATGCTTCATTAATTCGACAAGTAAGTAACCTTTCCCTGCCTTCACCGTAAAATGACTTTGCAACAGTTACTATTTGACTAATAAAAAATTTTTTTGTCTTTCTTTTCAGGCAATAATCGAGTCACCGGAAAAACAGCTGACACTCAACGAAATCTACAATTGGTTTCAAAATACTTTCTGCTATTTCCGACGCAATGCAGCAACTTGGAAGGTAAATGTTGTCCCTATAACTCTATATTTTTAATTACTAATAATTTAAGAAAACACCAGGTACAATTATCCGTCTTTATTTCCCTTGTCCTAGGATAGGACACTAATTCAAAGTAACTTCTACTCTTATATGTTGTATTTTGTAATCAACTGACTTGATGTCCTGTGTTATAAATGAGACATAGCCACTGTCATAATTTTCAATATCAAAATCACAAATCAGAATCCAAATCTTTCTATTATTAACTTAAGTTTCTATAAAAAGTAAATCAAAGAAAGATGGATAATGTTATATTAATATAAAGTACTTTGAGTATAATGGTTTTGAGTTGTATAGGACAGAGCTTAAAGTTCAGATTTCTATTTTTACTATTCAAATTATAAATCAGCAGGTTTTCAACCACTCTCCAGTTTCTTTTCTGTTTCTTACTTTAAATTTTCATTTTCTGTGTTGTATCTTCAAGTCACTGCTGGATTTTCTGACAAGTTTACTATTTAACATGCAAACAGCCCTCTAAATAAGTTTTTATTAATCATTTTATTATATCAACAATCAATTTATAACAGAGAAGCTTTCAAACATACTGAAGCTTAGGAGAAGAGAACGTTTTATCGACTAAGAACTAACTGGGTCAAAATTAATGGCTTTTGCCATGCACTAAAAAACTCTTCTTCTTCCCCCCGCCCATCTTTTCCCCTTGAAGCCATTACATCAATTATTTGATGGGAAATTAACGAGGGAAATAAATTTTTATTGTTAAACTTAGACCCGGGGCTCAGATAGAAATGACACTAGAAGGTTCGTACAAATTGTTGATGATTGTTGTTTCGTATATAGAACGCAGTTCGACACAACCTTTCACTTCACAAATGTTTCATGAGGGTCGAAAACGTGAAAGGAGCAGTTTGGACTGTTGATGAGGCTGAATTTTGCAAACGTCGCCCTCAGCGGTGTGCCACAGGGTATGTGTGGCTTTCTGCCTCTTTTAGCAGAGGCGAAACCACAGTATATGTCTTCATTCTAGTCGAAGGTTCCCGTATACGGATTTTCTTTACAGAGAATTTTCTTTTTTTCTTTTTTATATTTGTACATCTTTGTCTTGCTAATATTTTTTTCTCTTTTTTTGAAAGTTTGTCAGAAAGAAATAAATTTTATCTGTTTCCTTCTGGCAGTTCTTTCTCATCTTAAAAAAATATACTTTTGATACTAAGAAGCCGGGTTTAACTATAATTTTGACTGATTCTTAACTGCTTTGATGTTTTTATTTTTAAATGACATTGGGGGCTGGTAGTTAGGCATTAAGCTCAAGTAAGTTTAACTAAGCTCTCAAATAAATTGTTAGAAAAATAAATTAAAGCTAAACAAAAATGTTTTGTTGTTTAAAGCACTACTTGAAGTTATTAATAAACAATCTTCAATCACTACCTTCATCACATTTCGTGATAATTTTAAACAAAGTTTCAGTTCTAAGTATCAAAAGTCCAAATTTCAATTTTCAGTAAGTAGGAACCAAAAGGAGTCTGTTTGGAACACTGACTCCTTGAAAATAATTTTGCGAAATGAAGTTTTATAAGTAGTACACTGAGGAATGATTTTGGTTTATAAGAAGAGCTCAATCCAGTGTTGGATAAACAAAACAATTAACAACAAACAGATAAGTTGTCTGCTAAATTCAGCAGTCATTAAACAACTAATTAAATTTAAATGATTATTTTTCTGTTTTAATTAAAAATTATAATTTAATTAATTTTTGATTAAATTTATTATTTTTTGAAGTTTCTAATGTTATAACCAAAAATGAATTTTGGAGAAAAGTTTTTACTTTGTCATGTATTTGAGGTCCTGTTGTTTGATATGCATCAACAGTTTCTAAAATATTAAGAATCAGAGAAACATATATTCACTTATAAATTATTGGGTAAAGTGTATGAATATAGATATACTTATAAAACTTCATACAAAATTAGGTGGGTAAGTAAAATTAAAGAAGAAGCTCGACAAGAAGATCATGGGAACTAGGAAGGAGGCCTACACAAGAGGTAAACCCTGTAAGAAACCGTTGTGCGGGAACTGACTAGAATGAATTTTTCTTCAAATTTTTTTACCATTTTTCTAGTATTTTGGTATTCTTCTTTTTCTTTCCTTTTTTCATTTTATACCTACGTAAAACCAAAAAAAAAAAGAAAATCGTCATACTACCTTCTCTACCTTTGGTGGTTTGTGTACACAGAATGCAATCCGCACCAATTTGTCACTGCACAAGTGTTTTGTGCGTTATGAAGACGACTTTGGTTCTTTTTGGATGGTGGACGACGCGGAATTTGTTAAGCGACGACATCTGTCGCGGGGGCGCCCTCGGAAGTATGATCCCGCCCCTTCACCCACTCCACCCCAGTCGACAGCACAGTAAGCACTTTATACCTATAATCTCTCTGTTAACAATAACCGTGTGGTTGTCTTATTCAAGAAAATTTTTGGATTGTTGGGTTTCTAAACTACAACCAAAGTTTAAAGACATTACAGACATAGTTTTCTTGAATAAGTAACACACAAACAAGTGAGTATAAGTCAAATTGGGAAACAAAAGGTAAGCAGTAAAGACAACAGTCAAGTAAGTAACTTTCTTTCCTGTTTCTGCTTTTTTCTTATATTAAAAATGTATAGAAAGCATCAAACTCTATATTCAGAAACTAAATTTCTGTTATACAGCAGATACTATATATTCTTTCTAACCAAACCTGTTGGTTTATTTATTTATTTATATAAACTCAAAGAATTCATGTTTGTTGCTTTCTGTTACCTTAATACTGACAGGTAAGACTTCTTTCAGCATGCTTTCCTTTTTATTCTTACATTTTTATACTTCTTTGCACGTTTTTCTATTTTTCTATATATTTTGCATGTTTTCTTATGACTTGAATCATTTACTATAACTTAAAGTTTGATTGTTAATTATCAGAGGCACTCAATTGGAACCAAATCTATACTGGAGGTCTGAAGGTTTTGTGTAAAATCATTACTCCAACAGTTTTTATAAGTTTGAGTCACATCTAAAATGTTTCAAAGTGTACATTACTCCAGATTGGTTAAATTTGGGTAGCTCTAAATGATTATGCAAATTTTATGACATATTTGCTTATAATCTTGCGGTGTTATGGTTTGAAGCAAATATAACAAAATTTTCATCACATTTGTGGGAATTGTTCAAAGGTTTTCAATTTAGAGCCTCTCATTGTTCAATTCTAAGTCATTCGTTTGTTTTAAAAGGCACAAACAGTGTTTTCGAAAAACTTGAGATGTCATGGTAAGAAAAAATATTTGAAATCTTACTGTTTGAGTTTGAAAGAACAAATTTTGTATATGACAAGTTTTTTAAATTGAAAAATGTTCACCCAAATTATTTTGTAACATTCATTTTGGTTTCTTTTACCAGAAGCATTCAGTCAAAATGCAACAGCGGAACAAACGGCATAAATGGAAATAGTATAAGGCACAGTCCGGTGCACTACGATGGAAAATTTAACCCATCGGTTCAGGTATGTTTAGATTTAATTACTTTGTGTCTCGTGTTTGAGATTTTCCTCACCAAAATTGTTGCTCTCAACCGGAAAATTCTTTTTCTAAGGGTGCTTACGCTGACAGTGAAATGAATTGCGCGGAGGACTGCTCATTACCCAAAGAAGCTTCTCCGATTTTGACTCATTCGGAATTCAGGTACGTTCATCATGTCCTCTTTGATAAGCGCCATTTTGTTTTATATAAATAAAAATTTAATTCAAATATCTTTTCCACACAACAGCAGACAAACTCCAGTTCATATCAAAGAAGAAGATGTAGGTACGAATTTAATGATGGCTAAGAGCGGACTAGCCCATTTAATCAAGCAAGAAATGGAACAATCAATAGATCAAGGCGAAGGTCGAGATGATGGGAGTGCAGGAACAGGTCAAGACGAAGACATGCTGGACCATTTCGAAGAATCGGATGCTGATGAAAGGAGTTCGATTCACTTTGACGATTCGGAAAAATCACGCGAAGTTTAAATAAAAGTTGATTAGCTTTAAGAAAATTTATGTTAACTATTTAAAACTTAAGAGAAGTAATCTTTAAAAAAGATTACAATAAATCTAATTGATTAAAGAAAGAGCTTGGTATTGGGTGCCATATGCGATCGCGACATTTTCATCACAGATATTATTAAAATAGTATAATCAATTTCTATAATAGTTGTATCAAAAACTAAACCCCCATCATTTGACACCTAAAATGATTCCCAAAACTTTCTGATTTTCAAAATTTGTGCTTTTTTTAATTATTTATTTGTAATTTCCGTTTTGGATGTCACAACATGTAAATGACAATTCCGCTTTGTCTTTCACTCTCTCATATGGCACCTCTAGCTCTTGCAATTAATGTTAACTTACTTTTGTAGTTATTTCACAAAAATACTATTATTTGTTTTCGTTAATACTATTTAGAGTTTTTCTTTGCTAGATACAAAAACACAAAAAAGATATTAATTTTCAGTATCTCCCTTTCATTTTGTAAAAGCAACCACTGTAGTACTAAATAAGTGTTTCAGAACTTTTAAACAAGTCCCAGTAGTTGGCCCTAGCTTATTAGGAACCCGAAATTTACTTTTTTTATTTTGATTTAATACCTGAAATATTTAAGGGTATATATCTTGCATTTCAAGTTTTATACACTCAGTAGAGTCTTGGATCTTTGTTTTTAAACTTTAACGAGTGCTTAGCTTTTTGTGTTTGTGCTTTAGCATATTAATTTTTGAGATTTAAGTTGTCATTTCAGTCGAGTATAATAGGTAGCTGCAAGTTGTAACTTGAATCATTGGCGTGTAGTGATAGGGAAACTGTATTTCCCCCTTTTTTGTGTGTTAAAAATGACAAAGACGAACAGTTTTCCATTTAAACTTGTTTTTAGTATTTTGTATGGACCAATAAGAACCCCAAGCCTTCATTTAAAGAAATAAAGAGAAGCAGTGCTTCCACAGGTTCCACTAAACTACCACGCCATTGACTTATGTTTGTTAAAATTTACCCAACTTAAATTTTTGGGATGTTAAGTTGTTCCCAGACAACTTAATCTCAAAATATTACGCTTTGTACACCCCAACTTGAATTTTGGGATTCTAAGCTGGGCCCAGACGGCTTGATTTCAAAATTTCAAGTTGACAAGTCAAATTGTAACAGGTTATAACTTGCTCTACGATCGATTTGAATTCATCAACTTTCCACTTCCGCCGTTTTTGTTTCAATTTTCGAACCCACACTGGTTGGAAAAGGGCGTGTGACGTTTTAATCTTTGTGATTTCCAAATTCGCTTAAATCTCACGCTATTGCAAAAGCACAAAATCCTTGGACGTTTTATTTACTACCATTTACCATTTTTATTTTCTCCTCCCAAGTTCCGTTAAATAGATAAATATGTATCCGTTAATTTTATTATTGTTATAATTAATTATTGTTTGTTATACATTATGAAATAAATATTTGTATAGACCACCGTAGATTGTAACTTTTCTTTTTTTATTAACTATAGGAAGAGTGTGAGGAATGTTTTTGTTTAATTTCACGGAGCGTTTATAAGTTTTCATTTTCAGATTTGAATGACAAAATTTGATTTTGTTTTAAAATAGATTGGGGACCACATAATTGAGTTCTTGTTTTTTATTTTTGTAAACATGAGCTTTCAGTTAGACCTAATTTGATAATTTCAAATATTCCTCAAGCTCTACAAATAGAATTTGTTTTATTTAATTTTAAACTCGAGTAGTTGAGAAAATAAAATAAAAATTAATCACAGTAGGTTTTGGATAAGGCATAAAAATTCTCGAAATTTTGTAGGAAACTGTTTTAGAAATTCCAAATCTCAAGCAAATAGTGTTTGATGATTACTAAAAAGGGAAAACGAAACAAAACTATGTATACGGTTTTTTTAAATAATTTTATTCACCTTATTATATTTGTCTAAAACACGGGAATGTGCTCTAGTGCGGTCCTTTCCACACTTATTTAGAGATTCTTTAATTAAAGTCCTAGAATTAGACAAGGAATAAGTGAAACGACAACCTCACCCTTTCCAGGATATTAATCTCATTTATACTAATCAGCTTAATCCCAGTTATGATCTGTATATCCAGTTTGTAATTAGTGTCTTTTTGAAATCTTGAAAAAAAAATCTGTGTAAATGAGATTTTGTAAATTAGGATTCATTTTAAGTGCAACATGAGAATATTTAATGTATGATTTTTGAATTCGAAAATAAAATTATAAATAATTATTGGCAAAACGTAATTTGGTGCTTTTTTTATTTATTTTATTAAAGAATCCGATTTCTTTTCCGAAATCATTTACTCACCTTTTGTTATTGTTATTAATATATTCAAGCGGGATGGCTGGTTATATTACTTGTCCATAGAGTTATGGTTGTGAGTTCAAATCCTCCTCCCGTATCCTGTTAAACCGAAGGGTGAAAAAACGCGGTTAAATGTCCAACTCTTCTTCTTATCACTATACTATCCCTCATTCATTCTCTTATCCTATCCTTATGACTGCTATTCCAGTCGCATCCTTTTATTCTATTCCTGGGGTTGAGATACTGGTCTGCTCCCTTTAAGTCAGACCAACTACAAAATGTCTCGCTTAGAGACAGATGGCAGTTGACATGGGGGAAAAAAGTCCAACACTTATGAATCATAAGTGAATTCAGGCTTTCACTTAAATAATACAAGTTACTCAAAACTTGAACAAAACAGTGAAATTCTTCTACAAAATCAGCCCAGCATCGTTTAATATGTAGATTGTAGATCTTCTTTCCAGTTGTGGATTAAATTTTCAACAGGAGTTTTCAAATATTCCTAAATTAATTTGAATCTGTTAAAATATGGCCTTTTGGAATTGATGAATGTTTCAGTTAAGAATTCAGGCTTAAATGTTTTTAGAAATTGAAGAATTCTGTCTCAGGAAAACCTATTTTAGGGAAGACATTTTTGAGTCTCTGATCTTGTGAATAGTCAAATAATTCATACAAGTTATTACGTTTTAAGGTGATCTTATTTTATACATTTCCTTATTAATTTGTAAATAATTTCTATTATCTGATTAATTCCTCCTGTTCTACTGTTTCATTATTTGAATGAATGAAATTTTCTCATCAAATGCCTAATAATGTTTTTGGAGTGTGTCCATGGTAATAGTGAAACTCAGGAGTTCGAAATATGTTAAACTTTTGCAGAAAACCTGAAATCACTTTTTTTCTAAAGTTTCAAATTTGACCTGCATGAATTCAGACGATCACATAATTAATAAAAATACAAAATAATATTTAGCCATGTGTTAAGATTTTAAAGTAAATTTCAAGACAAGAACATTATAACAAAGTTGATCATACATAAATTTTACCATTATTATTTCTAAAAAATGAATTTATTTAGAATACATGCCTTTATTATAAAATCTGAATGACAGAATCATCAGAAGTAAGTTTGATAGAAAAATCAGCACATATAATATCTGTTAACATGATGAATGAAAGAATAATTAACAATAACTTAATAGTACTTTCATTTACACATTTCTTCAAAATTAATCTGAACTGATAAATTCACTTATTCACATATGACCTTAAAAAAAGGTTCATGAATGAGTTAACTGGTTACATTAAAATTTTTACAATATTTAACACCCAACTCCTAGTCGTGTCCAAATAAAGCCAGGTTGGAATTTATCTGATTGCTGGAATACTTGTGGATATGGTGTATTTCTAGATTTAAAATAATCAGATGGAGCATGCATGATGAATTTTAAACATTCAAGTCTTCGAGGTAGATCTTCATCAGGACCTAAAAATTACAAAAGTCAAAAACATAAGTTTCTCCTTCAAGTTCTTTTAGGGTTGAGAAGAATATTCAACCTACCTAAAATATATGATGATGGATCAAAACTTAAGGAGTTAGTGCTTTTAGTGGGTACCAACCAAGATATTACTGCACTCTTTTCACCATAAGCATCAGTCATTAAACCTAAACAAAAAACAAGTAGGCAAGAATTAGAAGTTTACTGAAACCTCCAATAAGCCAAAATGTTATAAGAAAAGAAAATTTTTCTGAATGTGACTAATAAAAACACAATTAAGTACCTCTAATTTGAGCATAAAATATTCCTCCATGGACATCCTCCACCTGAACAACATCTCCAATTTGTATATAGCTCCCTTTATAGAATATATAATTACTAGTTACAGTGGTTGCTACAGCTGATGGTGCTTTCAATGGCTACAACAAAATCATTAATCAGGACTTTATCTTGTCATTAAATATATACTAGAAATAATAAATTATAACACTTGATCTTCAGAACCGTTAGAAATGTCAAATGAGATAAAATTACCGTTTTTTTAAAGATGTTTCTTCTGCCCTTTCCTTTTGGCGCTAAAGGTTTTGGTAAGGCATAAGGGTTCAGCCTAGTCTTGTAGTTTCTGGTCATCCTTGTACTTTTTCGTAGCATAATTTTCGATGTGTTTGAAAAATCAGAAGATTGGTTTTTATTAGCCAAAGCTTCTTCTTTTTGTTGTGATAGAACCAATTGTTTTTCTTCTTCTTTATGTTTTTGACTGCATTCATTGCAAATGAATCCTAATTCTGTGTTTCTCCACATAGCAGATTCCGTTCTCTGGCACTGAATGCATTCTGGCTTTACACCGAAAGGCATTTTGAAAAATGAATAAATATTTGGACAAACTCAAATCACTATCAAGACGCAAAATTATTTTCGAAACATACAACTCGATTATTAAACACAAAACCGTATTTTATCTAGTGACAAGTCAAAATCGTGGCACGAATTTCGCTCTCGACCGTCTGGATTTTCGAACCAACCGTCAAGAGAAATTTGAAAGAGAATTACACCCACCATGTATATGTGAGAGTCTGGATACACGTGATTTGACCTCGATTTTGATAGAATCGCGGAGGCCTTGATATTGGAGCGCTAGTGTTGAAGTAAGTAAACCAACATTAGGTAAATACAAAATGGCTTTTCAACGTCTAGGGTTTCGTTGTTTATACCATGAGTTGGGCTATATTTTTTCGTTGTAAAGTTAGAAAAAATTTTGCGATGCTGTATAAAATGTGTGAATATTGTGCGTCAGAGTGTTTGTGAAAATGTTAACATATTTAACAAGGATATTTCTGTGTAAAATATGGGTAATTTTGATTTTGTGTACCGCCCTTGGGAATATTTCCTATGTCCACGGTGAGTACTTAATTGTTATTGCCAGTAGAAATATGACTTACAAAAGTTACTACTTTTTTTAAATTCGCCTAAATTATACAAATCCAAATACTGGCCTATTTTAATAGTTCAGTCCTTTTATTTACGGTTATCACAACTCGCTGGTTTCTTAGTATCCGTATATTAAAATAAATAACGAACTTACTTCAAAAGAAAGAAAAAGTTGTCAATTTCTTATTTTATAAGTAGAGTGACCTTCAATTAGAATTGTCCGATAAGTGAAAAAAATCAGAAGTTCGTTAAGATAAAAGAAAAGGTTCTCAAATCTCATAAAGGAAAGGGTACTTTGAAATTCAAAACAAAATTATCATAATGAAAAAAAAATTCCTTAACTTCATTTTGTATATATACAATGTAAATACAAAAATGGCGAATATTCCGTTATAGTGTTTTGCGTTTCAAAAGTTTCTTTTTTTTTCGTTTCTGATTTCCCTAAAATGGGTTATTTAAAAATTTGTTTCGAAAACTAAACCTTTTGAGCGTTCAAGTCTTAAATTCTTTTTTTTCGTCTGTCGAGTCAGCGAAACAAGCAAATAGTTTTGCGTTAATCGAAATGTTTGTTTCGAACTTGAGTTAAGCCTCACAGCATGGTATTTTAACAATTAGAATATTATGATTTGGCATCAGTTATTATTTATAGGTTCGCCTGTTGTTTTTATGAGTAGAAAAATTTTTATTTCGAAAATTTATCACGTGCTATTTGAGCAGTTAGAACTCGTTAAATTTTTGTGTACCTTAAATGTCGTTTAGAATAACGTCGTGCTCATATTTTTTTTTCTTTTTATGTTTTTAATAAACCTTGTAACAATTCCTTTTCTACTTTTTAAAATATAATTTCGTGTTAAATTTTTAATGGAGAACATAATTGAGGTCTATGGGATTGGATTTTGTATTGCACGATTATGAGTGATATCGCCTCATCTGGGTTTATTTAAAATTCCGCAAGACGTGAATTATATGTATAAATATATATATAAAAAAAAGTTGTAACCTCTATAACAAAGACATAAAATTCCTTTAATAGCAACATTAATTTAAGTGAATAATGTTCACAAGTGGAATTTGTTGAATCAAGGCACAAATCATTATTTGGTTAGCTTGTTTATTGGGAGTAAATGTTTTATGGTTCAGTAAACTTAATTAACCTTTAGTATTCTCTGCCTAGGAAGTTGTCTGCACAACAGCCCTTTCTTTTGAGATGTTTCTTGTTTCCTTTATGTTAATATGTCAGGGTCTTTTCTTTTGTCTTCATTGTGACATATTTTTCCTTCCACCCATCCATCTTCCTGGTTGAATTGAAATGACATTGTTTTGTTAAGCCTTATAATTTTTTTTTTGGTGTCTAATTTATTAACATGGAAATGTTATCATCGGGATATTTATTACGGTTATTTGTCAAGTGAGTTTTGGATTTGTCTTACCACCCTGTAAAGAGATTAGTCATTGAAGTGAGTAGATTTAACGGTGGTTGACGCGAAGATGTTAGAACAAAGAGTAGGTTGGAGTATTTTCACCTTTTAAGTGTCAAAGACAAGGTCGTCATTTGTGAATTCGCAAAATCGATTACTATCATCATCAGTTTAATAAGAGGCAATTGAAGTTTTTTTTTTTTAGTAGTCACTAACTCACATTTTGAAGGTATTAAGTGTGAAGCGTTATGTTGATACTGCCAAGATGTGTGTTTGTAATAAAAAAGCTAAAAATTTATAAAAATTGTCAAAATGATGTTACAGAGACCAACTAGTGGATAATAACTTTTGTTTGTGTCCTGCTTCTTTTAAATAATTTGAGAAGAAGGCGACCAAAAAAATGCTCTAAAACATCTTTTTGTCATGACAACAAATGTTAAGTCTTTGTTGTCGGTGTCCCCATAGTGGGGACATTTTTAAATAGTCGTAGAAGGCAGTGTTTTCACAACGAAAATCTTTGAAAATCGCAAAAATGACAAAACACTATCATCCCCGTGATTCAAATGTGCCATTTTAACTCACTCAGACTTCTGATGCAGACAGACTAATTCGTTGTAGTGTGTTAGGCCGTAATCAGGAATGTATTACAGATAAATCATGATTCATCCCTCTCTGACGGCCGTCTTTTCAAATTTCATTGATCATCGAAGAGAGGTTTCGAAGACACATTCCTTCCCCTCAAGCCCCAAAAAGTCCCAGTACTGCTAGGACTTCATTTCGGTGATTGTTTTGCAAAATACCATTTTTTAGAACATTACAGAGATTAAAAATTTTATATTCTTACGTTTGTTAAGTTGTATTATGTATAACAAATCAGTTTCAAAAAGTTCTGTATGACTGTACGGAAAAGCAATTCGATAGTTTGCTCCGACTTACTGGTACTCCCACAAGCGACATGTTAAAAATTGATTTGTAAGTCAAAACAGGGTGTTTGCCAATAGCTCTCATCACCCAAATTTTAAACACCCACACCTGATGAGTATAAACTACGTTTCAAAAATAGAAAGAATCGATTTGCTGAATTTCTATGACAAATATTCAAATCCTAGGAGGAAAATAATGGAGAACTTCAAAGAAAATTTGCTCGAAAAAGAAATCGAAAACTCGTGGGATGCGATGAGGAAAATGATGATTTGAATACAAAACGAACTACGAAAATAAGAAGAAAAATTTTTTTTTGAAAAACCAATATAATGTCACGCCATGATACTCCGACCCCGTAGAAGAAAGTAAATTTGTTTCGAGAAACAAAAACTAATAAAAAATTTAAATAACAATTTTTCTCTCCTAAAGCTTAGGTATTGAATTTTATTAACATTCTACCTTTTATTTATTAATAAGCAGTTAAATAAAACACATTAGAATCACTCCAAAGCGGCAGGATTTTGTATTTAATTCAAACTAAGTAGTTAAATTCGTGCCTCAGCCTAATTCCTAAATAAAGTAACAAAACTAATAACATATGGTAACATATAACCCAATAGTCAATTTAGGTAGTCAGGAGTCGGCGTTAGGTTCAAATTTTTATTTGCATTTATGACTTTTTCTATGGAAAGGGCTTGTCTAAGCTTGTTTTGGAAGGAATGGTATTGAATATTTTTGTGGTACTTGTGAACTTTTGGTGTTTTTTTTTTAAAATAAATTGACAATAAAAAAATGAAATTTGTTTGAAGAGAATGAAGAACACACTTTCTCCTAACGTCCGGGAAAAAAAAAAATAAAACGAGAGAGGATTTTAAATTTCACAAATTTGAATTGCCAATGGAATCGGCTTAGGAGAGAAATAAATGGGACGATTCTCACGATTTACAATAATTTGTTGCGTGTGCACTATTTATTACCCTGATTCGTTTGACACCTTTACGTACTTAAATTCGATTGGAGAGAGACGAATTATTTATTTATTTATGTAAGTGTGACTTCCTGATTTATAAAAATTTATATGGATTGAATGGGAGGTCGTTAAGGTATCGTTATTAGGTTTATGATTTGTATAAACATTAAAAATTAATTTCGATTCGGTCAGGATGGTGAGATAAGATTGGAAATTTGAAAAATTAGGAGCAGATTTGGTTTTTAGAGGCCATTTTCGAGTTTCCAAGTAGCACGTGAATATTTCTCCCTGGGTGATTTTTTGTGTCATTTCGTAAAGGAGGAAACGAGTCGGAAAGTCAATTTATAATCGTCGAACGGTTCCTCTCAAGAGGATGGAGAACGGGGATAAGAAGAAAGGTAATGGAAAACAGAATCATATTTGATGTACTGCGATGAAGGGTCGTGTGGATGTTTCGAATCATTTAATAGACAACACGTGGAAGGAAGCGTGTTTTTGGGTTTGATTATGGCGAGGGATGAATCTCCTCTCTTTATCGCGGACAGATGTAACTTATTGAAACGGAACAAAACCTTCTCCCAGAAATAAATGCTGGGCCCCAACATCCACGTCTCTGGATATACGGTCGCAGGAGTCAGCTTAACGTCAGATCGGATTTAGATTAAATCGGAGGAAGGAAATAAGAAACGGAAATCAAACATCAAATTTTACGTTTGTTGTGTTTGTGTGTGTCCAAAGACCAAGTAAAAAAGAATAATGTTCATTAATTCGATTGTTTATTTGACCTCACGTACAAGAAATGAAGAGGAAAGGTTTCTTTGATGAGATTTCTTTTTTTTTTAAACTTCTTTTGTGAGACTGATTCCTCAGAAGTATAAAATGGCGATAAAAAAAACTTCTTGTGGTTTTTCTCAACATCTCAGCATTAGGTACTCTTTTTAAACAAAGGAAGTCTGGGATAATATTACTGAGAAATTAATATAAGAAAAAAAAATGGAGGTGGAACTTAATTTTAAAGTCAGTTAAAATTTCGCGTGTTGAATTATAATTATCCAGGTTCATTTTCATTAGACAGAGAAAAAGAAAATTTTCTTTTTAAGAGGATTATGAAATTAAAAATTTACTGGAACTGGAGTAATTTGGGATGACCGAAGATGGCAGAGAGAAAGAGAAAAAGTTTTGCGAGGAGAAGAAAAAGTTTCGCAACTTCAATCTCCTTTGACATAATCACAAAAAGGAATTTATACTTTGATTGATATATAATAAGAATTACTCAGTTTGAAATTAAACTACTCACGATTGCAACGACTCCGAAATAAAATATTTTATTGTTATTATTATCATACTGTAAATCTCTGCGTGACAGTATGAATATATAATTTTTATACGATTAGTTAAACACCATAAGCACAGGATTTTTTTTTGTGGTTTACAGAACATGTGGGGCGTTGAGATTAGCAATTTTTTTTTAATATATATAATTCTCATTCTGATTTGACAGGTTAAGGTTGTGGGCAGAATTTTTGTTTATAATAAAAAAGAAAGAGGATTAAGTAAAACGCCCTTTCGAGGAATAATTGTAATCTCGTTAATATTTTTATACTAAAGCTTGTGGTTCTCAGATAAAAGCAACCAGAGTCGGATTCCTTATTTGCCATGTCATTAAGTCCATGTGTTTGTGGTGGCTGGAGTGGTTGGTTTATTTCTGAAAGCAATCAACTTAGAATTATAAAGGTAGTTCTCAGCCCTTCTCGACCTGGTTAATTAAAAATAGTTTCCTCTGTTGTGAAAGAGAATTTTTTGTTTTATCTGTCACAGATGTTTTTATTGTTTATAGCGTTGCCTTCTTAATGAACCTTTTAATTTTTTTCCTCTAATGAAGAAGAGATGATTTCCGTTTTAGGAAATTGTTTTAGAATTGGGAGAGCTTCATAGAGAGAGCTTCGAACAGTGTAACCTGGATAAACTTCAAATAAAAGATTTAGGCGCGTTGATAAAGAAATGTATATATACAAACAGCGCCTGTGATATTGTTTTATTTCTTTTTTAGGCCCCGAATGAAGTTTTTAATGAATTGTATCGAAATTTGTTTGTTAACGAGAGTTTTGGAAATGGTTTTGGCAGAAATCGAAGATAGACCTTCCCCGTTTTTGTTCCTCGATGTTTACGTAAGTTCTTCCAATTTGTCAGAGAACGTTTCCTGAATTTTTAGTCGAGTCAATTTACGATTCAACTCTTGTATTTTAAAAGTAATCCTCATTACTCACCGACGGAAGAGGACTTTGTATATGTACTTAAAAAAAAGGAGTAAAATAAATATGAAAATAAAAAGATTTGAGTACAAATAAAATTTTATTTACTCACGATTAGATTGGTTGATTGGATTGGAAAGGAAATAAGGAAGAGAGGCTGAAGGAGAGAAAAATGAGCTCGAAATAACAACAACAATAATTATCAATCTGTATTTTTTTTCTCTTTCATGGTTTCGTGGATGCTGGTATCTGTGTAGATGTTTAATTCTAAGTGCTGCTCATACATTTCGATGTCGAGTGGATCTGTCATATACAGAATATAGAGTGTGAAGCTTGTTCAATGAAATGATCAAAGCTAACGACCCCGAGGATATGTCACAACCATTGTATCACTTATGGCTTCTCTCTCTCTCTCTTCATTTGAGTACTTGTAAAGGGATAAATCTGTGACTGCTTTAAAAGTTTTTATTGCTTGTTTAAAACGCAATCGAATCCGTTTTCGAGAAGATGATCTGAACCCTGGAGTTCATTTAATAATGTGAGAAAGAAGCCTGAGAATACTTTTTTTGCCTTGTTCGTATAATATTTTATGGCGTATCTGTTGCATTTTTTGTGAGGTTAGATCTCACAGAAGGCCGTAAAGAAGCTAAAAATTATAAATTTATGGAATATATTAGAGAAAAATCGAAATTTGTAATTTTATTGTTGTGCCGAAAGGGCAAAAAAGAAACTACCCGTTTGGCTGTTTGTTTTGGTTTCTTACTCTTCATTTTTTTGATAGTTTGGGTATTTTTTTGTTATTTTTTGGGTTTCAGGTATAGTTTTTAATGTACTAAAGGCTATAAAGTGTCTCGTTCTTTTCATACTCTTCGTTTCAGCTTTACCATATTGTTTCAACCACCCTTTCCTCCATTCAGTGCATTCATGTTTTATTCTTTGGGCTCTGTGTGTTTTCATACTCTTGCTGTGTAGTTTTTCCTTTTTTTAGTTTTTATTTTTGTTTTCCTTCTTTAGGAAGTAGTTGAATATTTGGTTTGACAATTTGTTTATACTATTTCTTAATTCGTGAGCAGAATTTTTAAGATCGTCTTGAAATTTGTCTATTTTTTCGATCAGGCCATCTTCGTACCACGTTAGTTTGAACCATTTCTCGTGATGTTCTGTCAAAATTCTCTCATTTTCTGACCATGTTCTGGCCTGAAAGAATTAGCGTGGAAGGTCACTTTTTGCGCCGCACGGGGTCACGTAGTTCTGTTTACCTCCTGTGGTAGTTTTGCCTGATTTTTCCTTCATGCTGTCGAGTTTTGATTTAAAGTTGTTTTGGTAGGTCGGTGATCATTCAGTTGTTTTAATTATCCGGAATGCATGGAATAGAAATACTACCAAGGTTGTGAGCCTTGGAGGGAGGTAGGATGATGTTCGAAAAGTTAAGAGAGATTTTAGAAGTAAGCTAGAGCCCAGGAGAAACAGACTAGATAATTATCCAGGTGGGAATCGAACCCACGACCTTTGGATTGGCAGTTGAGTGCGTTACCTCTCGGCCACCAGGCTCCTCAGTTTTTATTTTATTTTATTTTATTTCTGAAAAAAATTCTCTAGTTCAAAAGTCACATTTTATTAAGATAGTTGACTTGCCTTCATATTCACTTTTAACTTCGAGACTTTTCAAAGGCTAGCTCGCATTTTGAAATGTAAAATTGTCACTTGAGGCCTTGGACATTCCTAAGAAACTCAGGCTTCTATGCGGAATTAAATACTCCGACTTTTTGCCTTCACCCTTCGCCATGGCTTTGAGAATTTTTCTAGTTTCGAAAGCACAGAAAAAAAATCTAAATATAACAGATAACGATAGGAGAAAAGAGTTTTATAATGGGCGAACAGATAAATTGGCAATAGATGCGGGGGTGTATAGGACAAAAAAAATTTTATCAGAAATTGTATACGTACGAAGTTAGAAGCATCAGGTTAAAGGGTGAAATTCTTGTTTGTTATAGCAAATGACTAAAAATTCCGAGTCCAAATCAGTTGCCAGGCTTCCAGATACCATTGTTGTTTCGGTGCGTTTTTCTCTTTTTATTCTTCTTTTTATCTTATCGGTATTGAGGCGTAAATGTTTGAAATATTTTTGCAAAAATTCCTAACTCCAATTTCAAACAAAGAGTTCACTCGCTCTTTGATAAAAAATATTGTTAAAAAGTGTTTCATTCACTCCAGTCAGCCTAAAATGATTTTTGGAGAATGAAAAGTGTAGTTCTTACAACGCTTTCCAAGTTAAAACGGAAGTAACATTAGTGGTAGGAGATAAAAGATTGGATTGGAAAAAACAGGACTGAGCTGTGGTTTGGGTTTGTCAGAATGGTGCGAAGAGGACAGAGTAGTCGATTACCTTTATCGAGTTATAGTGTAGGAGAATCAAACAACAATTCCATATTCATGCTTTCCAGCGGAACGCCACGGTTGTTCCGAAGAACAATTCGTGTGTCGAACACTGTAGTGAACATAATTTAACTTTGTGTAAACAGTCGAGCGAGCTTTGTTTTGAAAAAGAAAGAAACATTATTCAGTGAAGGATGGCTGATTCCACGGGAGGAGCAATTGATCTCTGTGATTACTTGTACTGATTTCAATCGTACATCAACGTCTGTTCCGAATGAAACGAAACATATGTTTGTATCGTGAGTTAAACCACTGCAATTAATCACAAGCCACCCCCGAGGAGAAGGCATTGTGCTCTTATTTTTGGTATTTTTTCTCTCCGGCAGAACCACTAGTAAATGAATTATGTCTTTGAAGTTTCCCAATTTCACTTTTACATCAAATTGACCAAACGCTTCAAGGTGGGCAACAAAGCCGAAAATTTTTCGAAAAGCAATAAACACTCAATAATGGCTTTTGAAGCTTCCATTTTTTTTTCTCTTTTATTTTTAATTATTGTACTTAAGACGAGACGCCAACATGTCCCGACTTCGGGTATCCAAATGACATCCTTTTATGGTACGAAAGGAAAAATTTTTCTCATATTTATTGTTATTTGCGAATTATCGCAACAACCGGTACCAAAACAGCCGATGGGATAGTCTATGTTTTAGATAACTTTTTACGGATTTTTCTACTTATGTGAATTCTTTTAAATAGATTATTTATATTATTTTAATAAGTTGTTCGATAATATGGTTACGAAATTAAAGGTTTAACGTTCAAGGGTTTGGTCCTTTTACGTCGCACACCAACTTTAAATAGTTGTTATTGTCAAGAGATATTTCTATCGAGAGAGAGAGAGATTTTTATCAATAGCGATAACACCTTGATTTGGTATAATTTATGTAAATTTTTATGTTAATGTTTACATTGTATGTGATAGAACGACCGCTTATTTATTTTTTTGTTGGTCTCCTAAAATTGTCAAAAGGGAGTCAAGAGTGCATACTGATTGAGTGAGTGACATTTGAAGAAAATGATACGTGCGGAAGAATTTATTTATTTTCCTCGCATTCCTCTGACTTATTTTAAATTAAATTAAAACGGTGTGTAAAGAGATTTTAGATTTTTACGTAGGAGAGAAAGAGAGAGACGGAGACAGGACTTTATTTAAATGACCTTAAATTCTTGAAGGGTTCCAAAAATGTTTTGTTTGGTTGGTATCGAGATAAAAGTTACTATTTTTTCAGGGTTGTTCTACTCGAAATTTGGTTTTCATGTCAATTTATGAACAGGCTCTGCCATATCTTCTCCTATCTTTCTTGTGTTGGAATTTTTCGGTGAAATTTTTAAATATCTCCGCCCACCTTTCAATGCTTTTGAACATGTTTGATGCTTGATCTAATCTGATCTGGTTTAATGGCAGAATCAGAGATTAGGTTTTGAAGGCCTTTTATGAATTTTAATTAATTACTCATTATCATTAGTGTGCGCCTATTATTGCGACATCTTTTAGGAGTAGCGTTTGGAAAGGAGAGATAGACGAGAAATAGAAAAGAAACAAGTTGTGAGAGGAATGACAATGAGGAGGAATGGAATAGTAACAAATTGTTAAAATCCAATTACAGACACGACGCTAGGGGGACAAAACGACGCCGAAGAAACTTTCCTTCTCTTTAGAAACACTCCGAATCCACAATGGTATTCACCAACAAAGAGGAAAAATGAAAGGTGGCGAGGTTCCAAAAAATAATAGAAAAGTGCCGGCAAAAAATGTCAACTATCACTTACAGTCAAAGCCCTCGGGAAAGGGTACTCTGTCGTATAGAGTAAAATGTTTTCAAAATGGGTGAAGTAACCCCCAAAAAAAAATAATTATTATTATTGCTTGTCAGGCGTTTTTCCCAATTGTCTAGACTAGACGTCCGACGTTGGTTTACAATTGTTGGTTGGTTGTTTATTTATTTATTTATTTTTAATAGAAGAATTACCAGCGCCAGTGTTTATAATTTTTTTGAAAAGAACTTGTTTGGTCTGAGTTTGAAAAAATAAGAATTTTTCGTTTCTTTCGTAAACGAGAATACTTTATACCGTAAAATGAATCGGCGTCTTATTTATTTATTTTTATTTATTATGAGAAGAAAAATAAAAGTTGATAGTGGGACATGCTTGATAAAAATGACTCTCGTAATTGTTTTGACTTTGCCCAGTCGTTGAGATATGAAGCGAAAATGTGGAGAAAGCTAGGTGAGAATTGAATGAAATTTAAAAATAGATATTATGGCTTTTTTTCTTAAAATAAAAGCTTTCAAGCTTTTGATGATTAAAAAAAATCATTCATTGTATTCTACCGGCCGTGTTTGAGTTCTTTGTTTTAATACTGGTGTGACTGTACTCCCCATTTTTCTTTTTGTCGAAATGAGGATTTTTGTTTAAAAAAATTTTGAAGGAGAGATTCTTGTGGCAACACTGTGGTATAATACAACAATAGAAACCTACCCTCTTTGTCAAAATTGAATTGAAATAAAAAAGTAAACAGAACCAAATGTATATCGTTACCAAGTTACGTTTGTCTTTAAAAGGATCTTTACCGAAAACCCTCGTTGTACTGTACAAAATTATTCGGCGCTCATACCCAAGGAATCAAAATATTTATACAAATTAATAAATTTGGGTTTTAAAATCTCTCGTCAAGGTTTATTCTGAAATATGATGAGACAAAGAATCCATTCATTCGGTAATTTCGTTGATGAGGTACACACACACACTAAGAGGAAAAGATTTTTTGGATGAAAAATTTTCGACTCCGGTTATGAAATGTCAATTTTGAGGGTCTTTGGGATCTTTGAACCGAATTTCATGGTAACCCAAAGGTTTAAGATAATACTTTGTGAATATACGGATGAGTGCACAAATCTCGGCGGTAGGTGCTAAGTTTTTTTCGCTTCAAAAATGATCACGGTAGTTTGCAGACCTGATTGTCGACGTCCCTGCCCCACGGTTGTCAAACAAACGAAGAATGTTTGCGCTGAGCAAACACTTCTCTTTCGTGGATTAAAGTCTTTCCCATTTTCACTCGTGCTTCTTCAGTTAAAATAATAAAAAAATTTCGCTTTCTTTTTATGTAATAAAATTCCGCAGGTCTTTGAAAATTAGACAAGTTTTTCTTCTTAACGTAATGAGATCGTTTTCCGCCTTTTTCGAATTGACATTAAACTGCTATCCATCCCTGTGACATTTTGGCAGTGTCTAAAGGGAATTACAAAAAGGGAGAGTTATATTAAATCTTCCTGGGGGAAGAATCTCCAGAAAGGATTGATAACTGCTCCGGATCGTGTTTTTAAAGGGCACAATTTCAAGAAATTAATGTCGCGGAAGTAATTTAAAAGAAAAATTATACCTAAATTGAAGTGTGAATATTTTTAAAATGGTCATCGGATAGGCTGAAGACTTAAATCTGTCACACGAAACCATTAAAATAAGTCGGTGTGCATGGAATCGTAAACTTCCATCATCTTGTGTTTGAAACATTACTGGTTATTCATTATCCATCTTCCTGTCCCATATAATTTTTTTTTTCAGTTGAGTTGTGTTGCTTTTATTTCCGTTTCCCCTCCCTGTCGTTTTAGTTGAAAAGTTATGTTATACTTTGTTTAAGTGTTGAACTTTAATTCATTTTTTTGTCGGATATTTGTAGTTTCTTTATCTGCGTTGTGTTTCCTCCCTAAGTTTCTGCCTTCTTCGTTTCGCTCATCCAAGGATCATGTGGTTTTCAAGCACCCTTTGCCCTTTTGGAGTTGTTTTTGGTTGAGTTATCCCTTCATTTCTTTCTCTTTTTGCCTTTTTATTCATTTTTTGTATTTTTAGTTGTAGTTTTCTCTTGGTAACTCTGGTTTTCTATTTTTTTGGGTTAATACTCCGTCTTGCTGGGTTATTTTCATTTCTGTCAGTATTCTATTCTCAGTCTACCCGGTTTCATCCCAGTTAGATATCTGAGGCAATTCTTCTGTTGTTTGGATACGTGCTTGTATAGCTATTCTTTCAACTTTCTGTTCTTTTATTACATTTAGGGCTTTCCTTAGTATCGTTCGTTTAGTTCTAATTTTCTCCTCTTAAATGCTAAATGCTACAGCCCAAGGCACTAAAGTTCTGTAATTATTTCTTTTATTTCATTTCTAGGGTACTAAAGATAATGAGTTGAACAAAGTTTAGTTGAATGAGAGTAGGAAAGTAATTTTAGTTTGGAAAAAGGCAATTTTTGTGTTTGCAGTTCACGTTTAATCCTATTCTGCGATCTCTTCTGTTCGCATTTGTTATTGACACCTGAAACCATTTGATTTGTTTTATTTATTATTATATTGTGCTTTACTTTTCTCCGAAGAAAATCCAATTTGGTCGTAAATGGAAATCGAAAATGAAATTAATTAAGAATCGTGAAAATGAATTCAAGATTTAATTTCGTTTCAAATCGACGTGCTGGAAATGGAAATCTAGTTTTCCACGGTTTTTCTCAAAAATCATTGCTCAAAATAGGATTTAAGGGTTGGAAAAAACGTTTTCCTTTTTCTTTCCTTAGGAAAACATTCCAGAAACGAAAGCGACAGGAAACTCCTCCTTCCAACAATCAGTGGAGAATCCATGCGACATTTTCATGGGAAATGCGAATACCAAGTTTTCAGTTGAATAATTTTTCTTATCCCCTCCATTATACAGCTGCCAACCGGCTTCCGCCCCGAAATTACATCCAAAGAAAAATTTCAATCTTCCTCCGGAACCCCCAAAAACGAAAAGCTCTCGGTGGAAAAAGTTTTCGTTTAGTTTTCCCACTCTCACCTCATCCCTCCTCCCATTCTCCCATTAAATTCTATTTAATTTGAATACTGTTTCCAGGAATGTTGGAAGAAGGTACGAAAAACTAAATTATTACGCAAATTTTCCTCTTCCTTTATTTTTCCTTCTCTCTGGGAATTCTCTGACAGAGCCCTCAAAATCCCGATAAATTTCTGTAAGAGGGTGTTCGTTTGCTTTTCCTCCATCCAGCCATGATGTTCTTTCGCTTTTTTATTGTCCATTTTATTACTCGCGTTCCTTTTTGGGCTCGGGTGAAGAAAATCATCAAAGAAGTAGACTCAGCTCTCTTACCCCCTTTCCTTTCTTTTTATAGAGATGATGAAAGGGAAAGCTCTTTTCTCCTCAGCAGTGATCTCGTTTTCGAACGAATAGAGTCGTCGAAAACGGAATTGTAATTCTATTCTCTGCTTTCGAGTTAAAGAAAATTTTTTATTTAGTTTTGAAATGCGAAATTTAGAATTGGATTTCAAATCACTACGAGCCACCCTGAAAGCGAATTTTAATAAAATATTGATTTCCTTATTAATTTGATAATAAGAGATTGTTTATGGGCGTGTTTGGAAGTTATAGATAATTTTTTTCTCTCACATTTAGATAAGTCGAAGGACTTTAATAAATAAATTATTAAAATGACGATTTAAAATGTTGAGAAATGTTTGGTGATGTTAATTATCGTAAATTATCGTCTGATTTAGATTATTTTATTTTATTTTTTTGTTAAATCAGGATTTCTGTCTTAAAATGATCTTTTATAGGATGTGTATGTAGTGATTTTATGTGCTTTTCGGTGGGTATTTGCAAAAATTTGAAATTATAGTGATCGAGTGTTGTGTCATAACGCAGAAGACTGTTTAGTGCTTAAGAGGGCAAATCTTAGATGGTGGTGGTGTTTAGCCAGTTTTTCACCATTTTTTTGAGTATAAGAGGATGCGGGAGGAGGATTCAAACTCGCGACCATAACTTCCAAGCCAGGAACTGTATCCACTAGGCCTCTCAGTGGCAAGTCTTAAATGAAAAGAATCGTAAGAAAGATTTTGGTCTATAACAACTCCTCTTAGAAATGGAATTGGCTCCTCTAATTTTTTTAGATTTATGGGCAGAAAAATTTTACCGGGCCCAACCCTACACTATCTAGAGAGATAAGGTAAAGAATAGAGAGCACTAATAGGACTACTAGAAGGGAAAAAAGTTTTAGAGATTAGAGAAATAAGTTGCGAATGAAGAGTCATGCCTTGGTAGAAGTAAAAAGGTCAAAAAGTTTTGGGAATGTCTCGCAAGACTGTACTGAATCGTGATGGTGTTATAAAAATTATAAAACTCCTAGGTTTCCAAGAGAAACCCAAAATTGCAAACTCGAAGTGAACTAAATTGAGCAAGAAGGAACAGAGCGATCAGATGAAGAGATACAAGACACAAAAGAAAGAGGAAAGAATTAAAAGTCCAAAATGGCTGAAGGGTAGTTGAAATAAAGCAAAAAGAAGTTTTTTAATTTTGAACCACATTTTGATCCACAACAATTTCCCAATTTTCGATTTTCGAATTTCTTTTTAAAATAATTCATAAAAAGCTCCGTCAGCTGATTTTTAGGTGAAAAAAATTCTTTAAAAAGGAGTCAATACATCACTACCAACGGTTCGATTTTGTTGTTGAATCAAAATCGTTTTGAATCATCGCTGATTAAACAGAAGACAAAAATTTGGAGTAAAAATTCGAAGTCATTTTATTCTTTTCGAAAAAAAAAAAGAAAAACTAATTTTTGATATGTCTGACGAGGGTTAAGTTTCAAACAATTGGAAATGATTTAAAGTTAGCAGGGACGTTTACCGAACTTTTTTCTTTGTTCAAAATCCATTAAATTAAGTTCCTGGCTGGTTTATTTGCCAACCCTTGGTTGATTCAGTGAATGCAGCCCCTGGACAGTTTCCCTGTCGTCCGTGTAGCGACTCCGGCCAACTCTCAATAAATCTTAATATATTCCTTACCATTTTTCTTATTTAGCTTTTTCCTTTCGGTCATTTTGGGGCGGGGGGATTTTCTAAATTTTGAAGGATTCATCGTCAAAATGGCGGAAGTTATTTCCCTGACTTGTGGTTTTTCATTTTATAACTCGTAGTCTCCTTTTTATTTATTTAAAGCGGCATCTTTAAGGATGGGAATAAGATCTCAAATTTTATTCTTACTCGTTGTAATTGCATCTTTCAGGTCAAGAATGCATTGTAAAATTAATTTGACATCTTAAATTGCAGTTGAACCCCATTGCACGCTTTTATGCACCTTTTGTGACGACGTACATCATTGGAGAGTGATTACGTTTAATTCTTCTTGCATATTTTAAGTGCCATTTAAAACCGTTCACGTAAAATTTAGCTTATGACTTTTTTGTTTTAGGCTTTAGTACTATTATGATTGGAAGTGAAGGGCGGGGAGGTGTATTGACGTCGAAAGGCTCATTATTGTTGTTACTATCGTTGTTGCGACTTGCGTGGGTTGAACAATTAAAAAGTTTGTGACTAAATCAATAGATAATTTGTTTTGAATTATAAATGACATTTAGTCCCGTGGTTTGAATGTGATGAAAGATCGATATTTGGTGCTCGAGGCTTGGAAATCTTAGTAAAAGTGCTTATTAAGCACGGGTTAAAAGGTAAGACAGATCCGATGGAATTTTCTCCCGAGTCGCGGTGGATGTTTCACCTTAATTAATGTTACGCAATTCGGAGTTTTGAAAAGGTCTTTAGAATTAAGTTAAACGGATTAAGAGCCATTGAAGCCCGGGTTTGGTGCTAAAAACCGCCGAGCCGGTTATATATATACGTATATAATATCTTTTTGTATATAAATGTGGGAATCAAAGAAGATTATTGAAATTAAAATGATAAAATGTCAGAGAAAATGGAAAAGAATTTGGAGGCCTTTTGCGCGGAGGAGAAAAACTAGTTCGGAAATGTTTGAGATGTTTAGAATTATAGTTGTCGTGTTAAAAATAAAGAAAAAATTATTTCCAATTAAGCAACTCTGGGGCTTTATGGAAATAAACCCCCACGGCCTACATTCTATGTCATACTCACCCATTCTTGTTCAAGGATAATCACTTGAGGCGTAAGGAAAAGTGTTAAGCTTTTTCTTCGATCTTTTGTTCTTTCATCTAGAGCACGAATGTCTCTTGTGTCCGAGTCGTGAATGGAACTTGTAACCAAGTTCGGATAAAGTGGACGAAAACTTTGGTCAACGGTTCTGGGTCTGGAAATTAAGTTTCATTCAGTTTAGTTCCATCCATCTTTCTTTTGAGTTTATCCCTTTTCCCTCGTTTCCTCTCTAATTTCGTGTCTTCCTCGTTTTATCTAAAGCCGTTTTTAAATCCATGTCGGCGGTGGTTTATTTATCGTTAATTCTTCGGACTAAGGCTTATAAAGATTTTTTTATTTTTATTTTTAAGAAGTCGGTTTTCGGAGAGAGGAAAAAGAAAATGTCAATTTTTAAAAGAAGTTCATTAATGTAAAAGGTTCTCTTAAAAAGATTCTGGTGTCAGCACTTAGTCGCGGACATTTTCACAGAATGGTTGAAGGAAATCTCGTGAAAGAAATTCAATTGTCAGGCTTGGGAGAGGAATTTCGCTCACACTTGAGCTGGGAGGAAAAAAGTGTAACCAATTTACTTTAGCTGACTGGTAGAAACTTCCTTTTTTTTCTTTTGATTTCTTTTTATTTTTGCTTTTCGGCGGAAGGATACGGTAATAAAAGAATAAATCTGAGAAAAGTACATTTCGATTGGGAGGATGGCTTTTCCCGATTTTCGGATTTGATAGCTGAATTTGATTTAGATATAACTGCAAAAGTTGCTTTTAGTTTTCTGTCGGGTGAGGGTGGAGAGGAATTACTTTTTTCTTTTCTCCCAAAGGATTCATTCTCCTTATGGAAATTTTCTTTTTCTGGATTGTTAAGGTTTAAATATTTTCGGCCGGTTGGCTTTCTTTTTTAGTTGCTTTTTCCAACTTATGGTCCATTCGCAGCATCCCTCGGTTTTGGGATAACGGGCTAAGATTTTGTAGGCACCCTTCTAATGCAATTGCTACAAACTGCCTATTGTTTCATTGGCGGATCACTACAATTACAGAATGACTAGTGAAATAAAATTTTTGGATCGAAGCTGTGGGAAAGAGAATGCTAAAGATTTAACGGTCTGTTTCTTTGTTCGCGTTATAAAAATAAATAAACTTCAAATTATGGGATTAAAATTTATGTCGGTTTTCTCTTTTTCCCTTTATTTTCCGAGACTAAGCTTTGAATTTTCGCCTAAACTATTCCCCTGTGTCCGCGTGTGTGCTGTTTATACGCCGCTAACATTTGTGAAACGAATGAAATAGCGACGTTATCTTGTGGTTGCCAGGGAAAGAAAGTGATTTTAAAAAATTTCTCCATCTTCTTCTTACTTAAAGTTTGTCGTGGCTTTTATTTAGAAGAAGAAGAAAAAATGAAAACAGTTTGCCCCCTGTCGAATGTTTAAATATCGAAAGAGCCCCGTTAAGTAAAAAGTGGGAAGACATTTGTTTTTTGCAGGTGGACGCCATTTTTATAGTAATTTAAAATCCTGTGTGGGTAAGTTGTCAAGGTGCGAGTCTTCAGACAGCAAATCTTGTTTCGAAGTCTCTGGTTATTCAAGGTTCGTGGAGTTTCTTTGTATATTCATTCTCTCTCTCTCTCTATCGTGCTTTGATGTCTGTTTTAATTTAACTTAAGAGAGAGGGAGATGGCTTTTGTTCTTGGAATAATAGAAAAATGTTGGAATTAAAAACAGACGCAGAAATCTCTTGAAACAAAGAAACAAGAGTAAACTGGAGGAAGTGGTAGGGAGGCGTGGGGTGGGTGGGGACGTAAGGAGATAGAATAAGCAGAAAGTGTGTTTTGCAAAAAAGTTAAGACTCGCGCTTATAAAACATTATAATTAATGCAATCGTAAAATGTTAAACGGTTAGGTAATAAAAAAAATGTATAGGGATCTACTTCCAGGGAAGCCACTGGAAGCCAGACAAACTGGAATTGGTCAGTTAAAGGAAAAATCGAAGGAATCGAAAGGTGAACACGACAAAAAATTTAAATTATGTCGGTCGAAACATTAATTTTCACAGTATTTCATATTTCAGGGATGTCAAAATGGTGACCCCGAGAGCCACATGTAGTCTGCGATGTGATTTTTTGTGGCCCACGATGCAAATGAAATAGAATGAAAACAGGACTACGGTTAGGATGGGAATAGAATTTAGAGAAGATCGTTGGGGTGATAATTATGTCAGTCATAGTTTTGAATCCTCAGTTGGGAATAAAATTTGTACTAATATAAGAAAATTGTCGTGAAGTTGTGCGTTAGTTGGGAAAAAATTTGTGTGTGTGCGTTATTTATGAAACGACTTCTTGAAAGTGTGCATTACTTTTGAAATGAAACCTTCATAAAGTCCTTGTTTTAATTGAGTTTGACACCCCTGGGATAGCGATAAGTATTTCTTGTAAAGTTTTAAGTGAGAGAGGAAAGCCCGTCGAAAAGTTTTAAGTTTTTGAACCCCCAAAACGTGGAGGGGGGAAGCGGTTCTGGAGAAAAGTTTCGATTTCAAAATCTCGACATAAAAACTTTGACTTATTTTACGGTTTTGTATAGATTTGAAAAGTTGGAGAGGTTCCAAACAAAAACCGGTCTCAAATCGACTGAAATCAGTTTTGTCTCTCTCTCTTGACAAAAGAAAAAAAAGTTATTCAAAACCGATTAGACTTTTTCTTTGAGAACATTGTCCAGACCTCCAAGGTTTTCATATTCCCCCCTCGAGATCGAAACTTGTGATGATGATGATGATGACCCGTTACAAGCGGCCCAAAGTGTTCAAAGACCCAACACAAGAACCATTCTTATGTTTGGTTGTTATCCTGGGCTATTGTTTCGCTCTGAATTCATTAACTTAGAATCAAAATGCTGTTTGCTAGTGCTTTGGGAAATGTTATGCGAGTGTAAAATTATATACAGGGGGGTACAGGAAACAGTAAAAAAAATTTATATACTTATTAGTATGAAAATGAAGGAAATAAAGGGAAGAAGAGTGTTCCATCATTTTTACCCCATCGTAATAAAGATAATTTTGACGACTATGCAAAGCCTTAGTACTGTGTCGTGTTTTTGAATAACTTATTGACACAACATCAAACCGATTTTTTTTTGCTGTTGGGAAAAAGCTTTTTTGAGTTTTTAAAGAAAAATAAATATTGCGAGAAATTTATCAGCTGGGTATCACGTTTTCCAGAAAATTGACGTTTTCTCCGAGAGAGAAAAATGAGAGAAGCGAACAATATTAAAAATTATCTTTTAATTGAGGGAATGCTTTTGACAACACGAGCGATGTCTTTTAGGTGGAAGGCAACGTCACGTCTCTCCTGTAATTCGATATTTCAAAATTTAATTACGTGAAAGAAGTCTGTTTGATGTCATAAAATTATCAATTAGGCTTCGTATAAGGGGTCAATCTCACCTCCGTTGGTTTTGTGAACGAACTCGAGACTAGAAAGCTTGTAGTCGCATGAATGTGTAATAAAATGTTTAGAAACATGCTTTCACTTTGATTTAAGTTATTAAAGGAATAAAGAAATCCTCCTCGTCGTGTGAGGGAATGGAATACATTCATATTCGCTAAGAATTTTCAACTTTGAATATTATTCTCGCGGAAATTACACGCTACAGCGTAACCGTTGCTGTAAATATGGGATTCGTGTGTTTGTTTATAAAAGACGGCTGTGGAAGAAGTTTTCTCTTTAAATTATGTTTGGGAGTAATTCGAATGATTATGACGTAAATGTTTTACCTGGAATAATTTGAAACTTGATGATACCTTCGTGTGCAGGAAAAATTTTTGTATCTGTGTACATGTGTTAGTTAGTTACTTTAGTACGCATAAACCCATCTCAACAAAATTTGGCACACATCTAGACTAAGAAGGTGGATGTATGAAAACATCATTTTTGTCAACAGTCAGTTATTAAACGTAAAATTATGTTACCGTAATGAAATTTTCTCTTGACAAGAAAGCAATTTTTGAAAAATGATTAAAGTAAACCGGTGTATATATATGCTAATAAATATAAATTAATAAAAAAATTATTTTGCATTATTTATGGAAGGATCTCACTTTTTCTACTTAATTCACCTCCGTGACGAAGATTGGAGATCATCCAGGCGATCGCTATTTTTGAGGGGGCTGCTTGGAACAGTGAGGCAGAGTCAAGATGAAATCATTCTCGTAGATTTTTCGGCTACTAGGTCTTTCTTCTGTCGGGCATCCGTTTTCCTTCGATTTTTCCCGTCGAAGAAGTCAGTAGAAGGATCTCACTCGTCTCTGCATTACTTATGACATAAAATTATGGAAAAGCTAAAAATTTGTTAATTAAAATGTGAGGGATAACTGTGCATTATTTATGAAATCAGGTAGAAACATAAAAAGTTACTAAGTTTAAAAATTTCCCATCGAATTGGTAGAAGGCAACGAAATTGGAATATTTGCTAATAAATGTAAAAATCGATTTTTTGAAAGAAATTATAAATTAAATTGTGCATTATTTATGGAATACGCTTGTAGTCTTAGTAAACCCACTGAAGAAAAAATTTTTGAGCTTAAACAATACAAAAGCCGTGGAAAAGTGCACATCACTGAGTTAAATTAATTCCGCACATTAACGGATTACCTCCGTCAATCTGCAGATTACCTTGAGCATGTGAACTTTCAGGGATTTCTCACTTAACCTCCATAAATCATAGTTTCTCCTTGAGTTTTACTAATTAAAACCTGGCAACGCCGAGTTATCTTATAATATATATATAAAAAATTAATAAACTGACTCACTTTCTTTTATATTAATCCGTAATTACTATTGATTATGCTAATATTTTTGAAATTAAAACCCTAATTACAGCGTTACTAATATAAAACGTATAGTTTCCTCCGCTAAAATAGTAATAATGTATAATTATAATATAATAAATATTATAAAGATTTTTGTTTATTGCTCTTAATCAGATTATAAGTTATGTATGTGGGAATGGTCGTGGTTTGGTTATTATGGGTTTTTGTTTGTTTAAACGTGGTTATTACGGTAAAGAAAAAATCAGTGAAACTCGAATCGATGAGTAACAACAATCGAATTTCATCCAATTACAACGGGGCTGGACCTAAAAGAAAAAAGTCGTGTGTGCTCGTTTAACACTTGATTGAAGGTTAGGAAGATGGAAGAGAATTGAATTCGTATGTGACCCCAACAATAGTAATTGACGTTCTGAAAGGTTTGAAAGTATATTTGAGGTTCAATAAAGGAGCCTTCATATCTTTTCAACTTTTAGACCTGTCATTAGGCAGAGTTGAAGGAAATGTTTTAATCTAAATTGTGATCTTTAACGGTATTTCTGTCTGTGCAGCATCCTATATCTTAAGCGATTTTGTGGTTTTTCATCTTGTGTTGCGGTTTGATTGAGCTTTACAGATTCGTTATGGTTTTTGTGTTGACTCTCTCTTAAGTTGTCTGTTGGCTTTACTTATATTCTAGAAATTTACAAAAAATGCGTTTAGAACTCGTTTTATGCGTTTTTAGTTTTAAGTTGGTCGTTTGAATGTTAGTAATCAATTTAAAAACTACCATCCCATCATATTTCCCACAGATATTCTATGTAGGCACTTTTCATAAATAATGCACACTCCGAAGAAGACTTCATTTTATACGGTACCTACTCGTAAAAAGTTGATTTCGATAGTGATGCACGCTATTGATCTCTTACTAATAACAAAGGATGTATATAAAAGGACATATCTTTTGTACAAAACTCATTTCATAAATAATGCACACCTCGATGATGATTTTAATCCGTAAGTAACCCAAATCTTCACGAAGGACTCATTTCAAAAATTATCCACACAATTAATATGAATAGCGCACGTTTTGTCAAAACTAAAATAGGCTTTAATTAATAATTCCTTTCATAAATAATGCACAGTTATCAAAAATTAATGGAACCATTCGATTTTTAAAAGGCTCGCCTGCGGCTTTATTGCAACGCGATTCTTATCTTATCACGGGAGTTTTTGTAGTCTGACTTTCGCATAAAAGGAGAACTGTATGCACACATTTAGAGTGCTTTGTAGTTAATGTTATGGAAGTACATAAATTATGAAATACAAATAACAAGCCATAAGTGGATTTTTATGTTATTGTTAATGAGGTTTAAAGAAAGTCGAAAGCAGATGAGAACGTAAGAGAATCTAGGAACTGAGTACTGCTGTTCTAACAGCGAACGACAATTAAGAATTTGGTGATTATGTTTATAAAATTAACAATAAATTTATATGTTTCTCTTTTCAGGTAAGCGATTCTTGATTTTCAATTTACGGGAAACTCATTTAGCAGAAGAAATTTATTTAAAACAAATCGGCGTTAGGGGTAAGGTGATATTTTATTTCAAAAATTTTTGTCGGTGTTTTGGGTCACCGGGTTATTTTTTACATTTGATGCAAACCCATACGTGGTCGTTTTATGTTTATGTAAAAAATGCCGAACAGTCGTCGAGGAAAGTTATATATATTAATAATGATTATAATAATGGCGATCGTTTTTAATTTAAAGACATTTGTGACGACAGACAGAGAAATAAACCTTTAAGCCATTTTTTTTCCTCTCTCCTTTCCACAACATTTAAATGATTGTAGTTATTAATCACGGATATTTATAGTTAAATGCCAGGAGATATCCCGGCGCTTTGCACGGTGTTTTTATTTAATTTAATTAAAAAATATGATTAATATAACGTCACATATATATATGTATGTGTGAAAAGGGAAATGTGTGTTGTGAGCATGTCCCGGAGAAACACACGAGTCGAATTTCGCACACATTAATTGAAAATAGTCGAGAGATAATAATTCCCGGTGTTTAGGTCTGGGTATGGAGTGACTTTCGACAGTAATTAAGTTGTTATTAAGTCTACAGCTCTATAAAGTCGATTTTCGGTTGCTTATTCTCTTATTTAATAAATTATGCTTATTTTTATGAAGAGCTTATCTCATAAATATTTTAGACTTTTATTAGCGACGTTTTCCATAAATATTGCACGATTTTATGAGCAATTTGTTTCATAAATAATGCACACTTTGGTGAATAATTCATTTCGCAAGTAAATTTTCAAGGAGACTTCATTTCGTAAATAACGGCCTGTTGGGTTTTTATTTATTTACATTTTTAAACAGATGCTCAGACGTTGTTTTCTTATTTATTGACTTAATTAATGTTTTTATTTATTTATTTTTTTCTCGTTTTCGGCCATCTATGGCCCACCATGTTTTCAACTCATTTTTATTCCTATTTGTAGAAGCAAGGTATTACCCGAGTTGAAAATATGCTTGATTGTGAGTCAGCTACCTTTTGTTGAAGGCTTACTTGCTGACTAAACATTACTACCAAGGTTGTGAGCCTTGGAGAGAATTTTGGGATGACTGGATAGAGGATAAATTGAAGGAAAATATTTTGGGTAAGGAGGAGCGGGAGAAAAACAGGCACCCAGGTGGGATTTGAACCACGGCCCTTGGAATGATAGGCGAGTGCTTTAACCTTTCGCCTACCAGGCCTCTGTTTTTGTTTTTATTTTTATCAAAAACTATTCTGACTTAACTGCAGTAACGTGTTATTTATTTTTGTAATAACTGTCTAACACTCAAAACCTATGTAGTGCTCGTCCTGTTGTTACCGACTTTGGTTGACTTTGGTTGGTTTGGTTGAAATCGGTCCTTCGTTTTAAGTTATGCCGGTGAGTAGCTACAAGCTCACCCACATCTTTTTTCTTATTATTCGATTAATTTATTAATAAATAAATAAAATTAAAAAAAATTATCGAAACATAAAATAAAATCTTACGTGAACAAGAAAATAATGTTGGTCCTTTACTTTACATCTGAAATATATTTCGGTAAAAGTGATAAATGAGGCGAGTATATACAATTTCCAGCAGGTTATTCATAACCTCCGAATAAGCTTGTTTATTATGATGAATGACTGAATATTATTCACATTTACCGGCTAGTTTATAAAATATTGAATTCTAAATCTAAACAAATTTTATTAAATTCTCCGTTACGAGTTGGAGATTTTAAAAATTGGCCGGTAAATGTGATAAATATTCATTAATTTGTCACATTATCTAAGCTTAGTTGATCGTGAATAATCACTTTTACCGGAACATATATACGATATTACTTTCCGGTCCACATAATAGTAATAATAGGAGTATTAGAAAAAAGTAACGCATGGCAGTATTGATTAGGTTTTTATAGTTTTCGTAATTTCATTTCCAATTAACTGATTAAGCTGAAATTTTTTTTTTGTCGAGGGTGAAAAAAGCATTAGGAGGTGCTGATCTGTTTACACCTAGAAGGAAACCTTTTTAGAGAGAAGAGAAAATAATGAAGATGATTTTGGTAATGACCTTTATCGGAGGGAAATTGAATTTTTAGTGATAAATGACGGGTCCAGAGCGAGTTCGAAAGGGATGCGAAGATTAAATGCACATTAATCACAGAAAGGAATCGATTTTGTCGAAATCGTCACCCGATAAGATAAGAACGATTTTTTATTAATTATTATCAAGCCAATAACCTGTGTTTAATTCATTGCTGTTTATCAATAGTTCGTGCTTCACTTTATCTAAGGAGAGAAGACAAAAAAATTGGTGGTTTAGTCCTCCTTCCAAACATGAAAACAGATCAAAAGTAAATGTGGGTAAAGAAGTAGATAAATAAATAAATCGCGTTGAAGTGTTAGCGAATTCTATTTTGGTTAAAAAAAGGCTGATGATAATGGATGTGAGATGGAAAATCGTTTTGAGCTTTTACTTTAAGCGGAAAAACTCTCCCATCAAAAGCTCGAAGGTTTTTAGTTTCGAACTGTCGTGGGGATGGTGGATTACATAAAAAAAAGAAGTCGAGAGGCTAACTTTTTTTAAGTTCTGAATGGGTCATTACGAGAGGATAAAAGGTTTGGGTAAGTGAAGACAGAATCGATCGGTAGTGCACGGCACTGTGTGTACGCTGGCATGACGAAATGACATCCCCTTTCCACCCTTAGGGTTGGTGAAAGTGAACAAAGACGACTTTTTTCCTTCCCTTCTCTCATCTTCTCTACGACTCTTTGCTACGATGTTTGCTACGCTACGTCGATTTATTTTCATCGAGTTGGAAAACTGAATGTGACTCGTGAGAAGGATCGTTCTCGAACATTCGAAAACTTTTCCGTCTTTTTCCACTTCTCGTTTAATCTCTTTTACGTATTGTTATCGGACAACAAACCTTTTTGAGGAACACAAAGGAATTAGCCAATAAACATAAGACCTATAGACGTGTTTGAACTCTGAGTCGGAGAAATTTAAAATGTTCCAGAACTTTCGCAAAATTTGGAATGAGGATAACACGAAAATAACAACCCGACCGAACTTTTCTGAACGGGGTATTGTTCTGGTTCTACAACAATCGAGTCCTCAGGCTGATAAAACTATAAAGTTCGGTCAATTCCGGGGATGCGAGAGGTGAAAACGCCTTTTTCGAGCTATCCTTTCATCTCAACAGCTGTTAAACGGATTTTAAGAGCTTTAGGTCGTCAAATAAACAACTTTTTATCTTCTTTTTTGTGTGTCCTGGGGTGGTGGATTCTATTTTTTCACTTTATTGAAATGCTTCAGGCAAAAATATTGGTTGAAAAGTTATTAACTCCGTATGTACTTAGACACCATCGGTTTGAATCGAAGTCGCTACAGGCAAATATATATGCGTAGTGATTTTACATATACACTCTTTGTCGGTATAGATTTTCGCCGAAGAAACTGCGATTACGTGGTTGGGGGGGTGAAATGATAAAAAATTTTTACCGGCACGAGCTTGCGTGTCGCGGAAGTGCAGTGGAAACCCTTCAAACGCGATCCTTTTACAAAAAGGAAAAATGTCGGCATTGCCCCCTTTGTTGTTGTTAAAATATTGCCCCGTATGTCCCATTTAGTGTGTTACAATTTATTCATATCATTATGCGAGTTTGTTTATTTTTAGTTTTAATATAAATTCTAAGCTTAATTTAATAAAATTACCTGCAAATACCCCGTCGTGTGTACGGTGTTTATTTATTTTAATAAGAGTATAAATTCTTTTATATAACATCATCTATGTATATTGAGAAGTCATGAGTTCGTGGGTGGGTACCGGGAAAGCTCGCCAAATTTTTTTCCGACAGATTTTAGAGAGTGGTTATTAGGATTTGAGTGGAAAATGTGTTTGTTTTAGGTGGCTAACCGACTACTTCGTTAACACATCTCTGATCTATTTTTGGTTTCCGGTTACGTCCTTATTACTTTCATAAGTAATGCACACTTACAGAAAATTTGTGTCGTGAATATTGACCACTTTCGTGAAGGTTTTGTTTAAAAAATTTAGAACATTTTTCTGGGCAATTTAATTTATAAACAATGGACTATTCATTTCATAAATATTGCACATCGTTATAAGGAGTTCACCCCAAAAATCAGTTTTGAACGGGATATATTTCATAAATAATGCACACTTATTTTTATAACTAATAAATGATTCCTTGGCGTCGTTCCAAATTTATTTCGTTTAATTGAAAATTTGTTTTGTTTCACTCTACACGAAGACACCCTCACTTCTTAATAACTCACTCAATAACTTTAAAAAAGATGTCATCTTGACATGTTGGAGACACTCCAGACCCAAACGAAGTTTCTTCCCTAATTGTAATTAATGTTCGTAGTTAATTCGACTGGAATCGGTTCATCCGTTTTCGAGTTTTGTCTCAAAAATTTTTCCCGCCAAATAAATTCGGAATCCTTTGGAGAAAAATTATTTTTACGATATACCGGATAGAATTGCGGTGTGTCAGCAACGAAACGCTGTTGCAGGAAAAATATATTTTCACCATTTACTCGACAACCTTTTTTTCTTTTCATCGTCGAGATTAATGAATAACAGATTTTAATTAAAAAAGGAAAAAAATGTAAGCGATTCTCTTAATAATGTGAAATTACGTTAAAAAAAGGAAATGTTATTAAACCGTTAATTGATGATACTGAAAAAGTTTGAGAAAAGTGAACATTCTCTTATTTAGTCGTATAACTGTCAAAGGAAAGAGACCTAATTAGTGTTAGGTAAATTATTTATTCGAGGAAAGGGTTTAAATGATACAAAATGCGGAAAGTCTGTAATCAATATCATTTCTGGTGGAGTATATGAGTTTTCGATCGATTTTATTAACTTTAGAAAGTGTTAATTGGAGGACGGAGTGTAGGAAAGAAAGATGTCTGATTAGGTTATCTATTAGTCGTAAATAGGTGCAGATTGGTTTTTCATTGTCCGCGAAACTGTAAAGAAACAAAATTAGTCGTTGATGGGAAGATTTTGATTGACTATTGACTCGAAATATTACCCAGAGTTATTGCTCGAAAGCTCAGTTTGTTTTAGTGTTATGCTCTTTTTAATTCCGTTTTATTTTCTCATTAGATTTACGGTTTTGTTTTTGATGTCATTGAGCTTTGGGTTGGTTTTCCCTGTGAGTCTGTACAAAAGTTTGTTCCTACCGTCCCTGGTTTCATGGTTTATCTATACTCGATATGCGGTAGAGATGAAGGAAACCGAAAATCGAGGGTAATGGAAGAATCATCAACCGAAACGTATCGTGGGGTTGATTATTTATGATACTGATAAGGCCCCATCTTCCAGTTTTCTAATCGCCTTTCGTCGTCTTTCCCTCGAATTAACGGTCTGTACAAAGCATAATCGCGTCGAGTGGTTGGTTTTTCTGTAACGGCACAAAAACATCGATTTCCGACTGTATAAAACGTGAGATTTGTGGAGAAATCAGGAATTAGGACAAGAGACGAGTGAATTTATTTTCGTGTACGAGATGAGTTCAAACGAGAAGCCGGGTTTTGAGAAACAAGTGATGAGGAAAGCAAGCGAGCGAGAACAAGAAGACGAAAACGAAGTGACTGGGTCATGAAAAGGGCACGGTTCCCAGCAGGGGGTAGGTTCTAGAACACGAACCTGTCTTTGAGTAATTGATTGGCAATTTAAAACTGAAATTTTTAGCTGAAAATGATCATTTACAATAATTTTTTTTTCGTACGTTGCGTTTACCTGTCTACGTTCATCCGTCAGTTTACTACGTCTACGTGAGGGGAGGAATAAGGAATCATTGGAGTAGAAAAAGTCGAAATTGTTAAAAATGTTCTCGAAATGTATTTCGTGTTTTTCTTCCCAAAATTTCGACTCATTCAGAATTCGAAATGTGTATTTAATTTGGAATTAGATAAACACCATTTAAAGAACATCAGGAACTTTCGAAGAGTTTTCTGCTTTGAATTGTAAAACGGTCTTGCATAAGACTTTCTTTCTTTTTGGAGAAAATTCTCGAATTCGAAACTCGCTCGTTTATTTTAAAGTCTTCGTCGGCGCCAGATTTCCACCGGTTGTCATGGAACTTTTTTCCTTCTTCTTCTTCCTTTCTTCTTTCTCGAATTTCTAAAAATATTTTCACCAATTATATTTACTTTGTTCTTATCATCATCATCATTATTCATTAATTAAGCGCTATCTCGTTTCATAATACAGCGGAATGATGCTCAGTTGTTTTTCAAATGAACGTAAAATTTATTTATATTTATATAATTTATTTATTTAAGTTTTAAGCCCGTTTTTCACCGTTGGGTATAACCGGATACGGAAGGAGAATTGAACTCACGCCCATAGTTGGATACTTTAACTATTATGCCACAGATCTTCCCGTGAAAACGTAAAATAGACTTATTAAACATTTTTTAATATGAAAATAAGTTTATATTATCATTTTATGAATATGAAACTTATAATATAATATCTATTTATAAAGGCATTCTTTAAAGTTTTTCAATTATAGCAAAATATTTTATAATTAAATAAAGTAATTAGGAAGGGGCAGGCTGTAAAATAATTTTCAAAATTAAAATATATGTTAAGAAATAATTAGTGCGTATATTGTATAAAATGAATTATTAATAAAATATTTCGATATTTATACAATAAATTCTTAGACATGTTGTAATAATTATAAAATATTTATAGAGCCTCTGCAAGAATGTGAGAGGAGGATTCGAACTCACGACCCTTTGCGTCCAAGTGGGAACTTTAACCACTACACTACTCCTCCCACAAATTCTTCCTTCTAATGTGCATTATTTATGAATTAAATTTCCTCTGTAAGTGTGCATTACTTATGAAATGAAAAGGAAGAGCGTCCTTGCTGACAAGTCCACCAACTAAGATATACAGTCGGATTGATAGTAATTTCCGGTTTCAGTAAAATTGTATTGAAAGATGAATTTCCTAACGAAATATTATATTTATGACGGGGATTCAACATTCAAAGTGTGCAATATTTATGGGAAATATTGTTTGCTAAAGTATGCATTATTTATGAAATTGATCTTCGGCAGATTTCTTTCAATATCTATGAGAGTTAGTCTTCATTATTAGTGTCTGTTCCTTACGGAAGTAATTGTTTAGAGGAACGGTCATTACTCCGGAAGTGTTCTTTATCCTACCTTTTCTCAGATAACTACAGACCTCCTTTGGCTTCCTTTGAAACCATTCCTGGAGTAGTTGCCGAGATATAACCACTAAAATCCTGTCCAAACAAATACATAGTGTCTCATGCTTGGAGACAGGTGGTAGTTGGCAAGGAGATTTAAAAAGTTGGGAAGTGAATTCAGTATGAAAGTATTAATACAATATAAATAAAATGAGTTATTTGTAAGGCGGGACAATTTATTTCCGAAATGAAAATTTCTAATATAATAATAAATAAAATATAAGAATATAAAACGGTGCTAAAATAAACAGCAGTTTAATCTCTGAAATCTTTATTTACGTCTTTTATAACGGCATACAATTCATTTTTGTGAGATTTTTGTTTTTATTTTATTTTATTTATTTATTTATTTAATTAACGAGCAGCGATTTCCTTTTGTTAAAGCTTTGAAATGCTTTCGCAGAATCTTTTTTATTTGTTCGACAATAGAAATCGATTAACGTGACGAGACAAACGAAAAGAGATTTTGTCATTTTAACGGGAGACAGTCAGGAAAAGGATGTCGATTCAGACTTGAGGTATCTGACAGTTAGTCTTGTCAGCTCATGACAAAACCTTTTCTAAATTAAAGTTTTTGTCTTTTGTAAATAAAGGCAAAATTCTTGATTCTAAAAGGCGCTTTTCTCGCATTGATTTCCTCCGTTTTCTCACTCCTTGAATTTCATTTTATTTTTTTCTTCTTTCCTTTTCATTTTCTCTCTGCCTCGTTTCTCTTTCATTTGGAGTTGATCCCGGTGTGTCGTCTTTTTCGCAATTTCCATTTTTAACCTTATCTCTAGTCTTTCTAATTCAAAGCCGTTTTCCCTGCTCTCTTTTTCTCTCTCCTCGTTTTTGTTAATTTTGTAAAACGTATCAAGTTATTTATGGTTGCTTTTTGGGATAGGATATTAATCCGGATATTGCGTCGGTGTCGAGGGTGAGAAAAGGACCAGAGAATGGAGAGAGGGATGGTGGGGGATGATGAAATGACAAAGGAGGATTGATTCCGAAGAAGATTTGAATAATATTTGTCTTTAAAAGTTTCATATCCGACGAAACTAATTTGAGTCTGTGGTTTTTGTTTTTCTTGACGGTCTTCTGTTTTTGTTCGGATGGTGTAAAGCTCGAAATTGTATGACGCCGAAAGGCTGGGGGCTCAATTCGTTTCATATATAATGCACGCTTTTGTTTTTTTTAGTATACGCCGCCTATTCTTTGATTATGACTTAGTGTTTATATTTACTTTCCTTTGAAATCCTTATTGCAATAACTTCTAGAAATATGGTGTCTAATATCACAATCTCTTTGAGTGTGCATTATTTATGGAATGAGTTTTACCCTAAAAGTGTGCAATAGAGAAAAAGGAGGTCGATCGTGTATGCCTGCATACAAAAGCATACCGAGCCAGACTTATAGGCGAATAGATAGTCATTTCCGGTTTGGTTTTGGTAAATGTTTGTTCAAAAATCGAGTTTGTGAGCTTTTCCCGTACACACCCACAAAAATATATCTTTTTGTATGGATTAGGAAGAACGAAAACAATTGGAATTTAATCAACAATTTATCCTGTGAAACCATTTAAGTTTCCAAAATGGTCAGTTGCCAATTTTTTTTTGGTCCTCTTCGGATAGCGAGAGGATCACAATCCAAATGTAAATAAAATAAAAATTCCCCACAGTTCACTGGCTGTGTGAGGTCTCGACGTGTTTTTGACCTTTTTATTAGTTCAATATGTCTCCCAAAATAAATACCTATTATTAAATATTAAGACAACTCAAAGATAGAAACTTCACCACTTCCCAAAAAATTTTTTTTGCCCTTCTGTCATTTCCCTTTCTTCAACATTTTGCCTTCCCCTTCAAGGTGTACGCATATCTTCGACGACGACGCTATTTAAAGACAAAAGTATGCGCGTGGTTCCCCGTCTCGCTGTATTCAGACTCTCTATGGTTTTTGGAAATCGGTTGTGTGTAATACATTGAAACAGAAGATTTCCTTCCGGGATAAAACAATTCGGAAAGGAAATCGGATTAGGGTCTTTACCCGAAATCACACAAATTGCCATCAATTTATTAGCTTGGTTTTAGATCTGAGCTAGAAGATGGTTTTAATTTTGGTGGATAGTTCAAACTATCTAAAATTTCTGATGGAGTTGCTTAAATTGGCTAAACTTTTGAGAGTAAGTCGTTTCATAAGTAATGCACACTTTCGTCGAGAGTTTCCTTTTTAATTAATTCTCACCTTTACCAAGGATCCCTGTCATAAATAATGGTAACTTTCGAGTTGTTGTAAGTATTGCTTACTGTTATCAAGAGTTCTTTCTTAAATAATGCACACTTTTACGAAGAGTTTATTTTATAAATAACAATAGACAAGCAAGATTTTGTCTGAACAAAACTAGAAAAGGGTCCTGTGTGGTACTGGAAGCTGTTGAAGATAAAAGGGCTTAGCAGCGAAATGCTGATTAAAAAGGAGACAACTCAAATTTTTATTTTATTTATTTAAGTTTTAATCCCGTTTTCACTTTTGGGTATAACAGGATGCGGGAGAGGATTCGAACCCACCACCATAACTTCTATAGTAGGGTGCTTGAACCACTACAGCACAGGTCCCCCACAGAAAGCTAAAATTTCATCAGGACTTTTAAGTGAAAATTAATTTGAAGGTGGACAGAAGAGAGGAAGGTAACCCACAGAGAGAAATGGCGTAAAGTTTGAGAGAAACATGGCCGAAGCTAAAAGAATATGAAATCTAATTGAGAATTAATTATTTCATAAATAATGCACAGTCTGTGCTGAGATAGTTTAATAAATAACTCACATTTTACGGAGGATATCTTTCTTAAGTAGTGCACATTTATACAAAAACTTTTGTGATCTTTCGACTACTTTTCTTAATATTTACCTATGTCATTGCCCTTCTGTTTGTTTTAACTGAATAACATTGCTGTTGTTTTAACTTCATTATAATAACATTGCTGTATGTTTAATAACAAAATAACTATTGACAGAAGACAATCCAAACCTACACAGTACTTGTCCCCCGTTTGGATTTTATGTATTTGCTAAATTTGGCTAAAATCGGGTCACGTGTTAGTCTGTTATGGTTTCACACAAACACAAACAAACGTCCTTTTTAAACTTTGCTATTATTTATTCACCAAATAAGCGAAATTTTGACCGTTTATGTAGCCATTTGTTCTGTTTTCTCGTCGTCTGTAAATGTCTTTGACATTTCTCAGGGTAACTGTTTTTAACAATAAGGCACGAAGTGTTTCGGGTAACATAACGAAAACGAGTCGCGTTTTCTTTTGGGAAAGTCTTTTTATTATTATCGCAAAGTACTTTGACATAAGTTGCGAAAAGTTTCCGGTTTTACGAGCGATCATTTTTATGTTTGGATTGTTTTCGCAGCGTTGAGTTGTTGAAAAGTGGATTCAAAATAAGAGATGTGTTGAACGAATCTGTCAGTCATATGTAATCCAACGTCTATAAAAAGCATTGGATTGTTTACAGAAGACATCCATCATTGGTTTTCGTTCCGAAATTGGGTACGCTATTACTTTAACATGCGTTTTGAACAGAATGGAAATTATTTGTCCGTACTAAATTGTAGTCCGGTTTTGGATTTGTATCGTCATGCGTATTCTATTCTGACAGCAATTTCCAAATCGGTTTCTTTTTTCTATTTTCGGATGTGCTGTTCATTTGTAGTTTCTTTCTCCAGCTTTTGACTCCAGGTCGTCGAAAATGAAATTTTTTTTTAAACTTGAAAGTTTTATGGCTTTGGTCGTAAAGATAGAATTACCTTTCGAAATTGTTTTTAATTTTTATTTATTTAGGAATAGATTTTAGAAACTTTTTTTCTTTAAAATTTTCTTTTTATTTAATCTTAGACTTTTTGAAACCTACTCGATAACTAAATCTGGTTTTATTGAGGTTCAACGATTCTTTGTTTGAAGATTACTCATGTTACACAATTTGGTGTCGTTCTAAGTTAGAGGTCGGCAAAGTGCAGTTAGCTCTTTTAGTCCTTGGCTGTGGCTATTTCACAAAATCTTTAGTACAGGCCCGTAGTACTATTTATTAACTAATTGTTATCTTTATATAAGTAGCACAAAGCTTAAGACATACAGTATCTACCTAAGACAATCTCGAGACTCTACTTTTAACTCTAATTATTGTGTTAAAATGACTCTCAAATAAGTTATGAAAGTATATACAAGTATAAAGTGGCTCTTTGAATGGCGACCCTGCCGATTCTAAGACGATAAAAATTTTCTAAAAATTATAGAAAACATACAAAAGGGTTACTGCTTTCGTATAGCAACTGTATGTTCAACTGCATATGACTTTACATTTGTAATAAAATCGTAGATCTGACGTGATTGAAATAGAAACTGGCGTATATGCGTTCGATGACATTGTTTTCACTGCGTTGTCGTCTTTCTTTATTTCATTATTTTCGAATTTTATTCCAGAGCCTCGTATCCGTGGATTGGTTTCCACTGAATGGTAGGAATTAAATATGAATCCGAAGAACCGCTAGTTTCCGGTTTGCGGTCGGTTGGTTGGGTCTGAATCGAAATCCCATCCCCGAAATGGTGAAAATTTGTCGACATGTTGAAACCGCCTGGACTTGAAAGCTAGTTACATTATTTGAGTGGTGGGAACCTCCCGTTCCCAAAAATAGTATTAATACAATTGTGTATAAATGATTGTATATAAATGAAAGTTTTTTTTATTATAATATGTTTGTTTAATTTTATATTATCGTGGATCGGAAAGTTTTGGGCGTAACACAATGTATATGTTACGATAAAAGTGATAAATCAAGTGAATCAATATGATTTTCAGCGATTATTCATAATCACCAACTAAGCTTGGTAAATATGACAAATTACTGTATATTTATCACATTCACCGGCTAGTTTAGAATATCTCCAACTTGTAACGGAAATTCGACAAAGTTTCCTTAGATGCTTGGTTTCTGTCACCTTATCTCTTGTATTCGCCGCTTTTTGTTGGAGCTCCGTTCACTGTTACTGGCGAACACGACTCCTTGGGTTGCTTGAATTTTGTCAAAAAGGTGACAGAAGCCAAGAATGTGAGCAAACTTTTATTAATCTCCTCATTACAAGTTGGAAACTTCATGAACTAGCCAGTAAAAGTGATAAATATTCGTTAACTTGTCACATTTACCAAGCTTAGTTAGTGATTATGAATAATCGCTGGAAAATAATATTTATTCACCGGATTTATCACTTTTACCGTAACATATATAGGATGTTACTTCCCGGTTCATATATATAATACGATTTCGCTTAACACGGGGTTTTTCAGAAATTCTTTTGCAGTGTTTATGGGTTACATGTTAGCAAAAAGAGCTTAAGTGGGACGAAATGAAAGGATGAAGGAGTTGTGACAGCATTACATTCAAACTGAAATTTGTTCTTAAAGCTTTTCCAAAATCAAATTATATATTGTAATGTAGATCGTCTTTTATAGTGAACACCTCAAATTTATTTGTTCCATATAACACGATTTCGGTAAGCAGTAACCAGTTTATCGTGTACAAGGGTTTCATGTAGTTACACGAACTTTGTGCTCACTGGCATCAAAGAGTAACGAAAGTTGTTTGAGAAAAACATCGAACGAAATCGTAAGTAACCATAACATGAATTGTAAAGGAGAAGAAGTGTTCGGTCATAAAGTTATTTTATTTTTCTCCACAGGTACATGTAAAAAGTGGTACAGAAAAGAAGTTGGTTGACTGAGAAACATTAGAAATTTTCGGTATATTAATTTATGGCGAAGCAGAATGCGGCCGCCGTGGGTTCCTTAAAAGGGATTACAAAACCTATCGTTAGAGTAAATATGTAGTCATAAATTAATGGACAAAAATCATTGTTTTGCGCATTTTTCGAATTTTACTCGAAAACAGGTTTGGGTTGACCACCGAGAGAAATCTCAACTCAAGTTTTCGCGCCTTGAATTTTATTTATTTTAATTCTTCTTACTCGTTCTCTTCGGATTTAATCGGATTTCGATTCCTCCAGTGTTCGGTAACATAATTCTTAATAGAATTTAAGTCTTCCAAATGAGAATGCTTAACGGAAACCAGCTCATCAGTTTCCATTTCTCCGTTATGAAGATCATCGCGTGAGTGGGATGATAATAGGCCCTCCGGAAACTTTTTTTTTGAAAGTGCACCTGGAAACCAGGCCCCTTCGGTTCAATTTACCTTTTATGAGTAATACATAGCCAAGAGGATGTCATATCTCCCCGCAGATGAATTACCCCCTTAAAAGCGCCTTAAGGGGCGTGCTTTTGGGTTTGTACATCTGTCGACCTCTCGCACCCACCTTACACACACACACCAAAACACATTTCTTTCTCTCGTGCTTTCCTCGAGTTCAGTTTAATGGAACACCATTTAGTCCATTAATTTTATCTCGATTTTTTTTTAACCCCCCGAAATTTAATTAATTAATAAAGTGTATTTTAAATTGGAGTCGAGTTGTGCGTCGACCTGGACCAACTTCAAAATCGTTTTAATCATTTTCTTTAATTAAGAATTTTTTTTTCTTTAATTACTCCTGAAGGGGGTGCAAAAATAAGTTTAAAAAGAGAAAATTCTTTTTGTGTTAATACTTATTAACTTCAACAACTTTTTTATTCTTTGAAGTACAGTTTTGGGGACTTTTTCGGAGGAGAAACAATTTTTTTCCCTCCCTCTCTCGTGTGCGTACATAATTTAAACTTTTCCCCGAGTTTAGAAGATTTTAATGAAAAATGGCCCAAGAGAACCTTTTCACTTTCCTCTCGTTTATACAACTCGGAACAAACATCATAGGGAAGATGAAGAGAGGATATGAAACGAATTCGGATTTTTGACTTTATGATCGCGGTTTCAAAACCTCTTCGAAGTGAAGAAAAATGTGAATCTCATCAGCTTTTGTAGAGCTTTCGAGATTTATAATTAACTCGTACTCGTTTCGCATAATTTTCTTCCGGATTTCCAATTTACATAGTTTGCTGCTTTTCATCCTTTTATTTTAGGAAATTGCTTAGGTAATTAAACAAAAAGGAAATTGTCACCCCTAAAGATAATTAGAATTTTTGGTAAAGCATTTAAGATGGAGGTAGTAAACATCAAGAGGTTTCAGATGACACTCTTTGAGTCGATGAAATCGGGAAAGAAAGTCGTTTTGAAGAGAATTACTTGTGAGAGATGAAAGAGTTTGATAGAGTCATAAGTGATGAAGAATCACACTTATATTATTAACGGTTCGAGGTTGTTATTATATATTTTTGGTTAACAACGACCTCGTGCACCTGAATTTTATAGATATTAGTGATAAGAGGTTTCTTAATCTTAGGGTTGTCCAATTTAATTATATCACGGTTTAATGTAACTTAAAACACTTATTTTCAAATTTTCTCGTTTTAAGAATGGGAGAATATTACGTAATTGATAAAATTTAGGGTAATAGTTTGTTATAATAGTATATAATTGTTTTTATTTTATTGCAGAATATCGCGGACCAAAGAGAAAAATTACCTCCGGAGGTTGTGCTGGTCCCCACTATTTTTTGTTGTTGGTCGAATTCTCGACTTTGTAACACGATTTCCTTAGTCACGCCTCTCTCTTTAATATTATAATTATTTCTTGTCTTGTCTTTATTATGTCTTGTACATCATCGATCACCTAAGTTAGTGATAGGAGCAAAGGCGTTGGTCTTGGACGAATTTCTTCCTTCAAACTATTTCCTCGAAAACACGATTTTGAAATTAAAACAAACTCGTGACAAATTACTTTCTGGTCACATTAAGAGCTGAAAGGTAGTAGCTCAGAGAAAAAAAATGGCGGTAGTTTGTCGTAGTGTAAAGGGCAATAAAAAATGTTGTTCGGCCATTAATTTCATAATTTTATGGCCAAAACTATTATATAAAAAAAGGAAGAAAGGCGGGAAAATGTTTCCAATCGTTGACACAGCCATTTTGCTCGCAAACCATGTTCCGTAGATGAGAATCTTTTTATTGTGATTTCCCTCCCGGAAAGGAAATTTTTTGAATGGCAACCGTTTCCCGGTTTTTCAATTTCACTTGTGGATTTTCCGAGCATCATAAATTCTACATTAGTGCACTTGCGAAGAAGGTTCCTTGGTTTCCGGTGCCCTGGGAATTGTTAAATTTTAGTTAATTTGGGTTCCTCAAGTTGTGGAATTTATGAGGTATTACAACCTTTTCCTTCCGCCTCCCATCCTCCCCATTCGCATCAAAATGAAGAAAATGGGAAATAAATCCAAATTTCATAAATGTCTTCTCGTGTTGAACTCGAATAAAATTCCTTCTGGAGGCCATAAATTAATTTCAAGGGTCCTTGGATTAATTAGTGTTTATAATAATAAGGAGGAAAAAATAATAATTTTCGGGGAAACTTTGAAATTTGCGTTTCGCGTCCTAATTTCGGGACTCCAGATTTTGCGATGTTGTCGTCGTTTTGGTTTGATGCGAACGCCAGCCGACGTCACGCTCGCATGCTCCCATTATTATCCAGAATGTTTCTCAGCCTGTAATAATTGCAGTTTAATTAAAATTTTCATTCAAGATCACATTATAGGGAGAAGGATTTTGGTGTATCAAAGTTCAGCGATAAGAACCTCCCCGAGAAGCTTTCACCTCCGATTTTGGGATATCGAGTCCTGAAACGAGGGAATCGACACATAATTGGACGAAAGCTTCTCTCTTAATTAAGTGTGCTTTTAGGCCCGGCACGTAATTTAATAACTTCGTATATGGTCGGGAGAGGACTTGGGCGGGGGGGAGGAGCTTAGAAATTAATTACTTGAAACAATTGCGTTCAATTGAAATCATTTTTAATTGAATTAACAAAAAAAGAAAGAGAAAAAGATGAAGTCGTGCCTTGTTTTTAATGACTCGAAATGAAAGATGGACCGTATAAATGTCATGCGAGGCGATGGTAATTGAAATTTGAAATATCGTGTAAAAAAAAACTGTCGGTTTAATTGACGCCATATATTAGAGGCTGGTTAGCGGGATATGGTAGTCGTCCGAGTTTTCAGAGGATCTGGTGTTGGATCGCCCATCCTGCACGAAATCTTTGTACGTGTCACCGATGTGAGATGTCTTCTTTTCTTTTTCTTTTTTCTTTCTCTTCTCGACCACCAGTTTTCAGTGACAAGATATTATTTATTGAAGATGGAGAACGGTTTAAAAAGAATGATTTATTTCGGTGGGAATTTTTGCTAAAAAGTTTTTCTTTACGAACTTATCATCTGGCTTAACAACTTTTTCTCCAGGTTATGCGTTTTGTTGGGTTTTTGTCACTTGTCGCTGGGAAAAAGTTTTTTTGGTTTCAACCGTCGACTTTCTGTTTTATTCTCGTGTTTAAATTAATTATTAAAATTTTTGAATGAGTTTCAGTTTGTTACTTTTGTGGAAGGTTGTTGTGACATCTCTCTGCTTTTGACCTCTGGTGTTGCGGTTTCCAGTATGTGCGCTTTTGAACTTTCAAAGTCTTTTGATAGATTTGGGTTTAATTGGCATAGTCATGTCGCTTTCTCGAATACCGGTATGTTTAGCTTGATGATGTGGTCTACCAAGTTTCTTTTGTGTTTGCGGACCGTTTTGAAACCAACAGTGACCTGTTTTACTGTTATATAAAATATTACAAATAGTGTCTATTCGTTTCAGTAATATATTATGTCTAGTAACAAGATAAATATTAATCGAAGATCCTTTTGATTTAAACGGTGATCTTTTCCTGATATTAGATAGTATATATGTCGAATTTGGTTGAACCATGTTCACTCATTCTTTAGTTATTCTGGCATATACATACAAACATTTCTTTGTATATGTTTTCAGTTAATATCAAAAATATTTTTTAGCACGAAAATATATTTTTTTAGCGTGTGTAATCTTCACATATTTATTTTGTGTATATTATTTATAACTCTTGAAACCGTCGCACCAGTATTTTCGCATGAATGATAGGCCGCCGTGGGAAAAATCTTTTCCAAAAAGAGCCCCCCAAGTCAGGAAAGTTGGAAAACCACCGTTCCACTGGGTTTTGCGTTAAAAATTCAAAACTAAAGTTTACAACTTCTAACTTTATTTTTTATATTCATTCCGATTTTTTTTTTCGAGAAAATTTGGAATCGAAAATTTCGCAAAACACATACCTAAGAGTGACGTAAACGAAATCAGGTCTCGAATACAGAATTGGCTTTCGAAAAGGAAACGGGTGAGCGTTTGAATATGTTTACCATAGGTTTGGTAATATTTTAAATAAATTTTCGAAGTTGTAATCTTGATTTGTATGATTTATGTTAACTCTGGGAAAATCTTTAAAGAAGGGGAAAAATGGAGAAAAGGATTCGATGGCGGTCGTTGGGGATTTAGGAACGTGGACAAAATATAAATTTTTTTTATTTAAAAACTTCCGGTACGATATTTCGGCTCGAAGCTTTCTTTTTTTTAAAATGTGATTTCAGTGATTATTCGACCTTTTTGTGTGTGTGTGTGTGGGTGACGTAAAAATGAAAAACCGCGGAAAAGTGTCTGCGTTTGCCAAGATGATTATACTTAGTTTATGTGCAATAAAATAAAGTGTGTGCGATCGTAAATTATATTTTCCACTGGAAATCAAATAAATTAACTTTTTTTTATATATAGCGTTCACTCTCTAAATGCGTTTTTTACGTCTATAAAAAAATTCATTATAGTTTGTTATCGTTGTATGCAAAGGTGATAGAAGACCTTGCAAAACATTCAAATAAGGTGAACCTGTTTTCAATGACAATACGGGGAGCCGTCTTTGTTTTTGACGGAATCCCGAAATCGCATTGATGAAATGGGATGCCTGGAATATGGCATTGAGAAGAGAGAGGAGAGGAGAGGAGAAAGGTTTTTCATTTAGTCGCTGGAAAGAAATTAATGAACAGGATTAAAAAGTTAAAGTGAAGCTTTCGGTATAAATTCAAGTTGGCATGTGTATAAGTGCTGAAGGGATTTTCCCGGAGTGTGGGAGGAGACGGAATGAGAAAAGGCATGAAAACCGCGGGATACATTCATTTTCAATAACGGAACTGAGGAATCTAAACACGTGGCTCCAATTTATATGAAGGCCTAAAACATTTTCTCAATAACCGAGGAGCTTTGGGAATTCGGGGGAAGTGTGCTTTTAAGACCTGGGGAAAATGAAAATATAAGAAATTATAGGGTTGAGAAGGCCGGAAGGGGTGGTTTGGGGGGGGTTGAAGGTAGAAAGAAAAGTATCCGAGAATGGTGATGAGTCTCGGGTGTATTGAAGCAATGTTTTCTGATTATTTTGAATTTTACGCGTGTGTCTGCACTTTTCCGGCTTTTTCCCGGTGTTTTGTATGAACGTATCGATGCTTTTCCCACACCCTTACCTCCCATCTCTCTCTCATTTCGAAAAGGGAGAAAATGGTTTCATTCGCCAGCGGTGTAAAGTATTTTTGTTTTGTTTTCCTCCTCCAGTGTTTTGTAATTAATTTTAATTTTTAGATGAAATTGGTGAAGCTTTTTGTGTTTTCTTTTTTTACGATGAAGGGTTTTTGATTGCTCACAGAAGAAAAAGGTTTTTTTTTTGTTTTAAAAGGATTTGTGTTATGGCGTTAGAAAAATCACCTTTTTGGTGGAGGACAACTATGATTAATGATTTTGAAAGGTTCATTTGTTGTGCCCAGTCAGCCTTGTCTTTGAACGGAATCGAATTTTTGTTGTTGATGTTACAAAACACGGTCAGCAATATGGAAAATTGGGGAGAGAAATAAATCAGATCCTTTTGGAATTTTCGTGGAATTTGGAAATAGTTTCCTTGTTTCGGTGAACTAACTCCCATTAGATTCGTTAATATGTGACGCTGTTCCTCTGGCTGAACATAAATTAAATTATCAATATCTTCAAACGGTGTCTTTTATCGAGTATTTCGGTAAAGATCACTCTCGATCGTCTTAGTCTAAAAGCTAGCGAAACTCGTTTTTATTAAATAATATAGAAATAATTTTCCAGCGCGGTGTTTCCTTTGACTAAAATCGTTAATTCATGAATAGAGATAAAATAAGCGAGACATTACCGATTCTTCGGTCTTAAGCTGGGATATTAAAACCGGAATTTCGGTTTTTGACTGGTGTGTAAAAGCAAAGTGTAAAAAACAAGTCATTATTTTAAAAACCAAAAAGTTGGATTAAAACCTAAAGAGGAAGACTAAATTATTTAAATTAAAATGAACCGGTATTCATTCGCGTTAGTCAACAATCAACTCGGACTCTCATTAAATCCGCGTTAGTCGGATCCGCGGGCGGGGGAAGGGGATGCTGGTGATATCTTAACATTTACTTAGCGATTGATTAATTAACGGGAGTCACCATTAGTCAAAGCGTTATCGTGGTTTTTTATCATGTCCTCCACCAGGGAAGAAAAAATTAGACACACGAGATGAAAGGAAGATGTAATTTAATGTGGATTTGACGTATTACAAAGGATTTAGGCCACTGGGTTGGTTTAGTTGGGGTTTTTTTTTACACGGTTACGAGAGAAAGTCCCCGAAGAGTGAATGAGTGAGCGGTCTTTTGTTTTGTTGATTGCTTTATTAATTAATGGGAGTAAGTGACACTAACCTTGAGTGTCATTTTGAAGTTTTCGTGTTTCAGTTTTTTTTTATTAGAAATTGTTTCCAGGCCGTCAGGTTTGATAAGAGGAAATGAAGTTTATAAATTTAATTTGCGAAATTCCAGAGATTTTTTTGGGGGGATGGAAGTAATACGCAAAAAAATTTTTTTAGAGCTTTTAGTATGATATGTTGGAGAGAAAGGGAAGATGTTTGATTTAGAAGTCGGTAAAGATCCTCAGTCGTTATTTAATCAAGAACGTGGTTCCCAAATTTTTTGTTCTACTGTCCACCTTCCAGAAAAAAATATCCTCCTGGATAAGTTAGTTATTAATAGGAAATATATATGTATAAGTATATATAAGGCGTTGTCGAACATCTCCCAACTTGATTCTTCTCCTGGTGTTCCTCCTCACTTCTATTTAGAAGAGCTTTATGTTCTTGCCGTCTATAGACATGAAAATATGACGAACAGGACCAAATACCTATAAATTTTCTAAATGTTCTATCTTTTCTTTTATACTAATATTTATACTATTGGCGCTCGTGCTTTATACTCGTAGCGCTATTTTAATCCTTAACCCATCGAGTCAAATGTAACTTCTGATGAGACCACACAAAAGCTGAAAGACTTTCGTTGACTCAATTCATAAACACTTCCATTATGAACACTTTCATTATGATTCGGTTTCAAAAATAAAGCATAGATGTAGAATTCATTTCATAAATACTGCACACTCGTGAATTATTTTTGAACCTAATTTCTCTCGAGGACGTGCCTTATATTCGGAATAGATCATCCATCAAACTGTGCATTATTTACAAAACTGGATTCTTCTACATTTGCGGGTTGTTCATGAATTCTTCTTAATAGTGTGCAATATTTATGAAATAAGCTCTGGGTAAAAGTTATTTATGCCCTCAAATTCACCTGTGACCATCACCGCCCTTCTAGATCGCTTCAGCACATACCAGGAGACAGTATCACCCATCACTCAATTAAGGTATCCATTGCCTTGTGGTTTATTTCATAAATAATGCACACTTTTATGGAGGATTTGTTTATACACGCCACACACTTTTGCGGAGGTTGTGTTTCATAAATATCGTCCGCTTTTGTGAACGGCCCGTTTCGTAAATTAATACCGGTTGTGGGAAAAATTTATTTCCGTAATGCTGACTTAATTTTTTTTAATTATTTATATTTACATAGAGATTTCCCGGGTTCGTTCTTTTATTTATTTATTTACTTTATTAAAATAAATTTATTACTCCACTTTTGTAAAAAGATACCCCAAACTTGATGGCAATAATTTAAAAAGGATATCATCTTAATTTATGTGTCGCACTCTACGACATTTTAGGAGGTGAAATTTCCTTCTTTTTATTTATGTAAGCAATTGTAGCGTCTCAAAAATTTTGTTTGTTTATGAATTACACGAAATTAACTTCAGACTTTGTTTTGAGAAGATTTATTTGTGTTAAATAGTGGAAAGCGTTAATGGGAGGTGTTCAAGCAATATTTTGAGTCTAAATCGATGGAGTTGTTACCTCACAAACACAAACCAACCAACCGACACACGTCTTTTGTATTTAACCTCTTAAGGACTGTAAATTTTCAGCTGGAGAAATTTTTGTTTTGGTACCCGTTCTAAGGATATTTCGACGCGTAGAATTTAAATTTTCAAACCGCATCTTGTAATCATATAAAGCAGCAACTCTTTAAGAAAGTGTCCTTGGGAGCATTTGATTTTCTGACCAACGGCCTTTCTGTAGTTGAAATTTGAAACTCAGATTTTGGAGAAGCGAAAAAGTGAATGTTGAAGAGCCCTAGCTCCGCTCCTGCTCAACGAATCTTTAAAAGCCTTTTGTATGAAGAAGTTGAGAATTTTCCGAATCCAACAACATATAAATCATGAAATTTGGACAATTCTTAACAAAATGGCAACAATTTCAAAATGTGGAATGAAAACGTCTCATTGGTCCTTAGAGGGTTAAAGAGAGAACTCCTTCACTTCGTTAGATGCCCAAATTTATGGGAAATTGAGAACCTGATAGCGAGGGAATTATTCAAATACAGTAAGCGAAAGAGAGCTTTGTTTGGGCGGGGGAAGGCGGTTGGAGTAGTGTTACAAACGAAAGAATTCGAAACGTATTTTTCAGGTCTCACTCGTGTCTGCCTGCTCTTAAAATGGTTTTTGTTCTCTTTGAAAACTTGAAAATGATCCAAATTCTAAATAAAGACTTGATCCTCAATGGTAGTGTTTGGGTGATTGATGATACGTTATGTTACTTCTAATCTCTCAACTTTGTAAGTTTTTCTCTCTCTCTCTCTCTTAACATTTTGTTTTTCGTCTGCTATATCTTTTATTCTGATATACAAGGACCTCGTTTTGTAGTATAATTGGCAGGGAAAAAAAACTTCTTCACTCGGTTTTGTTCGACAAATTTACAATCTTCCTACGCACTGCCTATCGCTGTTATTTGGCAACCAAACGAAGACATGTTAGAACTCCCTCTTAGTCAAATGAAAACAATTTTTTCGCTGTGAACATCGTTTGGTATATGAAAGGAATTTTATTTGCGAAATTTTTCACCGAATTCTTCCCTCTTCGCTGCAATAACGACGCAGTTAAATTTCCCATCTCTCTCTCTCTCTCTGTGTATTTGGAATTGTCAGAATCCTGTTCATCAATCTCAATTAAAAATTTTATAATGAGAACGACTAAAAGAACCGCATCCAATAAAAATACCACAAAATCGATGAAACCCTTGTGAATTTCAAATACTAACGATTCTCTTTTCATTAATTAAAAAAATAAATAAATAAATAAAACGGGTAAATCCATCAATAATTGGTTTCGAATGCCTTTTAATTGGTGGCATGTGTTTTACGTCAGAAAATAATTTTCTAAATGTCTCCCCAGCCCTTTTCCCTCCTCCTCCTCCACAACACATATACACGATATGAAAAATGGATTTGTCAAAATCTATTATTAGATACTACTAGTAATTATGGTTTCCTTTATTATATTATGATAAATAGGGATGAGAGAGCGGTGAGCTTTTTCCCATTTCCAAAAATTTCAGCAACGACTTGGAAATAAAATGTTAGAACAACTTTAAAAACCTGATTTTCAATTTATTCAGCGGTCAGGTAGATGTTAATTTTTTATTGTGAAACATTTATCATCGTCTCGGATTTTCTTCTTTTTTTCCTCCTCCGGAGATAATTATTTAGAGACTTGCTGTTCTTTGTCCGAGATTCTGTATCTGTTACACAAAAGGAAATGTGTTTGGGTGGTTGGGAGTATGTGCCAGCTAATCGTCAAGCACGAGCTGACTTTAATGAGATTTGATGTAACAATTATTGTTGCATGTCTCCTGTCAGCAGTTGTTTTGATTGGTAAACATGAATCAGTGATATTATAATGGTATAATATTATTATTTCACAATTTGATTTAAATTTTAGATTGAAATGATGTGTTGTTAGAGCGCTGTTTTATTGTTCTCTCTCTTTCTAAGTAAACTGTTTAATAAGTAAGTTTCGGTATAATAAAGTATAATATAATTTTGAAAATTTGTTGGTGAATATAAATCGTTAAGATAAAGATTTTTTGGGAAGATTTTGTTTTACAAGAGTGCAGTATTTATAATATAAAGTGTAGTCTCAGTGTGCATGATTCGAGAAATGATTTCTTGGTATGTGTGCATTAATTTTGGAATGGATCGGAGGGAAATAGTAGGAATTCAATTCAGGATATGTGGAAATATGTAGGAGGAGTAGTGTAGTGGTTAAAGTTCCTGACGTATGATGTACGTAGTGATCATGAGTTCGAATCCTCCTCCCGTATCCTGTTATACCCCAAAAAATGAGTGGAAAACGGGATTAAAACTACCACCATCAAACGTGGAAGTATAGCATTTATAACAGTATAACCTGGATGCCATAATGCAAAACAGTTTTAAAAACTTGGGGGCCTAATACTGCACTAACGCAAACACAATATTCTAGCTGTTGGTAACGTACTCTTAGAAATTTAAGCAGTTGGACGTTTTGTCCATTCAAATCGGTGTGGAATCATCAGCAGTGTTTGCTATTTGACGGCAAAGTTATTTTTTGGTATAACTATTTCAAAACCAGCCAGTGTCGCTGTATTTTGGCCTATCAAATTTTGGGAGTTAGTTAAGGGAATTTCACACAAAATCAACCGCCATCCGAGAAGATGATATAGACGGTTGGTAGTTTACTAAATTATTCCGGTTTATTTTGGGGGTGTGCAGTAAAACGACTCCACCTTTACAAATTTCTCACATCTGTTCTTCACACAGTTATACTGATAAATTATATGTTAAGTATACAGCGCTAAATAAATAATTAAATAAATGCCGAGCAACACCATAATATCTGTTCGTGAATAAATAAATAATTCAAAACGGCGAAGAGAATTCCGATTCCTTTAATTAAGTCAGCGACTGCTGGGAGGTAGGAGAGAGGAGGGAGGGAGGGAAGGAGTCTTAATAAATAAACGACTCAGTATATTTAATCAAATCGCTAATTTAAAATGACATTCTGACGACAGACTTTGGCCTGAAGTAGAGAGTGGAGGAGGAGGGAAAGAAAAATCCCTCGAGATCTAATTATGATTTTATTTTATTATTTAAATAAATTAATTAGCAGTATTTTTTTCCTCTCGCAAAAGTTTTTTTTTTATTCAGTATATTTATATAAATGAGGAAAGGTATATAGTGAATTTATTCAAAGTTAGTTTGATTTATTTTTTTGGCGCCAACCTCGAAATTGAATTATTATTCACCACTTTGTCTTGGTGTGTGTGTGTGTGTTGTCCTAGTTTGAATGTCCCTGTCAATTATTCACCAATTTTTTCTCATAAATGTCAATTAAAAAAATTTTTTTTTTCATTTACCAATCAAATTTGGAATGTTTTTCCTTCGTTAGTAAATAGTTGGTTAGTTAATTTTTGTTTTTTTAATCAACGTGATTTTCGTGTTTGTGCTTGCGCGGTGTTTTTTTATTTAAATTTATTTCTCAAAACGAAGGCGGTGAAATGTGCCAAGAATTTTGACGCTTCCAGAAGTCCTCAGGGAAATAGAATTCTCGTTCCTCCCCGAAACAAAAAGATGTCAAAATAAAAGAAGAAGGATTTTTACGAAGTTATGCTCGTCCCTACATTTTTATTTTTTATTTTTCTTCCCTTCGCAATTTTTCGAGATTTATGATAACGCCCTGGAAAAAAGAGAGATGAGGATGCTGGGGCTGGTTGGAGGTGGTGGTGTGGACTTTAAAACAAGAGAGGCTCAACTCCTCTGTGGAAAGTTGCGCTTGCAAGTCAAAGATTTTTGACGAATGTTCTTTTTTTAAAGTTTCCCGCTTTTCCCGAGAAAACTACTGTTTTCTTCCCTTTCTCCCGTTTTCAGTTTCCAATAAAAAGATTCTTTTTGTTTAATATTTTAGTGATTTGTTTTTATATTCTTGTGCCATAAATCCATCGCGTGTTGTTAAGAATGCAAGGATTGCACTCGCCTTTTGCTGGAAATAAATCTCCATTTTACTACTTTTGGATAAAATTTTCCCGGTTTGGTGTTTTATTTTTATTCTTGACCCAATGATTTGAGTTTTGTTTTAATCCCGTTCTTCACCCTTGAGTATAACAGGACACGGGAGGAGGATTTGAACTCTAGTCGAGGACTTAAACCACTACACCAAGCCTCCACATCTATGTTAAATAATAAATTTGAAAAAAATCGGATTTATTGTTGTTCTCGATTACTTCTGGGAAATTTTGTTTTCTTTGTTTTTAAAACGACCAATGAACGTCCTTGGAGGATTTGATTCCCTACTCAATGAATTTATATTTTAGTATTGCTTAAACACATAAACCAAGGCTTTGTTTTCATATAAATATCAAGCAGCGATGTTATTCATTTGCGTAAATATTTTTATAGAAAGCAGTGTTACTATAACTATACCTTTACCGAAACAGTAAGAAATATATATAGTGGAACTTCTCATAACGCGAAAATATTTTGGCAAAATAGCGACATATACATGGGGAATCCCCCGACAGTTTTGTTCGGCCTGGAACGCATTATCCTGCTTTACGTTAATTTACATGAAAAAATTGTTTCGCATAACGAGCAAAACTCCGGAACGAATTAAACTCGTTGTGAGAGGTTCCACTGTATTTAATTTTTAGGGTATAGCAGGATATGGGAGAGGCTCAAACTATATTAAGCGGCTTGATGGGTTTTGTCAACCACAGGTCTCCCAGCAAATAAGAACTTTGTGTTCCTTTCCCTTACCTCTTCGGTGCTCTTTCATTTGAAATTTAAGGAACTCCGTGGGTTATAATGCAGAAATACTATAATACTATAAATTAGTGGTGTGGTATTAGAAAAATACTATACTTTTAGAAAATTAAAAAAAAATTTTTTTTGGTAAGGTAATAAATAAAAAGTTAGTTTGGTTTTGGTTATTGTAAGAAATTTATATTTAATATCATATGAAATTGTTAATATATATCAAAAACGGTATATTGTAATTTTATAATTTTTGATATACTTTTGCAAATAATCTCTCAAACTCATTGTTTGGGCACGTGTTGCATTATTCGCTGGTTTCACGTCTGCCACCTTTTTTTGCCCTTTAGAGCTGACCTCACAATCTTTCTTTAGACCTCTTCTCAAAATATGAAGTCTGGTCTCTCATGAAGCGGAAGTCGATGCCTTACTTCAGAGCGGCGCCAACAGAGTGATGAAGGTTAATTCTTTGCCTGTAAAAGATAGCTTGTATTGAACAGCTATAATTTTCCGGATGGGGCGAAAAATCGAAACTCTGTAGATCATTTTAAAATACACAAAACAGTGATTGTGTTCATGATCATTGTGTTCAGTCCATACCCCCACCTCCCCAAATTTAAGAGAAATGGGAAAAATTTCGAGGAAATCGGAAAATAAGAGTGAAAAATTTTTTTTTCAATTTTCACAATTCCAGCAATTTTTTTCCCCTCCTGTGAAAACTGAAGAACTTATTTTTCACCCTTGAATAAATTCTAAAATATTTATTTTGTGAATTTATCGGCTTCCGGAAGAAAATTATTTTTCACTTATTTTTCTTCTTCACTCGAAGATTTTTTTCTTCTGCTGGGAAATTTCGCTTTTGCGAAAACTGGATGTCTATCAATACCGAACATCTCTTTCTTGAAAATTTAATGAAGGGAGTGAAGAAAAAGTAAACTTGGATTCTTCAAAATTTTCCTTCCGGCTGACATTTCGATTATAAATGTTTAAATGGGTTTCTTCCAAAGAGAATTAAGTTTTGAATTTGGGTACGCTTTTCCCTGGGTTTTTTGCTGTTGGTGGTCTCGAGTTTTCTTTTTTTTAGTTTTTATCTCAAAAGTTTCCGCCCCCCAAAATATTTCGTTTTGCATTTACTTGAGTCACTTTTAATAAAAAGTTTTGTTTTTTGCTGTAGAATCTTCTTTCTTACTTTCTTTCTTTGTATTTGTCTTTCATCTTGTGTTTTTTCCTTTTTTAAAAAGTCTCCCGCAAATAATTTATGACTTTCGCCTTTACGTTGGATGCCTTTCTCGTGGCTTTTACGCTGCTCCCGTGGGAGAAGAAAGGGGGAGTGGGGGTAATTGAAACCACGTAAAAGCATCAACATTTGTAAATATTTCATTAAGACGCTAAGCATTTTCTTTGAAATGAGTGTGGGGGAGGACGCGAGGGAAAGGGAAAAAGTCAAGTGCTGTAAAATAGAGACGAAGAAGAAAAGGTAGAACGGGTTGGAGTGGTGGCGGTGCTGGGGGTGTTGAATTTTCCGTCTGAGACCCGAGAGAAACGGTGGTAAACGTGAGAGGTCAAAGTCTTAAGTGGAGTTGGCGAAAGTTTTTGGGAAAAGCAAGAGAGCAGCAATTCAGCTGTGGAGAATTAGTTAACAGGTAGCGCAAGAAACCACAGCTCCGTATTAAATAGGCGGGAATTTATGTATTTGATTGCGGGAGGGGGGGGAGAAAGGGCTGTTGCTGCTGTTGTTTGTCGTTGGAACTTTGCGCTGGATATTAAAAATCCCTGAGATTATATAAAAACAAAGTTGAAAGGTTGTTTTCGTGCCTTTTCGTTTATAATGGGTTCTCGGATCTTGGGAATAGGATTTTGGAGGTTTTGGCCTAAATACATGTTGAGAAGGGTTTTGACGGGGTCTAAGTTTCGCCTAGTTTTTCCCGGCGGTTCCTTGGTTTGGTCGGAGTATGGTTCTTATAGCTATGCAAAGTGAATACGGTAACACTTTGAAATAAGTTCCGGCGCTGTGCCTTCATTCTATCTTTTGAAATCGCTTTACTGATAAAGTTTGAAACGCGATGTTCTATAGAGTGTATTGTATAGAATTTTATACTGAGTTTTAGGCAGTTTCGACAACTTAACATTTATAAGACGAGGCTGTCTTCTTTATATCCCCTCCCTTACCTCACGCTAGCTTTGTCCTCTTTGTAGTTATATGTTGCTAAAATCCCATATTAAAAACATCGTTAGGAAGGAATTGCTATATATGACAACAGCATCTGAGTTTTAGTGAGGGAAATAGTTGTTGTCTGTTGTGGTATTTTATGTTACTCTCACGGAGATCTAACTTTCTTCAAGTTTCTTGCGAACAATTTTTGGTATACACAACCGTTCCAGTTTTCCAGAGCTCGAGGTTTTTGTTTAACATAAAGTCTGGTTGAATATTCAGTCTCGTTTTTTATCAACCTTCCATTATGTTACCCTTCATTAAACTCTCTCAGATAAATTTGTATTGTAATTTTTAAGAAGCTCGCTTTTAGGAGTTTAAATTAAAATACAAGACATGAAGCTCATTTTTTTAAACGACGAAACTCGTGCAAGAGATTCTCTCTCCCAGTCTCTCTTTCTTTTTATTCATCGGTGTCACGTTTGTGTTTAAAAGAAATTTTTCAAAAAGAGATGCAGCTGGAGAATCCTTTAGAAAAACAGCACAATCGAAGAGCCTTTACTTAAACGCATTATTTAAGGAGTGTATGATGGTAATAAACGACGCCACGTGGAATTCACGTTACTCTAACGTTATTACCATCGGGATTAATAGAAATAGTTATAAGGAACGATGTCAAATCAGGCGATTTCTCGGTTGTGTAGTTTGTGAAAACGTTAAGTTATTAATTCGGTTTCGTGCGAGAAACGTAAATTATGGGAACTCCACGGATGCTGAGTCAGTTTTAATAATTTTTTTCTTCGTTTACAAGACGAAGGTTTGGGGGTTGGAAAAGGGAAGGAAGGAAAGAGTCCAAAGACACGCAATCGTCAAGAGGAAGGAGAAGAAGTGACACATCAGCGAAATAATTATTTTCGCAGGGGGCGAGTAGTTAATTCATCTCGTTTTTAACCTTTTCCTCGGAAAAATCTTTCCACGTGTTTCCCTTTTTTTTCGAGATGTTAAAATTCTTGAGCCTTGTTCACGGGAATCGAGACGAGAATTCACAAGCACCTTCTTTTGTATTAAAATTAAATTTTCTTGGGATTTGTTATTTTCTAAAAGCACGATTCAGAAAGATTTTCGTTAAGGAGAAGAAAGGTGAAAGAAAAATTTTTTTTTTATCTCCGAATCACCTTCACGGGATTAACCGTTGCTTGAGGTTAGCAGGAAAGTCAGCTATATAGAGCGGCTTTGACCGGGAACCAGCAAAATGAACTTTTTTCCACTTTGCGGTTCATTTAAATCATAAAAGCTCCGTGAAAGGATGTTAAAAGCTTTGAATAAAACACAGTGAAGCTTAGGAAAAAGTCTCAAGAGATTATGTAATTGTTTTAAGCTTTTAACACAAACTTTAATATCGAACAATGAGTTTGGAACAAAGATGTGTGTGGACTTTTGGGTTTTAAACACCGTTTAACGGGATTTTGGTTCTTCTCTCTCCTCCTCCTCCTCTCTTTGTTTTATAAGTTTTATTGATTCTGTTATTTGCATAAACTCACACACGAATTTTTTCTTGGCACTGGCCATGTGATGAAATACCATAAATTATTTTTCTCTTTGTAGCCGAATCGTAAACGTGTGATGGTCTTATAAGGACAAGTTCAAACGCGTCCACCAAATATGTTATAACAATGAAGAATGATGCATTAATAATTTGACCCCGAACACATATTTGTTGTGAATATGTTCATTTGTATGTGAAATGGTTAGCTACCAATTCATATTTGTGGATGGTGGTACCGAAAGGAAAATATTTGAAGCTCACGTGTTCAGTGAGAGGAGTTTGTTTTGTCTGGAGTTGATGAAAAATCGAGATTTTAGTTTTTTTGATTCATAAATTTTGGGGAAACACGACCTGTGCAGGGCCATTATATAAAGGCGTGCACATAAAATATTAATTTTATGGTTTTCGCGTATTGAACTGTAATTTTTGTTCACTGTTATTTCGCCTGATTTAGAAAGTTTGAGGCTTTTTTATTATTTAATATCCGTTGAACTCATCATACCTCCCCGTTGGGTTCGGGGGTCGGACATGTTGACTCCCACCTTTTGACCGAATCCAGTTTATTAATTTATTAATGATTGGATTTTTCGTAATTTGATTGCAGAGTAATTTTTTTTCCCTGCTGACGTGATCAATCAATTTTTCTCTCTCTAATAGTCATGCAAGTCGGTTGTGGATTTGTATGGTTTCTAACTTCTTTTTGAGTTACGTACTATCCCGTCTTCCCATTTGTATTATAATAGCAGTCGTTTGGTGTTATGGGTATATTGCTGAGCCCTGGATGTAGCTCATCATCATATTTTTAATCGCCTTTGGAACATAGGGGCCAAGACTAATTTCTAAAGTTCTCAGTTCTCTCCAGGTTATATGTTCTTTAGCCATTTCTTCTCTACGGGATTCGTGGTCTGCCCTTTTTGCGACTGCCTTGGGGATTCTATATAAATGACTGTCGGACAATATTTTCCTCTGGTCTTCAGAGGGTGTGGCCGATCCATTTCCATCATTCCTGGATATAGTTAGAAACCATAAAATAAATATAAACGTTAGTCAGATAATTATTTAAGGACAGAGACATTGTTACAGACATAATAATTCACTCCAATCAGTGTGTAGCCAATTTGTCATTATGTCTGTTATTCGCAAATAATGTACGACGCCATTCGGTTTGGAGTGTTTGAATTATACCGGTAACACTCCAATCAAAGTAACAAACTACATAAAAATGCTGCTGTTACCGTAAAAAGGTTCACTGATTAAATTTCTTTTATTATTTTCTTCTGTCACTCACTCCATGGCGTTACAGTGTCAATACAAATAATTCATTGCTGATCTGGTAATGCTTAAAGGCCATTTTGTGGAGCGTAACGTTGTTTACTAACTCGTTTCTAACTTTGTGTAATTTGTTCTAACCTTTGGGCTATCACTAAAGTTTTGTGTATTTGATCAGACATTTTGACGACTTTAATACTTCCCGAGACTTTTGGTAGCTGAAACAGTGAAGTGACTCTCTTTCTCAACTTTGACTCGTGTTTTCGATCGTAATTTAAAATCTTAGCGTCTCAAATCATCGGCATTATTAACTTAAATTGTCTTTGTGGGGGGTAAAAGATTTAGTTTCCGCTTTAAAATTTCCTTCCGGTGATAATGGAGGTCGTAAAATTGGTCAAACGCTTTACCCAAGTTTTCGTTTTCCCAGGTAAACCTTCCCTTCTGTAAGAGACATTGGAAGCTTACCCGCCCGATAACCCCTCTCTGGATGAGATCTTGCAAGGAAAGATAACTCGTATCTGTTTACTTAAAGTGTCATCAAGTTCTTAAATATTAATGTTAGTATTAAGCACTTTTCCGAGGATTATGGGAAGAAAATGTCCAGGGCGGTATTCGAGAGTTAGGTTTAACCTTTAAGAAGCGGGTTTTCGAATCATAAATATTTCCGGTTGGAAAAGCTTCGAGAAGTTGGTAATTTAAGTTGTGCGGCACGTTTTGAAAGTTTTTGAAAATTTGTATGTGATTATTTCGTCGACAGAAAAGGACCGTTTATTTAGATTTTTGGGAAAAAAGCTTAAAAATTTTTATCTTGGGAATGAATTTTTTCTTATGCATAAATTTAAGATAATTTTCTGTTTATGGCCGATGGCAGTTAAAAGTTGAGGAAGATTTTCTTTTCTTAAGCTATTTTTTTAATGGAATATTTCTTTAAAAGATTCTGGCGCCATCCGAAAAAGCTGAAACGATTTTTCTCGTACGAATAAGAACATTTGGAATGATATTGAAATTGTACATTCAAGGAACCTGACAGTATAAAGTTGTCTAGATGGAATGGTTTTGTACTGATACTAAACTTTATTAAGTTTTTGGTAGCAGCCATTCCCCCTGGTATCCGCTCAATTCTTTTAAGTATAAAGTTTTATGTTATTTACGTATAATTAGTATAGCATAACCCTTTGCGGACGTAGGTGGAATTTGGGCATGAGTGTCAGAATTAATATTTGTCGAAATAGTGGTAATTCACTACTTGCGAAATTATAATATATATTCATAAAAAATTGTATATATTCAACATTATACTCGGTCCGATTGTATCTCATATCTGGAACTGGTATAGCACCCAAGTTATGGATTACACTCAACTCCAGTTCAGTTAACAGTCGTATCCAGTTGATCTAATTTTATGTTGATCGATCGGATAAGCTCTTCTGTTTTATTTTATTTCCGCCATTTTATCTGTCTCTTGTAGGGTTATTTCAAGTAGTGTATATGTGAAATAGAGTCTCAAAAGTCGATGGGTTGTGTGCAATGAAGAGGTACATCAGGTCCCGTTGTAAATTTGACTTTGACTTTGGCTGATCTCTGTCGGTAACTTCCCTCCACTGAGACTAGGTTTAGACTGATACCCACATGACTGAGAATAGACATACGACCGCAAAAGGTTAAATACATATGAATGTATGGGAAACGGTTTGGGTTGGACACTGGGAAAGGCCTTAAAATGTACGAACCGATTCGAATCAGATTTTGCTTGTGTATTAAGATAGAAACAGTGTTTGAGTATGTGTCTGTCAATCTGAGAGTATCCATCATCAATGATCGAGTTGTTATTAATTATTTGGCTCTGAATTGTTTGGGTTTGATTTTTTAGTCTTATTTCCCTTCTGCTTTTTGTTTATTAGTATCGCGGGGGGTCTATTGTGTAGTCGTTAAAGCACCCGACTATTCGAATCCTGAGTTAAAAAACGGAATCAAAACTCAAATAAATAATTCATAAGTATTGCACATTTAAAAAATTTTATATTCATGGGAAATTTACTTCACGCACAGTAAGCAACCTATTTTATATTTATATTTATAAACATATTTCCCGACTCAGCAGTCTTGATTATTTTATTTAATTGAAAACATCCTGATTTGGCGTCTGTTGAAAAAAATTTATTTCGATACAGTACCTTAGATGAAGAAGGTCATTTTATGTTTACTAATTTTTGTTTAGAGTTGTTAAATTTTCTGGCTTCAGACGTCGTCGTTTAATTGTAATTAATATGTTTGCCAAGTTTGATCGGAATCGATTAATGCCTTCTGGAGTTACATTGGCACATACACCCGATTTTAGAAATTTAATATTTTAGAAATCAAAGAACCTTTCGAATACCTTGACAAATATTTGTTTATTAAATAGTTTGCGAAGATAAATTTGTCTCGGATGTAAATGATTTGTAAATCCAAGGAAATTATGCGGTTTAGGAAGATTGCGAGGAACACAATAGAATTGCACGTGTCGGAAGTAAATCAGGGGAGAGATTTAAATTCGGAAACGAAAGTTTATTTTGAAATTGTTAGAAGTTCTTGATTGTAAACAGGAGACAGGAATTTGTTAAAAAACAGAATTGATTTTGATTTTCTTTCTCTGTCGTTTCTTTCCCTCGCGTAAAATAAAAATAAATGAATTGTTTTTAATAAACGAGTCTCGTGTGTGTGCGAGTTAAGTGGAGCATCGGAGATGGTTAAGATGCTTGGCTACCGTGCCAAGGGACTTAGGGTCGGATCTCTTGAGGATTTCTCAAATTTGGTCGAAGGTTTTACCATTGACTGATATAAACCACGGCAAGAGACCGATTCGGATAAATTCGCTGATCGGTAGAGAGTTTCAAGTCTTAAATCCGTGTTCAGGTCCCTCCTAACAGAGGATTCGAGTCAGGGGGTAACGCAGTAGTAAATCTTCTCGTTTGTCACGCCGGAGGTGTTATGTGTTCAATTACCAACGGAAACAGAATGTTTTTTTTTACCTCGTTCGAAAGTCTAGTTCTTGTAGCCAGCCCTTAAATTGGACATCTTACCATAATTGGTCAGGGACCGTGCTATCGGGCGTGATGCCAACAATGCGACGCCCTTGATTATCGAGGTTGCTAGACCCAGTATCTGAAACGTCCTTGAACAAGGTGAGTGAGATGAAGTGAGAGAAAGAGGAAAGCTTGGAGCTTCCCGCATCCGAAATATTTCCAATTTGACAAAATGTTTGTTTTTAATTATCATTCGAAGATAATTGATAAATTTGATTTCACTTAGATTTGTGGAGCTGGAAATAATTTGAAAAGTTTTTGAAAGAGATTACAAAATTGTTTTACAAGATAACTTTTCAGTTTGTCTAGTAATGACATCAGTGTTGAGTTAAATGTCATGGGAGTTATTCAAAATTGAGTTTGAAAGGTGCTCCCCCGCCCCCAAATCAGGGGGATAGAAATGAGTAATTTTGGGAAATTCCCACGCATCATGAACGTCCTTTGAACACGCAGTTTTAGATGGAAATCGGTTATTTGATCCATTTATTGTAGATAACTTTTCTCTAGACGGTATCTCACAGCACGATTTTATGTAACTCATTTGTTTAGCCACCATAACAAAAACTGGACAAAGCTAACTGTCTTAGTTTTGGATAAAACTGGTGAAGAGGTCTGGGAGTAGTGATTGGTATCCTCGTTAAACTCTAAGTAGGTTAAGATTTGTGCCTCGACTTGGGTTATTCATATTTTCATCTCTAAGTCGAGAGAATTCATTGGCTTTAAAGGTTACTCGTGTTTGTAAGTTTGTTGGGTGGAGAAGTGAAAAATTCGAAAGCTGGAGCACGTCTACAAAAAGACCTCCAGCTGAATTCCATGGAGTATTTGATAAACCAAATTTAGAAAGGAGCAGAGTGGTATGATGGCATTCATCTGACAAAACATTCACGTTCAATTGTATCCGCCAGTGATGGACTTATAAAATCAAAATTATGGTCTTGTTGACATATATAAACAATAAGTTAAACTTGTAATTGACTTATTGGTCTTTAATAAGTTTTCGGAACTAAGTTCCGTCCTGATATATTGACACTGGGTCTGGGAAAACACGACGTTTTATAAAAACCAGTCTACCGTGTTGTTGGAGAGTTACCTGTATGACAAATGATCTGTTCTCTCTGTAACAGTTGCTCGAAGATTCTCAGCACAGATTTTTGTTATAATATTTAAAGGAGTGTTCATTTCTCGTATTAAAATAACATCATGACGGAGAAAATAAGTATGAAACGATTAACGATTAATAAACCCAATGACATGGAGAATCAGGTCTAAACAGGTTTGGTTCGTTGTTAAATGAAAATTAGAAGGTATCAACCGCGAGGTGGACGATTCCTTAATGGACTTGACCCTGTAACTCCATTAAATCTAGTTCATCCACCCTCACACCTGGAAAATTTTCTTTTGTTTTGTGGGCCCTAAAAGCGAAGACAACTGTTTTTGTATGTTGGTATTATTGGTTAACTATGAGCTGGTCTTGGTGGGTTTGGTTTTTTGTTTTCGTTCCCTTCATCAGCAATGTTGTTTGTGGACAGTAGTAGCAGGTACCTTCGACCTTTTGTTTTGACAGCAAGTAAACCGTTTTTAACTAATTGTACCTTTCTTAATTATCTTCTCTGAATAACCCTCTTAAGTCGGTAACAAGGAAATTGCTTCCGTGTCTTGAGCTTAAAGTTAAGAACTCAAAATTAATGATGAGGGTTTCTCATCAACAGCGCGTTTTAAATGCGATTGTAATTAATCAGTTCTGTGTTAAAGAAAGAAATTTTTTTTTTGGGTCTTCGAATTTCCGAAGCACACGCTCACTTTTTCCCTCATCTGTCAGCTGTGGATTCTCACTCGGTGATGGCGGCTTAATATTAAATTTTTTTTTCCCTCTAGATCGAGACGGAGCGAAAACCCCCTTTGGGCCGTTTACGTTACCGTACGGATCCGTCATTTATTCGATTGAAACGGGTTAACGAGTTGTAATTTCGAAAACCGCTGATTCATAAATCAACCGGGGTTATATGAGTTTGAAAGGAGTCTCGTCAATTACCTACGGATAAGACATTCCAGTGACGTGTGACACAAATTTCGAAGGAGGATTTTGGGGAAACAGAGAGCCTCGGTTGAATTAGTTTTAATAGTTCTCACGTGGCGTTGGAAGATTTGTTTGTGTTGTATGGTCGCCTGGTGTCAGCCATAAGTCATCCCAATAATTTAAAATTTTTTTCTTTCTTTTTGATTTGTAAGTGAGTCATCTGTATAGGGTTTCAGTCTAATACCATTCGAAAATTAATCTATGTACCTAAAATTGTGGTTTTGTATAGGGTGTTCCAAAATTAACGGAAGATTTGCCGCTATTTTTCAGTAAATTGTTGGCAACCCTGAAATAACATAATTTGACAGCTGAGAGTTTAGGGTTAGTAAAAATGGAGAGTTATACTATAGAGAGGGTTATTGAACAAAAACAGTGACACTTTGGCAACAGCAAATTTCGACAGAGAAGAGTATGTATAAAACCATAATTTATGTGATGCGTACTGAAAAAGTAGCCTAATCTATATAATTATAATAATCTAAAGCTTTGATACTTAAACTGCGGCCCACCAAGCTCTACTGCGTGGCCCAGTGGAAACCGATTGAGTGAAAATTTGTAAAAGGTCGATTGCTCACTGTCAAGTCTAAATTCTGGAACATTGTGCCTGACTAGTACCAAAATGTTCGGGCCCGTGCTCAGAAACTGCTAACATTGTTGTCTAAACATATTTTTATAAGGCAATAAACAGAAAATACATACAGAAGCAGACTCACCCTTAAGGTGAACTGTATGTACCGAAAACCAGACTTATAAAATTTTTGGTAAGTCATGTGGCCCAGTCGCAATGGTCACAATAGAAATTCGGCCCGGAAGGAAAAAGCTTGAATACCAAGGATCTAAAGACTAAAAACTTTGCTTTGTGTTTAATTCAGTACTTGCGTCTATTTTTACCAACCCTAAACTCTCAACTGTCTGTTCTTCCAAAATTGCCAAAAATTTGCTAGAAAAGAAGAAGGCGAAATTGGAAGAATTGGCCAAGAAATGGCGGCAAATTGAAATCTATTAATATTGGGGCACCCTATACATATAATTTGGGACACGTTTCTGAGTGTCAAATAACATGATCTCTGATAAATCAAATTTTTCTAGAAATTTGTGTGTCCCAACTTAAAAATGAGTTAACAACAGTATTTGGATGGAAGACAGTAGGTTTTAAAGTCTGTTCTTGTATTCTGAATTCCTTTCTGGTTCATTCATTCGTTTTAAAGTTTTCTTATATAGTCAAAGAGAGAGAGAGAGAGTCGTCGGCGGCTTTTCAAAGCGATTTGTTTTATCATAGTTTAGCGATAAGCAATTAATCCGCCATAAAAAACCAATACAATTAAATATTCAGCTCAAGTCTCTCGTAAGGGCTCATTTGTATCTACGGTTAAAAGCTAGCGGCAAAGTTATTATAACTAAATGTTTATAATTATTTTATAAATTACAAATCTCCCTGTTGCAATCAAAAGTTTTTATTGTCTATAATTATTCGATTTAAATTTTCGTTTTTATTTGATTTGTGGGATTCGAACTGGATCATTTTTCTCGCGATTTTTCCCGCGGATTATACTCTGTCACGTGACGTTCTTTTAAAAGTTGTTTTTGGAAATGAAACTTTGTTGAGCTTTTAAAGTATTTTCTCTTAAATACATTTTGAAAATGACGTCGTTTTTTTTTGTGGGAAGGGACTAACTTTTCTGTCGTGGCGTTTCACGAATGAGAAGATTCCAGAATTCGTTTTTATCTCAAAGGAACTTTTTCCGCAAGAGTGGATAATGTAATTCGCAGAACAATGGCCAAGAAAACACAAAGGTAATATGAAACGGGGTTGGTTTAACCCCGAACTGCAACAATAAAAACAGACGGACTTTCTCAGATATGTTTACTGGGAGAGAGGAGACGGTGGGGAAAAATTTTCGTTCGGATGAAAACAACAGAAAAGGAAAATTTGAATGATTTCTGAGTTTTTTTTCCTCATAAGTTTCGAAAGGGAGGATAAAGTTATTCGGGAAACACAGTGAGTGAAAAGGAGAGAAAAAAATCTAATTAGAAAAAGGCGGGTGAAGGGTGAACGGTGAACAGGAGAGAGAGAGAGAGCGACAGAGGAAAAAGTCAGAGATAGGAAAAGTGGAAATGGGAAGCTGAGAGAGAGAGAGAGAGTGTGTGTGGAGGAAAGCTAACATTTACAAGGAAAGGGATTACGAGCGGCTTAAAGAGTATCCTTTATGACGGTTTGACGTTTTCCTTTTCCTCCCGGGAAAGTTTATGTTTCTGAACGGATAATCAAATCAAGACAATACTTTATAAAGAGTCGTGACGAGGCATACATGAATTCGGGAACCCTTATCATTTCCTTTTTAAATTCGTCGATGTCGAAGAATTTGCCGTTGTATTCGCTCCCTCTTTTTGTGCGGACGTTTAATCGAATCAATTTTAAAAGCCGCGGCTGAAATGCGGTCCTCAACAGCGTCTTAATGGCCTGTCTGGATACGCGTTCTAGAAAAAGAATCGAAAGTTCAAAAACATTTTTATAGCATTGTAGTCTTTAATAACATTTAAGCTTTTTTTTATAATACGCATACAGACGCTGTTGTTTGAAATATGTCATGGCGGCGGTGGAGGTAGAGGTGGTGGTAGTCGGAATCCTTTCATCGCAATAACTAATTTAATAATGGATTTAGATTTATGGCTGTGGCGCGTTTAATTTCGTCAAAATTCCAGGCTTTCGATTAGCGCTGTCAGCTGCTTTCGATAATTTTACGTAATAGATAGTTTCTGACGTTTATAATCTGACTTAAAGTGAGAATGAGCTTGACGTATGACGGATTATGTAAAATTGATATCCGAGTTTGTGTTTAGGTAAAAAATGCTGAAAGCTGTATTGTTCTCTGTAAATACCGAAGCTTTGGGTTGTGTTTCGAATATTTAATTTGAAATGTCGGATTTTGCGACAGAAGTTTGGTTTCGTGGTGTGTTTTTGGCGGTTTTTTCTTCGTCCAATGGGAGGTTCAAAAACGATTCGGAGCTTGGAGACGATTTCTTTTTGCGTAATTCATGCGGAAACCGTGGATCCAGATCTATTACAAACGGCCCAGTGTTGTTTGAATAGTTACATCAAACCTAAATTCTAATTCACGCTTAGTTTGCGATGTATCCGCTTCCGCTACAATTTTCATTATCCACCTTAGTCACGGGGTTTCCACGTGTCTCATTCTCAAGATTAAAACAACCAGAACGAAACTTCTGTAACCATCAGCTTAGAGTGCGTTTCATTTTAACCAAAACTTTGAACTGTCTTCAGAGTGTACTCTCAAGCGTGTCAGATGACAAAGAAATGTAACGATTCATATAATTTAATGTAGTCTAATAAGAGTTCATGGGGGTTGTGGTGATCCTAAAAAAGCCTTCTGGTTATCTTCCGGAATAAGACGTCCGAGGGTCAAGGAAGAGTTTCAACCCCGTATAACGCTGATTTAATTTTCAATTTAAAAACCACTTGTCGTCACTTACTTGTTAATAACAATAAAACTCGAATTATTAATATTCGTGTCCCGCAACAATGCAATTTTTTTTTATCAATTCGTTTTTTTCTTATTATATTAGTAATAGATGTAAATTTATTCTGGAATTTAATAAAAGGCGGTGGAAAAGTTCTTTAGTTGAATACGTAAAATGAAAAGCAAATATTCCCTCAACCACCTCCATTTTGGTCGCCGCTCTCGTTTCAGAATTTTTTTTTGATGTTGGGGAAACCGAGGGGAAAAAAATGTTGTGTTTCAATTGCTGCAGGAGAGAAGCGGTTTCTTCTCTGTAGTGACTCCCAACTCCCTGTCTTAATGTCAAAAGTTCCCAATTACAAAAGCTCGTACAAGGGGAGACTGATCACCTTTACCGATGACATTTCGTTGGTTTACGCGACACGTGAGGAAGTGAAATAGTTGAGAAGAGTGTTTTGCCAAAGAACGCGGACAGATGATGTGGGTCTCCTCACACACATTATCACGAACGGTCTTCGATAACCAGACGGTATATCTTGCCAACGAGTTTTATGTATTAACAAATTTATGACTTGAACGAGAAGAAGCAGATGCGGAGAGCTTTCTTTTACTCCCTTCCTTTCTCTCTCTCTCTCTCTTTTACGATTGTCTGTTCTTCAAAGCATAACCTCCAGGTAAATCGGAGAAATGTTACTTGTGACTTCTTTTGTAACTCAAAAGCTTTGGTTTGATTGAAATCGATCTGGATTGGAAATGTCTCAAGGAGAGTTGAATTGTCATGTTCATGTCTCTTCGGAGTGGAAGCTTGTAAGCTATTCTTGCATCGTTTTGTGGTTTAGAAATGTTATTTGTGGAATAAGTTCCTCTTAAAACTGTGCAGTACTTTTGAAATGGGTTTTAGTTTCATTTTCCATAGGATAGGTAGCTCGAACTTTTAACTATTACGTCTCTGGTTGGTTGCTTTGATCTTAGTCCCCTCGGTAATTTAGCTGTTAGTTCTTCTTAAAAATGTGCATTATTTATGAAACGGGTTGAGGGAAACACATAGAACTATGACTATACTTTTAGAAGATATAATAACATTGAGGCTTACGGGGGGGGATTCTTCTTTGAGGTATGGGAATATTATCTGAAGTTGGTTCACAAGACTATACAATACATACAAACAGTTTTTGTATACTTAGACAGATAAATTATTTAAAAGTAGCAAGAACTTATAAAAAAAATTTAAATTAAAGACCGGACAAGGACGAGGAGATGTGTGGTGGTTATTTATAAATTTGAAGTGAGATGGAAGGGAGTTATGGCGGTAACGGAGAAAGAGAAGGCTTTAAAATGTCAGGAGATAATTTTTAAAAGGTTTCTTATCCATTTATAGTGAGATAGACGTATAGAGTGCGTGAAAGTTTTGCACTCTAGGCTATTTAAAAGAATTCTCTTTTGAGGGGAAAAATTTATTAACGAAGAGTATTAAAAACAGATTCTTTTTTTAGGCCGCACATAGCCTTAGGTTTTAGTTTATATGACATAAATGAAACAAGGTAAAAAATAAACCAAACTGGGTGGTCTTCCATAACAAGCTCGCGTCGGAAACACTCAGGTTTCGCTTTTAAATTTTCAGCCTTTTATAATCCCGCCAAAATGTAGAATGTCGTTTCCGGTTGTTTTAATCGCTGTCGGATATTTAAATCGAGCCCCGGTGTCGTGAGTTTTGGCTCAAACCACACCTATTTGGATTAATGTTTAGGAAAAGTGGGTTCTTTTAACATGTTGGAAAGAAAATAAAATGGCGTCGGTAGCCTGATGTGAGGCAAGGAAACGAAAGGAAGGAAATAATTCGAGAGAAAGAAAGCGAAGTGGGGAAGATGAGTAGATGATATAACTGAATTGATTTTGAACGGGAGCGACAAAAGCGATGGAACGATATGATCGCTGTTGCTGAGGGGAATGGATGATGACAGCAAAAAACTCCTCGTTGGGTTTTTCCTGCCTGAGGGTCCAAAGCTTTCTTTGGATTACCGAAGAGTTTTTTCCATCCCCGGGTTTAAGTTGATTAGGCGTGACCCTTTTGTAACACGATAACACTGTTTTGTTGACAACAACTTCTCCTGGATATGTGGATACCTTTTATATGTTTTCTCACTAACTACTGTCAGCTGTGTGGTGAATTGTGACTAATAGTAGTTAGTATTGGTAGTGGTAGTGGTTTTAATCCTGTTTTTCACCCTCTTTTGGGTATGCGAGAAAAGGTTTCGAACTCACGACCATATGCGTCAGGAACTTTAACCACTACACTACTCCTCCCACTAATTGTAGTTAATATCAAAACGATTTAAAGATGAAACTTTAATACGACCTGAGTGTGCGAGTGGTTGAGGATGTCACAATTGATTTATAAGTGTTCGTGAGGTAGTGATTATAATTATTACTGTGGCTACTAGAATCAGATTACACATGGTAATTGATAAATTGTGTGACCTATACACTCAGGTCACTACAAGAAATTGTCTTTTTCGACACGAATTTTTTGTGGTTGTAGTGAATACCTCTAACAAACGGATATTGTAGTGTTTTTATTTTTTAATGAAAACTTACTCCCCGATTGTTTTTTTTAGGTCGTCCTTGTCCATGGGTTACTAACACATATAAACCCAAATTTATGGTGGCTGTAAGCATTTTGATTGGCTTTTAAAGTTAAAGCTCAAATATCAAAGTCCCGACCGACAGATATTTAAAAAGTCTGAGTCGTGTCAGCAAAACTCAGATAAATTAAACAACAAACAAGGATTCATTATATCCTGTTCGCTGACAACTCTAACACAAATATTTTCGTTTTTAAACACCATTGACCGAAGAGTGAAATATGGATGATTACGATATGATCCAAACAAACGTTTTTAAACAGCTTTCACGTGGCTTTCGTTTTAGAAAATCGGTGAAAGCGAAATTTTTCAACAGCCCCTGAAAAAAAGGTTAAGAAATCAAAATTTGTTCAACCCGATTGTATTTAACTGAAGAGATTTATATAAAACACATCAGAGTTTTATCTAATTAGGTAATTAATTAATTAATTAATTCAGGGTTTCGGTAATTAATTATAAATATTTAAATTTGACAGTTGCTAACGAATTAACATGTTTGCGTATGGTATTAAAAGGAAAATTTTACCGGACTGAGAAACAAAAGGATTTTCTGTTAACGGAATACTTTCTCCTCCTCCTCTCTCCTTTCTCTTTCTCATTCCCGACTGTTCAAACAGAGAGAAAAAATTTTCGCATGGTGAAAGCATTTTGTTTCCTCTTTTTTTTTCTCTCTTCGTCTTTTGGGAGGATTTTTCGCTGAGTCACAAAGAAACTTAAATAAAAAATATTTTCCTACAGCTAAATGTTTTTGAGAGTGAAAAAGGAAAAATCAAACAGTGGGAGAAGAAGGAGGCGGTGGGAGAACAATGAAAGAGGTTGATAAGAGGAAAAGTTGCAGTGGAAAGCCATTTTCATTTTATGTTTTCCTTTCCACGAAAGCTCAGCAAGGAAAGATGGTAATGGTTTTCTAAATAATTGATGCTCCGTTTTAGTCGGGGGCGTGATTAATCCGGTGATCTGACAGATTTTTTGTCATCGAGTTACCACTCCGCGGTGGTGTTTCCTCCCTCTTGGGGGTCTTCGTCTTAAATAGGTTTAATTAAAAATGAGAGAAAGAAGAATTATTTATAAAAAGTTTTCGAAAGGCGTCGTTAAAAAGTTTTCACTTGACTCGAGTGGCAGTCATCTGGTGTCACGAAATCGGGGCTTCAATCTGTCGTCGGTCATCTTCTGGAAATGGAGGAGAGGGAAAAAGGTCGTAAGCACAGAATTTTGAGTCGGAGTAAACAGTCACGAAACTTTGTCTCGTCTGAATTCTCTTCCCCTTCCACTCGATGAAGAAAAGTTTTTTCCCCGAAAAATTGCTTCAATTAATCAGGTTGATTGTCGTTTCGAATTAAACTCTTTTCCTTTGATTTTAATCCTTTTCCCGTGAAATTGAGTCAGCGAAGTCACGTTCCTGTCAAAACTTTTCTCCTCTTCACCCACCGTGTAGTCCGTGATTTTGAACTATCTCTCGATTTTGTTACGTTTACCTTTTTGAGTTATGGTTATGTGATTCGCCCTCGTATAACACGGGTCATGAGTTTTCTAGAACATTTTACTTTTGAAGTGAACTGTGTATGACTCAATTTATTTGAAAAAGGCCAGTGACTTAACGCATAATCTAGATACTATACTTGGATCTGTAGTTGGGAAGAGTAAAGCTCATAAAAAGCTGTAGTGATGATGATGATGATGATGATGATGATGATGATGATGGTAATATAACTGGGAATTGGATATGAAGGACAGGATTAGGTAGTAATGTAACAGCACAAAATGAAGCCTTAATGGAACTTTGTTTGTTTATAAAATTAATTCTCAGGAAATTGGGCCTTTAATTATCAAACAAGCTCTTTATCGATTTATTTGTGAAGTAAGTTCTTTACAAAACTGTGCAGTACTTTTGAAATGAGTTTAATTCCATTTCCCATCGTGGGAAGGAGCTCGAACTTCTGTAGTCAGGCGTTTTCACCATTTTAACACAGGCTTCCCATTAAATTTTATTATAATTTATTATTTAAGCGATAATTCATTTCATAAATAATGCACACACTAAACCCTTGGCCGTCAAGCTTTTTCCTTCCCGGGCCAAATTTTCATTGTGACCGTTGCGACTGGGTCACATGACTTACCAAAAAGATTTTACAAGTCCGACTTTCGACGCATACAGTCCACCCTCAGGGCATCATCTGTACGTACATCTGTTTCTGTATGTATTTTCTGTATATTGCCTCATAAAGATATGTTGAGACAACAATGTTAGCAGTTTCTGAGCACAGGCCCGAACATTTTCGTACTGGTCAGGCACAATGTTCCAGAATCCAGACTTAACAATGAGCAATCGACCTTACACAAATTTTCACTCAATCGATTTGCACTGGGTCATGGGCCATTGAGTAGAGTTTGGTGGGCCGCAGTTTGAGTACCTAGGCTCAAAACAAAACCTATTACATAAAAATAAAATATATCGAAAGATAGAATCAAAATGGTTGACAGAACCAAGCAATCTAATTACTTTTCCAAAAAGGAGATTAAAAATCCTGGGAATTAATGAATATTCAAATATTTAATTCTCCTCCACAAACCCAGGAAAATTCAAAAAAATAAAAACTTATTAAAGACAGAAATAACAACTCAAAAAATTCCAAAAAAAGGAATTACCCCCTCCCCGGAAAACTCAATAAACTTCTTAGGAAGTAAATACGAAAAGCTCCTTTTTTCTTCTTCTTCCTCATCCTCATCACCATAATTACAATTTAATACAACACTCCGAAGGGGCCATTTCTGAATTTAAAAATTTATTCCAACTCCCCCATTTAAAGAAGAAAAAAAAATTTTTTTTGAAAAGAAATATTGATCTGAACCCTTAGAATGAAATTTAGAAACGTTCTCGAGGAAAAGTAAATTCTCTTCATCGACTCTAATGAATATTTTACTTTTTGAGAATTAACAAATTTTCCGATTTTCCTTTTCTCCATTTCCCCCTTTTTGCTTGCTTGTTGGCAGTCCTGAGTCAAATTTGTGCCAAAAATCATATTTTCCTTTGACTTTCCTTTTTAATAAAAAATTTTCGTTTAGGTGAGGTGGAATGAGAAATGTTTTAAGACTCAAATTTTCGAGCTGTGTTAATTAATAAATTTAAATTCTTTCCTTAATAGCCCAAATTTATTTCTTTATTCGTTTAATTAATTAATTAAGGGTATACTCATCTGATTATGTTAATTATTTATTTAGTGAGGAGGGTAATTGCTTTCTGTCAGTGATTGAGAGTTGATACTAAAACCTTTAATTAAGTCTCGTGTTAGTTTATTGTTGTAGCTTAATCACAATTTTTCATTTTCTAAAAAGGCAAAAGACGTTTAAATTTAAATTTAGTTTTAGTTTTAGTAAGTTTCGGTTCGCGAACGGGTCGAAAGAACGGATTTTGTTCGTGATTTGAAGTGGCACTTTTATAGGAAAAGATGTGAAACAAGTTGATTCGCGAATGTTTGACCAGAAAGTGGAACTGGTTGTATAAATTTTGTCATAAAACAGGCTACTTATATGTATTATGAATATACTGAAGTATGTAATTGGCTATTTATTTATTTATTTATTTTGTTTACTTATAATTTAGACTCACTATTACTTATTTACCATAACTTATACTTCTAAACGTAGGAATCTCTATTGATTTGCTGTTTTTATTTACTTTTTGTAACAATTTGTTTTCGTTATTTATGAATTGTTTATTTATTTATTTATATTATTTATTATTTATTTATTTATGGAATGAGTACTGGATTAAAGTGTGCATTATTTATGGAATGAACACAGGGTTAAAGTGTGCATTATTTATGAAATGAATACTGGGTAATGTGTGCATTATTTATGAAATGAATACTGGGTTGGAGTGTACATCATTAATGAAATTAATCCTTCGTTAAGTGTGCATTATTTATGAAACGAACACTGCATTATGTTGTGCATTGTTTATAGAATGAATACCGGGTTAAAGTGTGCATCATTTATGAAATGAACATTGGGTTAATGTGTGCATCATTTATGAAATAATACTGGGTTAAAATGTGCAGCATTTATGAAATGAATACTGGGTTAAACTGTGCATTATTTATGAAATGGTTTAAGCAGTAACAATGCAGTAACTTGCAGTATAATGAATACTGAGTTGAAGTGTGCATTATTTATGGAATAGATATGTACAGTATGTGGCATGTATACGTATAGTTGTTATGTATTTATTTATGAGTTATTTACTTATCGTTAAATTCGTTATTTATCTTTATTTTCAAGATCTTATTGATTTATAATTACTTTAAAGAAAGATTTATAAAAGAAGATGTTGTTAAATTTTCGTAGATGCTTTATCAATTTACTATATTATTCTATGCTTTGGCGACGCCATGTTGGTTTTTACTTCTGCTTTGTTACTGATTCCTTCTATTATTAGAATATATATTACTTTTTACTAATCCCTAATGCGTCATGATGAACTAGCGGCGTAACAATCCTACCACCCATAAAGGGTACATACTATCAATATTAATATCATAAATATCGGATGATGTGGTGAAGAACTCATTTCATAAATAATGCACACTTTTGATTCCTTCAAATTCCCAGATGATTTTAATCCGTTAATCCGTTACTTAATCCTCTCTAACACAATATAGTCTCAATTGGTTTTGGTGATTATTTGGTTGGTCTGGAAGTTAGTTAATAGATGTTGGCGACCACCAAGGGTTAGTCGTAGTTAGTGAAGTGGAAAACAGCGTGAGTCTCTAGGTGCCGATGTTTTGGATTTTTATTTTTATTAAAAAGCTTTTAACTTCCTCGGGCTGTAGGAGGTTTAGAAAATTTTGTTTCGTGGTCTCTCTGGTTTTGTGAGGTTGTGTTTTGAAATCCTTTGAAACGAATTTGATTGAGAGCCTTGAATGAGGGCTTTGGAAAAAAGTTTTGGAACAATTTGCGGGAAACCTGTGCTGTAGTGGTTAACGTGTCCGAATATAAAATTATGGCTGTGGGTTCGAATAGTCTATCGTATGTGGTGAAATCAAGAAGAACGGGATTAAAATTCAGAAACCAAATTTGAGAAAATTTGTAAAATTTGACGAGGCCCATGAAAATCGAAACAGTTTCACTGAATGGCTCGCGTGTTAATTGATAACAATAACACTTACGGACGAAAGAAATCCTCGTGAAAGTGTGCATCATTTATGAAATGAATTCTGGGTTAAGGTGTGCATTATTTATGAAACGAACACTGGATTAACGTATGCATCATTTATGAAATGAATATTGGGTTAAAGTGTGCTTCATTTATGGAATAGATACTGGGTTGGAGTGTACATCGTTTATGAAATTAACACTTCGTTAAGTGTGCATTATTTATGAAACGAACACTGCATTGAAGCTTGCATGGTTTGTAGAATGAATACTTGGTTGGAGTGTACTTCATTTATGAAATGAATACTAGGTTAACGTGTGCATTATTTATGAAATGAACTTTGGGTTAAAGTGTGCATTATTTATGAAACGAACACTGCATTGAAGCTTGCATCGTTTATACAATGAATACTGGGTTAAAGTGTGCGTCATTTATGGAATGATATTGGGTTAGAATGTGCATTATTTATGGAATGGATACTGGGTTAGAGTGTACATCGTTTATGAAATTAACACTTCGTTAAGTGTGCATTATTTCTGAAACGAACACTACATTACGGCGTGCATTGTTTATAGAATGAATACCGGATTAAAGTGTGCATTATTTATGAAATGAACACTGAGTTAAAGTGTGCACCTATGAAATGATACCTTAAAAATGTGCGTTAAATGGTTCTCTTGAGTCTTATTCGGCGATTAATTAATTTTATTACCACGCTTAAAACCTGCGAACCTAGGAACGGGGGCCAACATTTTTAGGTGCTTTCAGCTCTCATCTGCTTAATTGAGTTTCTTTTGTTTGAGCTTAATTCTGACTCGTCTAATCGTGTTACCACCTGGGATTAGTCTTAAAAAAAACTTTTTGAATTTCATTTTTTAGACAAAAACTGGTAAAGCTCGATTTTATTCGTTTATTCTACTCATTAGAAATAATCCAATTACCTACCCCGGAAACGCAGGAGGAGAGGAAGGCATTAATCCGGTCGTTTTTTCCGGTAATTTGGGGAGAATCAAAATAAAAAACGAAGAGAAAAGTCGAACAAACAAAAAAAAGGGAGCATAGCGTTTGATTTCAACTCACGCACCTCCGACAGAATTTATGTGAAGTCTGATTAGAAAGAAAATGTTTTTCCCCCAACGGGGTGTTCATGAATTTTTGGGAAGTCGGGGGGTGTGGTTGAAATATGACCGCAGCGAAATGCCGAAAATAACAGAAAGCTTTCATCGGGGAGGAAACAATGGGATTGAAAATTTTTATTTTTTTCCCGAAAATATCACAATGTAGAAATAATTAATCACCGTTTGAAGAGTTAAAAGCTTCTGAAGTTTTTGAATGAAGAGCTTTTGCAGCTTTCCAAATTGATAGGACTTTTAAAAGGAAGTAAAAATAAATTTATAATCGATTGCTTTTTGAAGGTTGTGGAAGGAGGATGTTGGGGGTGGAGGAGGCTCTTCCACAGAATCGCCCCCCGGATGACGTCGCTGTGAGATTTCGAATTAGATGAAGGAAAGGAGATGAGTGTTTCGGGTGTGATACTCTCTCCGAGATGAAATTCGAGTCCTCGATTTTTAGTTCCTTCGTTCTCTCTCTCTCCGTCCTTCCTTCCTTTCTCATCCCCCATTTCCCGCCACTTCATTTACAATGAGACCTTTGAAAAGTCCTTTCCGAATCAGAGTCAAAATTTCTCTTTTCAAGACCTGTCGTCGTAATTCAATTTCGTTGAAGAATAAGTCGGAACACTTAAAACCTCTCTCCCGGTGTTCCCTCCCCGAAAAGTCTGAAACGTCACGGTTGAAGCTCTTTTCCTCTGGGGAGGAAGAAGTTTCGGGACTTGTTCTTCCTGTTTTTTTCTTTCTTTTTGTTAACTTTATTTATTTTTCTCTTTTTGTCGTTTTAGGTTCTCCAAAATTTCGATTCAGAATCGAGCCTTCGGATGTCGTGGTCGTAGCAGGACGATCTGTTACCTTAGACTGCCAGGTGGAGGTTCCAGATGACTCGACGGAGGTGACCATTAGGTGGAGAGGTGATGATGACACCTCTTATTTTAACGAGAGGGATCCGAAGAGGTTGGTTGAGATTTTTTATGAGTCAAATTGACTCAGAACTGAATCTAGACAAACCGTCAAACGAGTTTACTCACTCAGGTGGTTGGTTTTGTGTGAGTCTAGTTGAAACGCTTCCTGTTGTCGTGTGAGCTAATTTGGCTCGTTAAGACTCGGCCGTAATGATTCAAATTAACTTTCCGGTCTTGTTAAATGAATCAAATTAAATTCGGTTTAATTTTTTGTACAGGTTTAATTGACTGAAGTTTCATTGTTTGATTCAAATTGATTCTGATTTTGTTGATTGAGTCGAATTGACTCATTTCTAAAATTCAGTAGCTTCTGTTCAAGACAGTTAACTAAGTTAAGATACACTCAGTTATACTCTTTATTACAGTTCTAAGTATGTGTGCTAGTCGTATTGCTGTTGTTAAAATTTCGATCGTTTAAAAATTTTTGCTAGAAGTGTGCAATACTTATGAAATGAGTTTTTGCTTGAAATTTTTAGAGGTTTTTGATTGAAGCGTTTTTTTATTTAAGATATGAATCTACATTAAGTGTTCAGTAGTTTTGAAATGAGTTCTGTATAAAAGTGTGCGTTAATTAACAGACAGGGCCTCGGTCAAATTGTGCATTACCTTTGAAATGAATTCTCAGTGAAAGTGTGCAGTATTTTTGAAAGCTGCTTGATATTTTCATGATGTTTTAATGAAGTTTTTTACTACTCTTTCTACCATGAACAGTGTGCAGTATTTTTGAAATGATTTCGCCATGAAAGTTTGTGTTGAAAAGTCATAACAGATAGGTCATCATATTGTGCATTGTTTTTGAAATGAATTCTACATTAAAGTGTGCAGTACTTTTGAAATGAGTTCTCCATAAAATGTGGGTTAATTAACAGACAGGACCTTAGTCAAATTGTGCATTATTTTTGAAATGAATTCTCAATGAAAGTGTGCAGTATTTTTGAAAGCTGCTTGTTATTTTCATGAAAAGTTTTTATGAAAGTTTTTATTTATTTAGGAAGTGAATTCTCAATAAAAGTGTGCAATATTTTTGAAATGAGTCCTTCTTAAAGTTGTGAATTATTTATGATAAAATTTCTGAATAAAGCTGTGCATTATTTTTGAAATTAATTCCCTATGAAAGTGTGCGTTAATTAAGAGACAGGACCTTGTGCGTTATTTTTGAAATGAATTCTGATTGAAAGTGTGCAGTACTTTTGAAATTAGTTCTTCATCAAACCGTGAATTATTTATGAAAACATTTCTTGGTATTGTGAATTGTTTTTGAAATGAATATTCCAAAAAAGTTTGTGTTAATTAACAGACAGGGCCATGATCAAACTGTGCATTATTTATGAAGTTAATTCTTCATGAAAGTGCACGTTATCTAAGATACAGTTCCTTGTCAGAATCGAGTTCTGGATTGAATTGACTCCGGTTGCCTTTCGAAGACATTAGGCTCGTGTTTTCAAGTAAATGCTTATAGTATCGCTCGAAGAATTATATTCTTTCTGAATTCCCCATATATTGTTTAATTTGCCTTAATTTACTGTAAAAAAAAATTCTTTCGATTATTAGTGGCCTGTAAAAGTAGTCAAGATGTGTCAGTTTTGTCTTTTAAATAAAATGGATGAGAAATGTTTCAATAAATAAAAATTTTTTTTTGTTTAAATGACGTTTTATGGAGGAAGTCCCGTCTGAGTGTAAACAAGTCATCGGAATTGCTATGAATAGATGCTCATTAAAATCGTGGATTACTGTCTTTATCTCGTAACTTAATAATCTCACAGAATGAGACACTAATTTTCCCTGTTTTCCCTTTTTTTAGAACTGTTTGGACTAATGGCTCCCTCCACATTCCTCACGTGACGGCGGAGGAACAGGGGAATTACCAATGCGTAGCTAATATCGGGACATTGGGCTCGATGGCGAGTCGAAAAGCGAAAATCCAAGTCGCTGGTAAGTCTTCTTCCCCCAAAAACAGTTTCCTGTCGTCATATTGACAAGAAAAAGTTTTCTTTTTATAAAAACAAACCCGGGGAAAGTTGGTTGGTCTGGAGTGAAGGGAGGTGTAAAAGTTTTTGGCGATTTGATGTACGCAAAGACGTGACGTAAACATTTTTAATCAACTTAAAAGTTGTGCGAAAGTTTTTGAGCTTTTACAAACTGGTGAAAATTTTGTTTTCCCCCCAAAGTTACGCTTATCTATAATCAAGATTTTTGTTGTTGTTTTTGGTGTAAAGGCTGAAGAGGTGTTTTTCATCCAACAGGTCCTCCGAGTTTAGAGACACAACCGCAGGATCTTCGAGTTTTCCCTCAACAGACTGCTCATTTCAGCTGTATGATGCACGGTCCATTAAAATACTCAGTTACGTGGTTGAAAGACGACAGACCTCTGTCACTAGATCACTCTAGGATGGTAGTCATGCCTTCCGGTAATTAATTAATCAAATCTTGTCTTCATTGATCTAATTAACATAAATTTGGGTGTTTTGTGTATGATCTTGATTCAAATATCAAAATTTGAAATTTCTTCGCTTTTAGGGTCTCTGGAAATAGATGAAGTCGATTCTTCGGATCAGGGAAGTTACAGGTGTAACGCGTCCAGTTCGGGGATTTACAAATTGAGCAACAAGGCCGTGTTGACAATGGATGCTGATTTAGGTCAGTGAATACATCCGCTTTCGGAGCTTTATTTATTGAATTTCCTCTTTGGTCCGGCTCTTCCTAGTTTCATTGGAGCTTATGAGCTTTATCTAAATCACATGTCTCTGTTCCGGGTGTGTTATGTGTGCTGATGGACTGGGTATAATTATACTATGTCTTCATCTTTGAGTTTCCTTGGCCATGGAGACTTTGAGCGAGGGTTCAACAGTTTAATATTCTTGGTTTGAATTGTTTAAGAAAGTGTGCATTATTTATGAAATGAAATTTTCCACTGGAGTCCTGAAAAAGGGTGTCACCTTTTCGTAGAGAGGTTGGGCCCTCGCTAACTCCTTCAACATTCAACTGTTAAGGTCAGAAAGCTTGTCTATTCTCTAGATTTTATATCAACTGATCATTAGTGTCAGGGTAGGAGATAGTTAACTGGGAGATAAAGAAGGATTTATCCATTTTTTCAAATAAATTTTTGTTAATATCATCTTTATGGGAGACCTTTGGTGTAGTGGTCAAGGGATTTATGGTTGCGAGAGCCCTGTTCCACTTCCTGTTATACCCAAGGGTGTAAATTTCATTTGTCGTTTTCATTCATTCAGTTAAGTGTGAATTTGGTCAGAATTTGAAATTCTGAATTAAGATTAACCTAAACACTAATTTATATGACTTCCTATTACCCTGCTCTTCATTTCCGTTCTAAAATTACCGAAGGAGAATAGTTTGTCAGCACTGTTTCCGGTTTTTCGTCTTGTTTCCTCACTTTTATTGTGTTTTTCTCAGATGCTAGTTCAAATGTTATGGCGCCCATTTTCATCACGAAACCAAAGTCGACGGTGGTTCGCGAAGGTGATACAGTCGTTTTAGATTGTGCCGCGAATGGATTTCCTCGACCCTGGATAATCTGGCTCAAAGATGGCGTCGCCATCGATTTTGCGTAGTTCTTATGCGAAGCTCTTTTCGTAATGACCTAAAGTCCTCTTCATATTCTTTGGGAATACATGAGCCCACTTTCTTTTGTAGTGATTCGGATAGTAGATTCTCAAAACTGGGGAGAGGAAGTCTTCAAATAGTCGACATCACAGAAAAAGACGCAGGGAATTATCAATGCAGAGCTGAAAATCGCGAGGACAGCTTAGACGAACCTGCCAATATCGAAGTTCAAGGTGATTGATTGATTGATTGATTAGTTGACGAATTTTTTGTTGTCGTAAAACGTGTGCGAACAAAGTTGAAGTCGTGTGGGCGCTTGGTGTGACCGTCTTTTTGTTTCTGTTTACTTTAGTTCCGCCCAAATTCTCGAAAACGCCTCAGGACACGATCGCATACGAGAAACAAGATGTCGAACTGAGTTGTCAAGTGGAAGGGAAACCGGAGCCCAAAATCGAGTGGCTCAAAAATGGTGAACGCATCACCCTCAACGACTACCTTCAATTCGTCAATGGATACAATTTGAAAATCCTCGGGCTCATGAAAATGGACGCCGGGATATTTCAGTGCACCGCATCGAATTCAGCTGGAAATATTCAGGCGGCTGCTAGACTAACCGTCCTACAATCAGGTAAATTGATGTTTGATCCATTTATGGAAACTGTGCAACCGGAAACATAAATAACAAAAATTTATTAGCTGGTAATTAAAGAGAGAAAGGATTCAAAAGTTGATCCACAATGACGCCGACGATTTGAGTTTCTAGCCTTGACTTAAGATGCATTCGTAAATACAAAAACTTTGTCTAGAAAATCTGTTATTAATCTGTATTCTTCATTGAATTGTGCGTTATTTATGAAACGAATGTGTGCAGAACTTTTGAAATTAGGTCTTGGGACATTAAGCATTGTTTACTGAACGGAGTCCTTTTTTTAAATGTAAATTATCAGTCAGAGTGTGCATTACTTATGAAATGAGGTTTTCAACAAAATGATTCTGGGTTTGTTAGAAATTTTTGCAGTTTTCGAAACGCATAAAACAAGCCCCGTGATCACACTCAAAACCGTTGATCTACAACTTCAAAGCCATTTTGGTGTATAGCTCGCATGTGTATAGATACTCGCAGGTGTCAGTTTCATTTTCAGTAAGAGATCTCTGACTCAAAATGATTTCCAATTTTTCCTTTCTGATGGAAAAAGTTAGAATTTGTTGTATGAGTCAAATTGACTCACCTCAGTAAATTTTGTTAGGTATTTGAAGGGTTTTACGAATGCATTTTGCTTTAATTGCTTATTTTAGTTTTGTTTTTTTTATTTTTATTTTTGTTTTATTTTATTTATTTATGTTTATTCCGTTTTATTTATTTATTTTTGTTTTGTTTTCCTTTTTTCTTTCTTTCATTCATTCACTTTCATATTCCTTTCCTCAAACCTCAGGCTCAAATCTCGGGATAATTAACCCCGGAAAGGGAGTCGGGAATTCGGAACCGGGAAAACGACTCCCGTTTCCGTTAAAAGCAGACGAAGACATCTCGACCGAAGACTACGACGAAAACGATGACCTCGAATACGATGATGATGAGGATGATGAGGAGGACGATGGGGACGACGAAGACCGAAGATTACGATTCGTTATTACCTTCGAAAACTAACATCACCAAGTCCAAGACTTACAAACCGCCCAAAAAATTCGGGAACTCTTTTAAAAAATCCCCTCAGAGCGTATCATCTAACAATTTAGGGACGTCTAACCCATCAACAGAACCGGGAACAGTCGACCTCGTACCATCGGCACCGAGGGGACCTTCAAGCTTTGTTCGTGTCTAGCAGATCGGTGACTCTTCGACTGGTACCTCCTGCTCATACGAACGGAGAGATAACCTCGTATTCGGTCTTCTTCCGACAAGAAGGATCTCAGAGGTGGGTTCAGGTTATAGTTTGGAGGTTTATAGTTCTACAGATCGGTTTGAGTGTTGGTCTCTTATGGTTGTGTTTGTGTTACAGAGAACGTGTACTTAATACATCCGGTGCTCGTCTGGAGGAGATAACGATTCCTGGTCTTCAACCCGACAGAACTTATCATTTTAGAGTTGTCGCCAATAATGCCATCGGCGCCGGAGTCAGCAGTGATGATTTAGAAGTTAAAACGGAAACGGAAATCCACGTTCCAAGCTCTCCGTTAGCCATTCAAGTGAGTGTCTTTTAGAACTTTCGTTTTTAGTTCTAGAACCTTCTCAAACATAATTTAGAATCACAGATCTATGGTCAGCCATTTATTTGTTGTTCTCGTTTTCAAATTTCTAGGCTTATGCGACAAGTCCAACGAGCATCCTTATCGAATGGAAGCCACCGTCGGTGACTAACGGCCCAATCTTACAGTACAAATTGTTTTACTTAGAAAGCGATTCTTCAGACGAGAAGACGATATCCACGTCCGAATTATCAGTGGAAGTGAGCGATCTTAAGAAATTCACGGAATATTGCTTTTGGGTGATCGCCATCAATGAAAATGGGATGGGTAGCGCCAGCGAAGAAGTCATCGTCAGGACTCTGTCTGATGTGCCATCCGAACCTCCGCAAAACGTCACCGTTGAAGCGAGTAGTTCGACGGTAGGTTCAGATTGACGAACTTGTTTCGGACAAAGGAGTCAAACAAAAAGCTTATTTCATAAGTAATGCACACTGTACTCGCTTTCTTATTTTCTTTTCTAAAATGACTTTTCAGAGGACGATTGTAATTTTTGCTGTAGCTTAAGACAATCTTGTTTCACGTTGTGTAACAACTAAGTGTGCATTATTTATGAAAGGGGTTCTATGATGCGGTGTGCATTATTTTTGGAAAGAGTTACTCATTGAAGTCGTTTGTGAAATAAAGTTTTGTACAAGTGTGCAGTATTTATGAAATGAGGTATTGTTTGGTGTTGGCAATTTTGTAAAAATTATTGCATTACTTATGAAATGAGCAGTGTGCATTACTTATGAAATGAGTTCCCTGAGCCAGTGTGCATTACTTATGAAATGAGTTCCTGAGCCAGTGTGCATTATTTTTGGAAATAGCTACTCGTTGAAGTATGCATCATTTATGAAATAAAGTTTTTGTACATTTCTCAATTTTTATAATAATAAATGATTGATTAAAGTGTGCATTACTTATGAAACGAGTTCTTCATAACAGTGTGCATGATTTATGAAATCTAATTTTTCGTGGATTTGTGTAGTATTTACTAGATGAATTTGTATGAAGATGTTCATTATTTATGGAGCTTCTTGGGAAGTTACTTATGAGTCCATTCAAGGCATAAAATGGTGAAATGTATTCGAACGAACTCCTAATCATTTCATAAATAATGCACACAAATTGTATCAAGGCTCATTTGAAAGAGAATAAAAACCTTTTTTTGCAGAACGTGGTAGTGCGGTGGGAACCTCCACGGAAGGACGGTCAAAATGGTATCATCACCGGTTACAAATTGCGCTATAAGAAACAGAATCGACGCGAAAGGGGAGATGGAAGCTATACAGTATCCGCAGCGGGAGATCGAAGACTTTATATCCTGTCGGATTTGGATAAAGGAACCATGTACCAAGTGAGTTTCTCGTCTGCTTCCATGTAGTCGAAATTGTGTTAAGACACGAGAACAGTTTACATCGCTTTGACCACTCAACCGTAATCCTCCCACTATTTAGTCAAAATCCTGCAAAATTTGAAAAATTTATTTTCATTCCAGATAAGAATGTGGGCAATGAACGTGAACGGAACAGGGCCGCCAACAGATTGGATCCCGGTAGAAACATTCAATAACGACTTAGATGAAACACATGTCAGTTTATTGAAACCACTCGAATCGCTTCTCTGTTAATTAATTTTTGATAAGACCCTAATTACCGTTAATCATTCCAAATTTCAGGTGCCTGATAAGCCGACGAATTTAATCGCTCGAGCTAGCTCAAATAGTATTAGGGTATCATGGGGACCTCCAAAAGATCCGAACATCATGGTTCGTGGTTACACGATAGGATGGGGCAAAGGATATCCTTACGCCTTCTCAGAAATTTTGGAAGGAAAGCAAAGAACCTTTAATATCGAAAGACTTGGTGAGTGGACGTCTACAGCTTACCCATCTTTAAGCTCTCCATAGTTAAGTCTAATTTAATTAAATTTAATTCCAGAAATCAATTCCGAGTACGTGATAGCAGTGAGGGCGTACAATTTGATGGGTGATGGACAGCCAGCTTATGTGTCTGTGAGAACGAGGGAAGAACCGCCGCCGGAACATCAGTTTCCTTTACTCCCACCTGTTGGGCTAAAGGCTGTCGTTTTGTCACCGTCATCGGTTATACTTCACTGGACGGATACCACTAGGAGTCAGGTTGGAAATGGAAACTGAAGTCTGGTTTGTTGTGAACTTGTTTGTGAGAACAAAATTTAAACTTAAATTGTTTTGAAGGTTCCCGATGAAAGGACTTATTCAGTGAGGTATATGTGGGCTCATCATTCTAATCCTCGACCCAAGTACGTGACGACGACGACTCTAAATTGTGTTATAAACGATTTGAGACCCAATACGCAGTACGAATTCAGTGTGAAACTACTAAAGGTATGTACGATGATTATAGATGTTGAGTTTAGTGATTTCTCCTTCGTTATGGGTTGTTAAATTGGATTTGATTTGTAGGGACGTCGGGAGAGCAAGTGGTCTATGGTAGTGTTTAATACCACATTCGAAGCCATTCCCTCTTCGGCGCCTAGGGATCTCACCGTTGTGCCTGTAGAAAAGAATCCGACGCATGTGAACCTTAACTGGCAGCCTCCCAAACAAGCCAACGGCTTGATCACGGGTAAGGGAATCGACTTGATGATTTGAGGTTGGAAGTTGAGCGTCGAATAATTTTTGTATTGTATCCTCTTTCAGGTTACGTGATAGTTTACACGACTGATTATGAACTACCCGAAAAGGACTGGATTCCACAGAACATAGTTGGAGATAAGTTAACGGCTGTCATAAAAGGACTTAATCCAAGCACTACGTATTATTTTAAAATTCAAGCGAGAAATAGCAAAGGATATGGACCACTGTCGAACAAAGTCTCATTCACAACTGGAGAAGGACCAGCTGCATCACACGAAAACTCACTGTTTGGAAAAGGTACGCTGAAAGGTTCGGTTCTGATTCAAATAAGTTTTCCAAAACCTTTTTTAACGCATCGATTAAAAATTTTATTATCTCCAGACGGAAGACCTCTCTCTAAAATGATCTACATCATCTTGGCTTGTTCACTGTTCGCCATACTTTGTGTCGCCACGACGATCGGTATCATCTGCTGCAAGAGAGCAAGCGCGCGACAACGTAACGCGAGCGGATACCTGAAAGGAAACTTAAAACCAAAAAACTAACATGAAGCCTCCTGATTTGTGGATTCATCACGACCAAATGGAACTGAAAGCTCTGGAAAAAACTCATCACAGTAATTCCGACCTAGGTACGTTCTTCGACTTCTTCGACTTCGATCTTGTTTATGTTTGTTGACTTTGAAAATTTGAAAAAATGATTTTTATGTGACATCATTCAGGTCCGAGCAGTTCGAGGTCTCAAATGAACACACTCTCGGTCGAAATGGATCCAGTCAGCAAAACGATTTGGATCACACGAATTCTTTGGACAAGAGAACTTACTTACCCAGTTATGTTGGTAAGTTTTGTTATTGAGATGCATCTGTGTGTCTGCTTTTTAGATTTAATACCTGCACGCAAATTTTGGTCAAGTTGTTCTTGATAGATTACACTTTGTGTCAGAGGACTTCAAATCCTTCAAAGTGATCGTTGCTTGGTGTTTATCAGTGTTTTGAATTCCTCTTTAATCCATTCTCAGTGTCTTTAATGTGAAGTTTGGAAGGAAGCACGACCTACAAACACCTCTTCAATCAATATCCCAGTGTTTTGTAGTGTCCCTTTGTCTTGGCTGAGCGATTTCGATTTGTGTTTTGTCTTGCACGTCACTATAACAGCAACAAAGCTGAGGGATTTTGTCAGTGTTGTTTGTTGTGAGACATGGCTTTGCACCGTTTTTATTTGATCCGTACCTTATGAAAGAGCACACGTATGAATTTGCTTGCTTATGCTTCTGCACTCTTTGTTTATTCAGGATCTAGCAGTAGTTCGAATCAGGAAAAAACGTCGACTATAAAAAGAACTGTTAAACCGAAACCAATTTCCCTACCAATGGAATCTCAACGTGAGTATTTCTCTTTACGAAATTCTGTCTCTATGGATCTATCCATCCTTCTCTTCCTTTTTTAGTAATTAGTTTGCTGCAGTATTAATTTGGTTAATTTTTTTGTTGGGTTAGCAATAGCTCAACCTGTTATGACGAGCACGACGACACTAACACAGAGTCCGGGATCGGAATTGGGTCGTCCTCTCTATCCCCGAACTCAATACAGAGCACATATCACTCTCGATTCGAACAGCAGTGCTTTGGAAAATCCCTACTCCCTACAGAGTGGTTACGACAGCATCGGGAGCATTCCTCCGACGGCTAGTATCTTACCCAATTCCACCGCTTATAGGTATGTTGACCGAACTTTGATAGTCACAAGTCGTTTTTGAGTTTCAAGTGTTGATTTTAATAAAAAATTTTTCCAGCGGTGGAGTCCTTCCATCCACTAACCAAAACACATTATCTTCACAAAATTCATTACAACCTCCTCTAACGTCTTCCGCAATCGGAAGCGGAGAAGGAAACGGAACCCTCGGGAAGAGACAGCAGGGTCATCCGCTTAAGAGTTTCAGCGTTCCTGCGCCTCCGCCACAATCGGCTCCCGGTACACCGCAGCAGAAACACATGGGTGAGTAACATTCGGATAACTTTTTGTATTATTACAGTAACTTGTTAGTTAAATTGGATTTTTGTGTTATACAGTTCGACCGATGCAAGGGTCAAGTCCGTACAAAAAACCTGGTCCTCATGGTATCATAGGAACAGGTTCTCCTAGTAATACGAAACTAAGAAGTGGTCCTGGTACCGCTGAAGAGACAACTAGGTTACAGGTGAGTTGGGTTAGTTTATAGTTGAATAGTTTATGGAGATGGGTTATAGTTGAAACCTCGCATAACGAGTGAAATGGATAGGAGAATCCTCGCATTGTGTGGTGGAGTTTTCATGTTATTGCTACATCAGTCTGGGTTAGAAGTTACTCCGCTAACATCTTAGTAGAGTTAGTAACAATTCTTATGTATAATTATTTAAATAAATGTTACCAAACACTAACACTTTAAAAAATTCATCATCTAAACATCAATTTGTATGGTGAAAACTGTTTCACATTACGCGTTAGCTTCCGCAACGAATTATGCTCGTTATTCGAGGTTCCCACTGTAGTTTGATATTTGCTGTTGTAGTATTGACAGAAATAATTGGTCACGTTTGTCTTCCAGCCTTCTTACAGTACTGAAGAATTAAATCAAGAAATGGCGAACCTAGAAGGACTCATGAAGGATCTCAATGCGATAACAGCATCAGAATTCGAATGCTAATTAAAAAATTTAGTGAAGATGGACTTCTTATAAAAAATGAAAAACAGTATTTTTAAAAGAAAGAAAAATTTTTATTATTAATTTAATTTAAAAATTTTGTACAAACGCTGAATTTTTGAAATTATTTAAAAATGGGAAGCGGACACGATAACAATCAAATTGAAGGAAATGTTTTTGGCATCAGTCGTCAGTCGATGTCGTTGACTCCGTTGGTGGCGGAATGTCATCAGACATTTTTGTCCCTTTTTTCTGTTAATTCCGATCTCGTGAGAAATTTTCTGACGGAAAGTGAGTGACGTTAGTGTATCTTGCCATTTTGTGTCGAATTTCGCTTTTTTTCTTGATGGCTGACTCAGCCAAGTTTCCATTCAAAAGTTCATTAACCTTTGAAAACATTCCAATTTCATAAGAAATAAATTTTGGGGAAGATGGCGGTCACACCCCCATTTTGTGGTCAATTAATCAGTTTGGTTGTTGTCCTCTTCTTTCAAAAGGTCTGAGGATCGGTGGAGTTGTTGTTAGGATATCGTTGATAAAAGGAAATTCGGCCTAATTATTTATTACCTCAGTTTGTCTGATTGGATAATTTATCTTTTAATCGGTATGAGGTCCAGGTTTGTAAAATGGCGATTCTTTGCATCAAAGAGTTGTCATGGTACACCTACAAACAGCCCAAATTTTTGTTTGTTTTATGTGAAAACCTGATTTTGGTGTTTGTAAATGTTGCGTGAATGGTGACTTAGGGCTTACTTAAGTCGTAACTTTTTATTTTTTAATAATTGAAGTTGTAATTCTCTGGAACAGGACAACATTTTGGTAGTGGATATGGTCAGAATTTGTCAAATTAATAAGACTCGAGTTGGAGTTGTAGCCTAACTGTTAGAATTATTAGGACGTTTTGAAATTGTTTTGAAAATGAGTGTCAACTTTGGTCCAGAGGTTGAGGAAGACCTAAAGCTACTGGTGTAGGTGGTTGGACACTCGCATGAGGCGATCCGCCATATTTCTTTCTATCCGCAACTTCTACGGGTTGAGACTTTGGTCTGTTACCTTGATAGAAAAGCTTTGTAGAGTCTTGCCAACTAAATATTACTGTTCTTGAAAAAGTGGTAGATAATTGGTAGATAAAATCTTGTGAAATGCATTCGTTCTGAAAGTGTGCTATGTTTATGAAGTGAATGTCTTACTTCAGTGTGCACTATTTTTGAAAAAACTATTTTCGTGTGTGCACTACTTTTGAGAAATTGTCTACTCTTGTGCACTATTTAAAAATGGTGTACACGTGTGCATTACTTTTGGAAGAAATCGTTTACGTGTGTGCACTACTTTTGAAAGAAAGCATTTGCACGTGTGCACTATTTTTGAAAGAAATGGTTTACACGTGTTCATTATTATTAAAAGAAATTGTTTACGTGTGTGCATGCACTACTTTTGAAAAATTGTCTACACGTGTGCACTATTTTTTAAAAAAATGGTTTACACGTGTGCATTTCCTTTGAACTATCTTTGCACTACTTTTGAAAGAAAACATTTGCACGTGTGCACTATTTTTGAAAGAAATGGTTTACACGTGTTCATTACTTTTAAAAGAAATCGTTTACGTGTGTGCATTATTTTTGAAGGAATCGTTTACACGTGTGCATTACTTTTGAAATAAACATTTACATCTTTCCACTACTTTTAAAAGAAATCGTTTACATTCGTCTATCACTTTTGAAAGAAAGTCTTTACACGTGTGCATTACTTATGAAAAAGGGTTTTACTGCTTAAGTGATTGAGTACTTGATTTAGGTCAACAATCCAACTCCCAACTACTTAAACTAAGATATCAGTCTGTCTTCAACACAACAACCTTTCTCAAATCCATTCCAACTGCTTATTGTCAGTAATAATTGGTGATGACCACTACATAGAAGAAAATTTTTAAATCACAGCTACCAAATCAAACTACCTCACCAAACCTCTCACTTCTCCCAATTTATTTAGGCTCAGACCTTCTTCCTCGATTGTCGTTGCGGGAGGTAGAATCTTTACGTCTGGCTCCTATCCACCACGTAGCTGGCAGGATCTACCACACCAAACCTAAAAGCATACACATAAGAGAACACGTGTCCACCAAAATGAACCTGATCCAGAGAATTCAAATTTAGGTTGTGACTTACAAGACTCACAAAGAAAATGACTCGCGAAGTGAAACGTGGATTCCATGTCATGTCAAAAGGCGACCTTTCCCGTGACAACCAAACCATAATTCAAGCAATCATTCGCATATACAGTACATATATATAAATACATAAATTAATTAATATACGTATATTTATATATATTTAAGTGAAAGGAAAACTTGTGCTTTAATTGTTTCGTGTGTTTGTGACAGTTTTATGTAAATCCGTAAATTTATCGGGTCGCTGGTATTAAAAAGAAGTTTTTTTTTAATTTTTATACAAAAATTTATAATATTTAAAAAATGAAATTTTTTTTGCACGTATAACTGCCATATTAATGATAAGATTTATTTATGTAAATATAATTTTTTCTTTGTCGAATTGTATAAAAAGAAAGAAGGAAACAAAATGAAAAATTTTTTTTCTCGGCAGCTGAAGTGTTGTTTCGGTTTATAATCCTAACGTTTTATAAATTTTAAGGTATTTAAATGCTTTTTTTATACTTTCTGCTGTCGATTTTCATTTCTCAGCTTCCCCTCCCTCCCTCCGTCCCTCCATCTCTCTCTCTCTCTTGTCATTCCTTCAAAGTTTCATTTCTAGTCGGAGGTTTTGGGTTAACTACTTTCGAATTTAAGACTGAAAGATTTTTTTTTTCTTTTAACTTATAACACATTGCTGACGGGTTATTTATTATAAAATTTGATTTTGGAAGGTTTGACTGGTGTTTACAAGTAGGTATGGGGTGTCCCCAGATGGACGCAAGGTTTGAAATAATAAAAAAAAAGTTTTTAGTCTTAAAATTGTGATTCTGTCAGTGGATCACAGAGTTTGTAGGGTGTTTATGGGATAACGCGTCCGACAAATGGTCTTCAGCCCTCTGAACTTTGTACTGGTCTCACCGCTTACACTCTTTTACATGTGTGCACTATTTTTGAAAGAAATCGTTTGCACGTGTGCACTACTTTTGAAGGAAATCGTTGTCACGTGTACATTTCGTTTGAAAGAAATCGTTTCCATGTGTGCACCACTTTGGAAAAAACCATTTGTATGTGTGCAGTACTTTTGGAAGAAACAGTTTTCACGTATGCATTACTTTTGAAGGAAATTATTTAGTGTGTGCACTACTTTTGAAAAATCGTTTACACGTGTGCACTATTTGGGAAGGAAATCGTTTACGTGTGTACACTACTTTCGGAGAAATAGTTTAAACGTGTGCAATACTTTTGAAAGAAACTTCATGTGTGTGTACTTGTGGAAAACGTGTGTGCAGAACTTTTGAAGAAATTTTCACGTATGTGTGAAGGAAATTATTAGTGTGCATACTTTTGAAAAATCGTTTACACGTGTGCACTATTTTTGAAGGAAATCGTTTACGTGTGTACACTACTTTTGGAGAAATAGTTTAAACGTGTGCAATACTCTTGAAAGAAATCGTTCACGTGTGTGCACATGTGAAGAAACCACTTATATGTGTGCAGAACTTTTGGAAGAAACTGTTTTCACGTATGCATTACTTTTGAAAAGAAAATCGTTCACACGTGTGCACTACTTGGGAAGGAAATCGTTTACGTGTGTACACTTTTTTTTGAAGAAATAGTTTAAGCGTGTGCAATACTTTTGAAACAAATGTTCACTTGTGTGCACTACGTTAAAGAGAAAAATAGTTATATTTGTGCATTACTTTTGAAAAAAAAACAGTCATTTACATATGTGCCCTACTTTTGAAAGAAATAGTTTCCATGTGTGTGCACGTGTGAAAAACCACTTATATGTGTGCAGTACTTTTGGAAGAAATAGTTTTCACGTGTGCATTACTTTTGAAAGATACCATTTCCACGTGTATACTACTTTTGAAAGAAATCGTTTAAACGTGTCCACTACATTTAAAAGAAATGTTCACGTGTGTGCACCACTTTTGAGAGAAAAAAATTATAGTCGTGCACTACTTTTGAAAAAACCATTTATATGTGTGCAGTACTTTTGAAAGAAATCATTTACGCTTGTTTTCTCGATCTCTCCACTAATTGCCACTCTCTTCTTCTCTTTTCACACTTTTCTCTTACTACATTCTTCCCCCGAGTTTTCAAACAACTTTTCTCTCATCCCATTCCAGAGCTAAGACACTGGTTTGTTCTCCAGATAAAACCATTCAAAACTATACCAACCAATTGTCTCAAACTTGTATGACTTCAGCGTGTGCATTAATTATGAAAGAAAAAAATTCCCAAAAGTACATCGTTTATAAAATTAAACTTATGTATGAGTTCTTCGACAGAAACAGGACTAAACTTGTTCAGGAGCAATGTTATCACTACTTATCCAGCGGTGTGCCATTGTAAGGTTGTAAGTAAACATCTTCAAAACCGACAACAATTAATTGCAAGTTTATTAAACTTTTTGTATAACAGTATAACATTCTAAATTGCGCTTTGCGCTTTTTGAACTTTCTCCTTTATACTATTAATTGATATGATTTTACATACTGACAGACTATATACACTTATTTGGTTTCTACTCCCTTTACTTTTGTATGAGAAGCTTTTTCAAGTTGACGAACGGCATATCAACGAACAACGTAAGACAAATCGAAGCCACGAGTATACATAAATACTCTAAGATGTTCACCTAAAATATAAAAACGAGAGTTCGTCAGTTCAGACTTAATCTATACTGGGATCAAGTCGTCGAGGAATTTCTTACCAGTAAGAAAAACGAGTACTGCTGAGGATGCTTCTGTAGACCAACATTAAAGAAGAAGATTGGAAACTGCGTCAGGTATACAGCGTAGGACAGCCTTGTCCATATCAACCAGTATCTACACGACAGGAAATCTCCTACGATACCTAGAATTGAGGAAAGAAAATTGGGGAAAATCGTTTTTTGAAGAGAGGCCGGGGGTTGTAATAAACCTCCTCGTCCGATTTGAGAGACAAAAGTGAGCCAGGCGAAGAATAAACACCAAGCAATCGGAGCCAAGGCGGCGTACGTAGCAGCTTCCTTGTTGTTGTATGTGTGACTCGGATCATTCATCTCGTTTGCTTTTGTTAAAGCGTACCACAAGAAACTGAAGCTGATGGTCCATCCGATTCTGAGGAAGTTCGATTTTATTTTGTGGTCTTTACCATAATACCGCAAGGCATAACCGAGGACTATTCCGATTATGTATACAGTCAGTCTGTGGAAGGGGATGATGTAGGAATGGTTGGCTGTGTCAAACATCTGACCGACTCTGTAACTCAAGAAAGGTTTGAAGTTGAGTCTTGTTCCTTTACCCAAATCAACAGCTAACACCTCTAACAACTTACGATATTCCCGGGTAGATGAAGAAGCTTAAATTTCTCTCAATGGTTGCCTGATACCTAGCACCTGTAGAGACGGCAGCGAGAGCAGCTAGAGATGACAGACCATATACCGGCCACTTGAAAAGCGAAATCACCAGAAAAGGAGACGCGAAGAACAATTGGGTGTCGATTCCGACATGATGAGTGTGAGTCAAACACTAACAACAGAAACGGAAGTTAACGCGACCAAGTCTTAAATCAAAATTTGGGCTGATCACCAAATTAATTACCATATTCTCAAATCCGAGGTAATTGTGAATGAAGAGAAAATTCTTCCACCATGTCTTCTTGCATTTCTCTGCGTGGTGAGACACTGTTAGATTCCACTGAGGACCTGAACCAAGTTCTGGGAGAATGAAAGTGGACAAGAGAATGATTGCTGCTAGAGAAGGAACAATCCTACCGAGTTGTGTCAAAAATTTTTTTATCTCTGATTTTCTAAATAAAATTTATAAAATTATGTTAATTTATGGTTGAGTACCTTATCAATCTGCCAAAGTACTCGTTTTTCAGATCCAGATTTCCGGTTTTCTTGAGGGTCTTTACGAATGAGTAAGAAGTCAGCAAACCGCTGATCATGATAAATGAGTCGGTGTATAAGCTGGCAGTTCGGGCGATTATAGTCCAAGGTTGGGACAGTTTCTCTACCATGGAAGTTCTGTTGGAGAACAAAAATTAGGACTATTAGCTGACTTGAAGGAGGTACAGACGGTAAAATGTTGCCTCCAGGTAAGAGATGATAATGTGGTATCCTGACATTTTTATCGGGTTTGCCTCCAGCGATTTGGTGGACAGTTTTGGGTATATCGAATATTATTTGGACCGGAGGTCATGTTTTACATATATTACGGGAAGAGTGATGAATAAGTGAGTATATATATCATTCCCGGGGATTATTCATAATCCCAACTAAACTTGGTGACCACTGTGACAAATCACTAAATATTTATCACATTTACCGGGTGGTTTATAAAATATCCAACTCGTAACCTGAGCAAATTTGATTAAATTTCCCATCACTAGTTATAGATTTTATAAATCAGCCGGTCAATGTGATAAATACTCAGTGATTTGTCACATTTACGAAGTTTTAATTGGAGATTAAGAATAATCGCCGGGAATGGTACAAACGTTCGTCTAATGTATCACTTTTACCGTAACATATTTACTGATTGGCATTCATAATCACCAACTAAGCTTGATAAATTTGGTAAATCACTAAATATTTATCACATTTACCGGCTAATTTACAAAATACCAAACCAATAATCTGAGCAAACTTTTATAAAAATTCTCGTGAGAAGTCGAAGATTTTATAAACTAGCCGGTAAATGCGATAAATATTTAGCGATTTATCACATTTACCGAGCTTGGTGACTATGAATATCAGTCAGTCCATATAATATGGTTGAAGTGATAAATTGGACGAATGTGTAAATCAGGTTGGAAACTGAAATGAGCGTTGATTAGGAATAAACATAAACAAAAGACGCCCGTTTCATAGTTTAGTTTCCAATCCTTTAACATATGGACTGATTGGTATTCATAATCACCAAGTAAGCTAATTTATAAAATCTATAACTTGTGATAGGAAATTTAATGAAATTTACTCAGAGAACAAGTTGGATATTTTATAAATCAGCCGGTAAATGTGATAAATATTTAGTGATTTGTCTGATTAAATTGGAAATCACATGATCAGTATTCCGTAATGCGTAAATTGATAAATTTAACCATATTATATGGACTGGTTGATATTCATAGTCACCAAGTAAGCTCGGTAAATGTGATAAATCACTAAATATTTATCGCATTTACCGGCTAGTTTATAAAACCTTCGACTTCTCACGAGAATTTTATGTTTGCTCAGATTACGGGTTGGTATTTTGTAATTAGCCGGTAAATGTGATAAATATTTAGTGATTTACCAAATTTATCAAGCTTAGTTGGTGATTATGAATGCCAATCAGTACATGAGTTACGGTAAAAGCGATACATCAGACGAACGTTTGTACAATTCCCGGCGATTATTCTTAATCTCTAATTAAAACTTGGTAAATGTGACGGATCACTGAGTATTTATCACATTGACCGGCTGATTTATAAAATCTATAACTTGTGATGGGAAATTTAAATCAAATTTGTTCAGGTTACGGGTTGGATATTTTATAAACCAGCCGGTAAATGTGATAAAAATTTTGTGATTTGTCACAATTACTAAGTTTAGTTGGTGAATATGAATAGTCGCTGAGATAATATGTATTCACCCGATTCATCACTTTTACCGTAACATATATATTAACGCACAGAATCGAAATTATTTTCCGGTTCACTTAGTACATTGTACTGAGTGATTGGGCTCTGATTTGGTTTTTTAAATTTCGGCTGACTAGAGAACATCTCTGATTTCTTCATTTTGTCCTCTCCTGGGTTCCTCTACCTCCTGTTTTCAGTTTAGGCTTGTCCATGAAACCCCGATGCGATTTGAGTCTTTTTTATCCACAACCATTCCTTAGTTCCCTCTCATCAAGGTCTTTTTGTATTTTGCTATTCGATTCTGATATTTAATTAAACAAATTTGACTTTTTGTCGTCATTAAACGACATTATGCAAATAAATTTGGAAGATGACAACAATACGGGCTGATAGATTTGATAAGATGCCAAAAACGTATCCGCGTCTCTGCCAAGTTTCCGTACCTGTTTGAATATGGCATGAAAAACAAAGCCATGGATTTGTGGGACAAGACGAGCATGAATGCGTTTAGCATCCGAATTCCGTGTACGCACTCAATATCGTCGGAAGATCTCGACAGACTGAACAAAGCTTTTCCGTTTCTCCTGAGCGAGAAGCAGTTAAGTATTGACCAGAAATCAACGAGGCCGTGATTTTCTTGAGGCCAGAACACTTCCCTCAAAGTCGCTAAACATGACATTCCCACGATGAGCAAGAATATACAGCTGAAAGGAAACAGTGAGAGAACCAGTCAATCAATCAATCCAAAGACAGAATCAGTCCAAAGATAATGTCTAACTAACCTAACAATTAAAAAGGAAACGGAAATGCGAAATTGTTTCTTCTCCTGGCACATTTCTTCATCGACTTTAACCTCGACTTCGAATCCAGTTCCTTTAGAAAACCGTTGAGCGATGGTATGGAGTTGAGACTCAACATCCTCAGAGGTACAGGAATTTGGTAGACAGAGGCCCCAGTTTATAGTTGAAAATCTGGGCACTCTATGACCCGGCTACAAACAAAACCTTCATTGATCATGTAAAAAAAAATTGTCAGGAATTTGAAGACAGCATTCTGACAAACTCACATCGGTTAGTTTACTTTTAAAAACAAAATGGCTGTGCATAAGAGCGAAAGCTCGGGAAACATCTCCGCTCTCAAAATCATTTCCATTGGGTCGAATTTGTAGATAAGCTAAACAGTATTTTCCTCTGATTTGGACTTGTGGCTCGTCGATGCTCAGACACTGATCGAAATCTCCGAATTGGTTGATGTTACCATTAAGCAAACCGGATGGAAGTTTTCCACAAGAGTCGAACACTGTTGAAAGAAGATGAAAGTGGTTGGTTTCCTCATCTTATCGGAAGAAGTGAAACGAAAAAAGACGCAGACATCACGTCCCGTGTTATGTGTCCTTCGCTTCACTTCCGTTTAAATATTTAAAACAATGATGACTTACTCTTGAACGCCCATAAATCCATTTTGTCGAGATGTTTTAAAAATTTCCGGCTGTCTCTCTTACACTGATCGTTTAAAACATTTTCTGAAGTGATCGCAAAAGGGGGGCAAAATAGACTGCAAACTAGCGGATATGATGTTACTCCTGGATCTTGAATCAGTTGTTTTGTTCTCTGGAAGACAGCATTTTTCCCGCAAAAGAGTTAGATCAACACCTTCCTCACCTAATCCTCCGCATCATCATCGAATCAATACCACAAGAGAGGAGATAAAACCCCTCATAAAGCTTACCACGACCGTTGAGCTTTTCATTTTCTACAACAGCGCTGATATTTTGAAACAAAACCGGAGACGACCTATTCAGTGAGACATATTTCCAACTCTTAGACTGGAGTGGCTTGTCATCTTCACCGTCGCTCTCACTCCAGCAAATCACGACGAACGTGAAAACAAGCAGCAAAGTCCTTTTCATGGTTACTGAAGAGAATCAAAAAAGAAATTTTCATTAAAAAGTTTTCCAGAAGCAATTTATCTTCAGTCGGGGTTTTGTCGTACGTAAATTAAAGAAAAAAATTTGTATTGTCTTCCGCGGAACTTTGATGTGTCTGAATACGTGATATTCATTTGGGGTTCAGTGAAAGCCGTAAACTGGCCATAATTCAAAAATTAATACATAACAATGACTTCAAAATGATGCGGATCACTCATTCTTGGGAATTTGTCACGTTATTCAAATTATTTTTTAAAACTAATTGTGTTGCTTAACACAAGAGTTATGATTGGACTTCCTTAATATCTCATCTTGTAGGACGGGACGCTCCACAGCCTTCTACGAAACCTTTGACAGCTTTTTGTTTTTCTTACGCCATATTTGGTGTTTGGCGCGTCTCAACCTCAGAAAATTTTTTTCGGACACAAAAGACAATTACTGCTAATTTTAATGATTATAATTAGGTTCGTTATTGCAAGGTGAGTTAATTAAATAATTAATCTTAATAAATAATATCAATAAAACGAGAATCTCATCGATTTTTGATTCGTATTTAGATTATAAAATTCAAGCAGCAAAACGACTTATGTGTAGTCATTTGTGTTTAAATTCATTTAATGCCCAACAACCCAAAATTCTATGATTAATTAATTTCATAAGTAACGCAAATTTTTATCAAAAATACATTTCATAAATATTACACACTTTTATGAAGAGTTTATTCCATCAACAGAGTAGTCACAAAAAATTATAATTTACAAAAGAAAGTTTTCTCTCAGAAATTTTACTTACAATAATGGTATGAGAATTTGGTAAAATAAATTTAAAACAAAATGCATTTTTATTCTATAAACTTTGATTAGAATCTTTACTATAATTATTTTCAAACCCTATTGACAAAAATAAGGATGTAATCAATCATATAAAAATAGTTTAGTCTTGCTTTTTGAAATTTTATATAAAAATATTTTTGATGAATAATTTTACTTTTCAAAAAATAATTGATGGGATCAATAATCGATGGGGATAATAGGGATGGATCAAATAGTAAACTTCTTAAATATTTGGGAAAAACCTTCTTTAATAAATTAAAAATCAACTTCCAACAGCTTCTTCTATTCCTCCATTTTGTTAGAGAGACAAAAAAGAGGAAAGTAGCTGGAAAAAAGTTGGAATACAAAAATGGTCCAGAAATTAATAAAAAAAATTAATGAGTCTTACCCAGAGGATCCTACAAAATGCAGTCCATTCTTTGTTAACCGCACGTGGTGCACTAGCCAAACAAAACTTCATCAAAGTTTTGAAAGAAATGGCGGCACAAGTACCCGAAGGACGTTCGTAGAAATCGAAACCCATATTTAACTTAGGTAACGAGGAACCGTGGAACTTTTGAGAGGTAGAAAAGGCGTTATATAATGTAAATATTAGCGAAGAAAAGACCGAAGGACTTGGACCGAAAGCAGCCGAAAATTATAATTATTTACTATATTCCTCCTCATACTTCACACTTCCTATACACCAATTCTATATTTATGTCAGTTCTTCTTCTTAACTACTTCTCATTAGCTCTCTTCTTACCACTGCTCTACGTCCAATTTCAAATTACAGTGGAACCTCTCATAACGAGTTTGATTCGTTCCGGAGTTTTACTCGTAATGCGATACAGTTTTTTCCGGAGTTCGGAGTTTTTCTCTACCTGTAGGGGGATTCCCCGTGTAAATGTCGCCAAAAATTGCTCGTTATTCCAAGCATTGCTCGTTATGAGAGACATTTTTTGGCAATTTATGTTGCTCGTTATGCGAGTTTCTAGCTATGAGAGATTCCGCTGTATGTCCAATTCCTGGGGCTAAGGCACTGGTCTACTTCCTAGATAAAAGGCCCCTTTAAAGTTAGTCCAACTACTACTGTCTTGTACTTGGAAGCAGGTGACAGTTAACAAGTAGACAAAAGAAAACTTAAGGATTAAATGAAAAGCTGGGATAAAAGTTCTCTTGTGTTCCTAGACTTTGCTGAGGTTAAGGTTGGAATCTAAACTACCGATTAAATATCAAATGCTCCGCTGAGGTTCCAAAAATTACTGATATGTCCCAGGACGTGCTGCTTACCAGACACCCTTCAGATTTTTACTAAACAACAAAAATGTTTCGGGTTTGGACTGTTTCAGACTTTAAAAAAACAAAATAGTAATTTTTTAAAATCAAAATTTAATCTCAAATTAATTTAAAAATTATAAATGCATTGTTACCTCTTGACAATAAGATGGATGACATGAAGGAATGGAAAAAAAAAATGGAAAGTTAACGACTTGAAATCTTAATAAAAGTAAAACTAATCCAGATCAAGGTTGCTTCTTTTGTTTTTTTAATTCACCTTTTTATGTGCATTTAGGTACATTCTGATCCTTTTAATTTTTTTTTTACAGAGGAAGTGGGTGAACCCTCTAAAGGCATCTGGGAAGGTGGTCCAGATAGTGTAAAATTTTTACCCACTAAACCCCCACCACCTCTTTTAGTGGAGGTTAGTCTTACTAGTTTTGTTTTTAAGTTTATTTGTATTTTACAACTACCATTACTAAAGTATAAATTAAAACAATTTTGTAAAGCAAAGCCTGAGCTTTAAGTAGAGTGTTAGGAAAATCCAGCTCAAATCTGTACAACCAACCAAACTTCTCACAAACGATTAATGAAACTTGAGTCAGTCTGTCCAACTCAGTGTGATCCGCCTCGTCAATAATTATTTTGTTAATGACTGTACCCTTACACACCTCTAGTTGATTTCCTGTTGTTACCCCAGCTCTATTTCAAAACTTGTACACCTGAATTAAGGCTCATTCATAAGTACACTTTAGTCAAGAATTTGTTCTGTAAATGATGAAGACTGATTATGATACATGATGGATTTGATCCAAACATATCTTTTTGAAGGAATTATATGTTCTAAGAACTTGGTTAAGAAATTAAACTAGAATTTTTAATAGAAGTTTTATTTAATAAATACTGTATATGATCATTTTAATTCAATTTTCAGATTCTTAGGTAAAAATTAAGAAGTAATCAGTATGACAAAAGACAGTAGGATACTCAAATCTGTTTTAGAAACCTTTATACAGAAATTTGTCTTGGTGGCATCTCCTCCTACACCTTTTTATTTGAAAGATTTTTACCAGCCACTTCTGTGACTGCTATAGTGCACAGGTGTATCACTAATTAGGTAAAATTATTACTGATACTTAAGCACTGAGACAAATTTCTCTTGTTTTCAAATCAGGACTGGTTGTATGGATGAACGATCAGGTATTATGATTTGATCTGCCTCAAAACACTCTCACATTCCACATATTAAAAAGTCCAGAAATGTAGTTCCTGCTTTTACATTTAACTTAAAACAGACTCCAAAATCCCCACAAATTCGACCTATTTCATTCTCCTGACTGTTTCAGTCTTTGCAACTTAAAATTTACTTCTTTCCTTCTTTGCACAAGCTTGGCTCTAGTTTCTTCAATTGATTCTAGTTCAGGAGCATAACAAACATGTAAGATGCCTCCATAGAATGATTTTGTATCCAATTTTTTCTTTGCAAACCTGTATATGAGCAAAACACTTTAAAAATCTCATCTTTCGACAAACAAATTATTAGAGTTTTTAAAAAACAAACCTTGCTGATGACAGCTTCAAGTAATGAACATGATAAACATCTGTGAATTGTTCTACATCAGGATAATTCGGAACTAACTTGACTGATTTGACAATACCAAATTTGGAACAAGTTCTTTTTAAATCCTCTCCTAATTTTATGCTTGGAACTCCAAAAACTAAAAGGTGTTGTGATTCGTCATTAATTGTATAAACCTACAAGTAAAAAGTTGTGAACAAAATTAAGAAGCTGGATTAATATTAACAATAGAAAAACGTTTGTAAGGATAATAAAACTTCAGAATCAAAAACATAAAAATAATGAAAAAAACGACAAAACTAACTTTGATTGCGGTTAATTTTCTACCTTGACGATACGGCGGCCTTGTTTTGCACACATTTAACTGTTTGTGATGTTCTTTGGGTTCAACAGGAGCTTTACGTGTTGTCTCACTCATTTTCAAATAAATTTTAAGAAATTGTTATCAAAAAGCAATTTTGTTTACATTGTGTTGGATTAAAAACTCCGTTGAGATTAGTAACTACTTCCGGTTGAATTTCTGAACTTACCCCTCAAAGGTTTTGCCGCCATTTTGAATTTAACGACGGTTACATCTTTTCAAAAGCATTTTTTAAAGCACAGATAAAGAATAGAAACGAAAGATAAATAAATTTTTAGTAGATAATTTGCAAGTACGTTGAATAATTCTTTTCAAATAAGAATTTGTTTTAAAAACATGTATAAAAGCCTTCAGTTTTCGTTAGCCGCGATAAAATTTTCTTTAAAGTATTGGTTTCGTTTAAGTTTAACGACATTCAAATTTCGTCTAGTTTAGTACTGTAGTTTGGACTACCTGATGGGTAAATACTAGGGACAGACTTTTTGAGTATATATGACTATTCGTATTTGTAATAATACTAGAATATAGTTTTGGACATCTGGTACATTACTGAAAACTTTGGCAAAACATTTAAACTTGACCTAAGTCATATGTGCTTGAAAGCAATCTCATAATTCACATAAATTAAATTTAAAATTTATTTTTTTGATTCCTTCAGTAAGGGAATATTTCTCAAACTATAAAAAATAAAATGCTGTAATGATATGGTTTAATCCACCCACTGAACAAGCCTTTAGACCCATTTCGATAAGAGTGGGTAGGTCACTGTACAGCCTCCGAGAATCGTCTTGACAGGTCTAGGAACATTCAAGATGAATGTTCTGGAAATATTTTTAACAGTTAAAAGCGACCTAAAATGTTTGGTTAAGTTCACAACGACCTCAAAACAAACACTGAAAGTGTAACAGTGGCAGATGACTAAAGTAAATTCATTTTTGTACACTAAGTACACTCTAAGGATGTGTTTTTATAAAAATTATTAAGAACTTTCAAAAAATTTACTTCCTCACACACTAAACCCTTTTTAATATCGATTGCTCTAGAAAAATGGATAAACTTAGCGTGTTATAACTCGAAAAGGGTAGCCTTTCACTCCAGTAAACGTTTTAAACGAATCGGTGGGGCTTTTCATTAACGAAAGAAACACATAAAAGGAAGTGAAAAAAGAAAAGTGAACACGAACTAAATATATAAAATAAACCATGATTAAATAATGAACAATGTACAAAAGCAATAGGTACCAATTTATTACAAGACAATCCAATCACCTTTTTAAATCTCCTTCGAATACTATATACAAAAGTATAAAAGTCGAATAAATCAAAAATACAATTCTAATTTGTTTCAATTAAACATAAGAAATGAATCAGTAACCAATGCATTTCTTCTCTAAAATGACGCCTTTCCTTAATAAAACAAACAAGCACTTAACGACGTCGTTAATCCTCCCATTTCAAGAGAACAAAAATTATTACTTAGTCCAACAAACATATCACACACCTTTCACCAAGGATGGTTCATCAATCAAATGCATGCTTAAATGAAAAAAAAGGCCAATCATGAGATCCTTTAGTCACTGATTAGGTATTGAAAGAAGGACTGTTCAAAAAAAGAAACAATTATTACAGTTTTCCTACAATTTTAAACCGGTACTTTAAAGCTTTTTTTAGTTTACCTAAAATTTAAATATTTGATCTTCCGAAAAACCACTTCGAACAAGAGTTTATGTACTAACATTACAGGAATCATAGTATTACTTTTGAGAGAATTTTTAATTTGTTTCAATTAGGACTAAGGTTGTACTAAACTTTTATTGAAATCATACATTACAATGTCATGTTATATCTTGAACAAAACAAAAATAGGAAAACTTATAAAAGTCCATCTGGTTTCCATTTTTCTTATAATTTATAAGACTTTGAACTTTTTTTTTTGTTTACTTTACTGATAGTAATACTATTATTATTTGTATTAAAATTTGATTGAACACAATACTTCAAACTCTCAACCTTAAGTATCACTCAAATTTTCAGAATTGTTTTAAAGAGAGTTCATTCTAAGTAGACACTGCCATTGTATATTGTTACTAAACTGGAGGTCATGGAGACGGTTTCTGATTTGTTAACTCTCCCCATCTGGTCTCGAAAAATGATCTCATGGCATGGCCAGCTTTTCCCACGGGTGAATCATCTTCGTTGAAAGTTTCGCAATTGTTGAAGATTTGTCGGACGTCAAAGACAAATTCTTCTTTAGTTTTGTACCTGAAACCAAAAAGAGATGGTTACCTTTAAGAAAATTTAATTTATTTATAGGCTAACTAAACAATTTTTTATTATTTTTTTATAGGTGTCTGATCAAAAATCTCAAACGATCATCTAGAATTCGAAGTTATATTAGAAGACTCCAAAACTTCATACGGAATTGATTTGATTTATACTCACAGGCCGTCGGTGAGTCTTTTCTTTATAGTAGAAATATCCATCGGACATTTTATTATTTTTCTGTAAGTGGGGAATTGCTTCGTGTTGACGGGCAGTAAGAAAGGCCAGGCTTCATCCTGAAGCTCCATCTCTTCAACCAAAGTCTGTAAACACGTGTAAGACTCATTAACAACAATTCCTTTTCCAAAAACAATTCAACACTAAGAACCGCTTCGATTTTACCTTGCACGCGTTTAATTCTTTACATAATTTTTTACTAAGTCTCTCCTTCTTCTGAACTACACCGGTTGGCTGTTGAGGAGAAAGGGGCGGAGGCTCGTCACTAACGGCAGAGTTTGAGCAGGTTGTGCTTGGAATTGGACTGAGCGGAACGCATTCTTTCTCTTTGAGGTCCTTTGAAGAAACCGAAGAGGAAAGAGGTGTATCCTCTCCGTCGGTTTCTCCATCGGATCTATCGTCATGTTTCCCGTCGTAAGTGTCGCTTGTCTTGTCATCGTTCCCGCTACAAAATTAATTGATGTTAAATAAAAAAACCTTTCTACGAACCCTAACCGAACTGACCTGACTTTAGAAAGTGGCAAACCTGTTGCTGTGATCTCTATGATCCTTCGAATCATCTTTGTTTTTCAAGTCCTTATTTTTCCTCCAGCCTACTTTGCGGCCACATTTCTTTTTAGGGAATTTGATGGCACACGTCACGCAATTCCACTTACTTCTTGGTATCTGAAGAAAGGAATTAAAGACCGGTTTTAATATTCAAATTAGCTATTAATTTTAATCACAAGACAAAGTTCAAAATTACCTTAAGCAAAGGAGGATTCAAACAGTCTGCATGATACGCTCGCGGACAATGTTCGCAAAGAACAAAATTTTTAACCGGCCGTTTTCCACACACAATGCAATTTCGTTCTCCATTGGCTTTATTCTTGCACTCGTGACAATACCAATCACCCTCAGGAATGGTTTCCATTTTTGGTTTAAAGCAATACATGTGGTAACCTCGATCGCATCCGTCGCATAACAATAGCTTATCTTCGTTATCTCCACTCTGACAAAACTGACAATTCTGAAAAGATTTTTTCTCTCATTTAAAAAGTTATCCACACACAAAGGAAACACAGATGACAGAATCGCTGATTCATACTTACTGCCTTCATTATGCTTTTATCCCATGCGATGCAAGATTCCAGCATATATAGAGCCATCGACAACTGAGCGGCCGTGTGAGATTTTAATACTGCTTCTCTCCATATCCCTAGCCCTACAATCATCAAATAAAAATTTAAAACTATCTCATCACAAATTCCCCACTACGACAAACAAAAAAATCGAACACCATACCTTTTGGAATAGATTCATCCTGATCAGCCTGAATACCTATACCACCTTCACCGGTGGAAAAACCTAATGGAGGTTTCAAATATCGCCTTTCGATGGCAGCTTCTAGAGAAATCAATCTCTCCTTAGCTAATTCAATAGGATCCAGCCTGGGTCGCTTTGAATTACCATCGCCATTCCCATCAGAGGAACTCGAACGACTTGGTACCCTCCAACCTTTCACTTGCATTGAAGCGCTGGCAACTTTATCTTCTAAATTCTCCACCTGACACAACAAAGTAATAAATACGACCGTGAATAACAATCCCATCAAACAACTTCAATTCTGTTTTTTAAAAAGTGAATTATCTCCAACCTGTTCCAACATCAAATTTTCCACTCTTTCGAAAACGTTTTGGTCCCAGGAATGAGGTTCGTCTTCGACAGGAGCTCCGTCGTCTAAAAATTTGATCCTTGCACTGAAATCTCCGGATGTTTCGAGATCCACCAACTCGCTGTTAATACTTTTTAAACTTGTTGTCTGATTTCAAATAAATTTATTTTTCGATTACTATTCACCGCCCAATTAAATTATAGTTAAAACTTTACTGGCATTTTTTAATTTCATGACAACTTACCTTTCCTCCAGTCTCTAAATTATCTTCCAGATACCTCGTCAACATTCTTTTCAGTTCTCTTTCCCTTACTCCGCGACCGTGCAAACATTCCATTACATCATACAGCTGCTTTTCGTCCGAGATTCTCCACCAACCTCGTCGAAGATCTTAATTAAATTAAAATAAAAATTATTCATAATGAAATTGCTTGATTGTAAAGCAGATATACATCCACCATCTTTGTAAAGTATTTATAGCGAGACAGAAACAAATCTAATGTCTCACTATGACACTCACGTTTTGGAACAGATTTTCGAACGGGAGGAGGTCTAGGTCCGGAAGTTTTCAACTGCTCCAACATAGTAGCTTCTTCGTGTGACAATACCAATGGCGCAGGACTGTCGCAAAGAGGTATCGGGCCAGGAGACGGTGGTAAACCACCCCTGGAGGGCAGATTCAAAGGCAGTAATAATTTCTCGCTGTCATTTTTCCCTGAAGAAACAATTAATGATTAGTCCCGACCAAAGGCAGACATGTTCTTCTATCAAAGCATCAAATTGTTTCGTACCTAACAATAATGATTTCGGATCACAAGATTCTTTCGGTAAAATACTAAACCACTGATCTAATTCATTTTCTTTAAGTAAGTTGTTCGGCATAAAGTTAAGAGGGATGAATTTGTCCCCATTCGCCAAAGGACTTCCAGAGTTCCTTTGCATGAGAGGGTCATCCAAGTCTTCTTTTTTAATTGAATTTCCTGATGGAGATCCGAATATTCTGGTAGACAATTCCTTTTTCATGGCTCTTAAGAGAGGATCGTCTTCGTATTTAAATTTTTCAGTCAATTCTTTCAGATGCGCTTCATTTTCTAAACTCTTTCCCATGTCGCGGAAGTACTCTTGTACAAACTTCATACCTGAAATGATCCATAAATACCTTATCATGAGGTACACTCAATGGAGCAATAAATAACAACAGAAACAGATTTCCCATCTTACACACCTTTGAGATTTTCACTAATTTCTTTCTCACTTAACTCCTTAAGTCTTTCAGCATATTCCTTCACTTGGTCCTTGAAGCAGTCAGTTGATTGAACTTCTTTATCCTCAGAACTAACGGTCATTTCTGATTTCACTTCAACTTTTGGTTTTTCATCTTTTTCCATCGGTCCCTCATTTCCCGAAGTCACTACCTCCCCTTCTTCTTTTGGTTCTACTTTGATATTCGCCTCGACTTTGATTTCTTCCTTCGTTTTCTCACTTTCCTTTTCCACGCTCTCCGCATTTCCTACTTCACCATTTCTATTTTCACAGACCTGAGAGTTATCCATACTATCATTAGACTCCAACTCCTGAAAAGTATAAATACAAACACATACATAAATATTTTAGAAATGAGGTCATCTAACAACTCATCCAAAAGAGTATATCAAAATTACCTTTTTGATACCATTCTCTGGGACTTTCGTTTCAGACTCTGTATTTTGTTTATCATCAGATCCATCCTTGGGTTTTTCACATACGGAATTGTCAGTACCACAAGAATCACTATTCTCTGTCTTTTGCTCGTTACATTCACTATTATCTTCGTTGTCAGTTCCGTCATTTTCACTATTCACACTTTGGTCCGATTTACTTTTCTTGGCTTGTCTGGAACTCCATCTTCCACCTTTCCGTTTATTGCTTTTCTTTTTATCAGTTTTCGCGTCACTTGGATTTTTGTTTCCCTCGTCGCTTTCCTCACCTTCCGACTCCTTTGATTTCTTATTCTCACCATTGGAATTGATTGCTTTGTCACATTTTTCTTTCTTGTCATCTTCTTGTACAGAATTTTCTAAAACCTAAAAATTAAAAAGGAAAACATTAAAATGAATTTAACAACCGATGTCGTTCAACAAAACAAAATTTCGATCCACCCACCTTTTCCTCTTCAGGATCGTTTATTTCATCCGGTTGAGCACTTTCCATGCCTTCGACATATATAGACCCACATCTCGGCAGACACCAATACCTCCGCCAAAATCTGTCCTGACCTAAACACATGGCTCTTATCTGTTGATTGGACGTCCTTAAACTCGCTAAATGCGACTCCTGTTGTTTTAATAATTTTTCCAGCCTTTTAGTAACTTCTTCGCTGTTGAGATTTTGCTGTTGGTCATCCTGCTTAATAAGATAATTGAACTTCATTCCACACTTAATCCTGTCAAAATTTTAACCCCCCAATCGTACGTCTGATATTTTATGAAATATTATGTAATACCTCTTCCGGTTGAGTGATTTCCGATTCGTGATCCGAATCCTCGTGGCTATCTACATCACTATCGACCCCCTCGTTATTCTTCTCCTTAAAATTGGATGGATTTACTTGCGGATTCATGGCTGCTACGTTCTCCTTGTCTCTTATATTTATTGAATACTTTATCTGTCTGTCATGGAGACACCGTAATTTTCTGAAATAAATTAAACCACAAAACCGATAAATACGATTTAGAATCATAAATCCAAAATTTTCGACTCCCCGTTGGCACAGGAAAATGATTCGTTCAAGACACTCTAAGCAATACCTTATGTTTTGATCTAACACCCATCTCTCTCTCCTAGATAATATCACAGTTTCCAGACTTCCCTCAATTTGACGAAGGACAGCTTTGTTTTGTAACAGTTCGTTGCAAAGAAAAGCTAGAATAGCACTTTTTGTGGTAGGATTTAGAGCGAGGAAAGGTTTCTCCTTTAACTCCTCAGACAATTTATAAGTCGGATTTTCGTACAGTCGCTCGAAGAAAGCTGCGTTTTTCCCGGTACTCTGATTTTGAGCTTCTTCACCGTATAAATTATGATGTTCTGAAATTTTCTTCTCTCTATCTCTTTCAAAATTTAACCCTAAAACAAATTTGACATTAAATTTATTTATTTTTCATTCGCTCACCTTTTCTATGCCTCTTTTTTATTTATATTTATATAAAAATCACCTGTTAGGGCTTTAACTTCTCCAGTCGCGTTTGCATACAGATAAATCCTTAATATTTCGGAAATGTTTGTGTGAGTGATATCAGCCTGCTTTAAGCTCTGTCCCAAAAGAGTAATATGCCTCGCCGGATTTGGGATTCCCGGATCTTCGATTGCACAGACTAATAAATGAGTCATTATGGACAAGAGCTCCTCTTCATTTTCCTCGTCATTTAGTAGAGCTCCTTGAAGGTTGCCTAAGGTTGGAAGGCTCTCCATATCTGAAAATTAAGAAAATATAACCGATGAAAAATTTTTAGTCTCAAAAGGTTAAACATGAAATCGATTAGACTCTGACACTCACCAAAACCTAGCGTTTCGCCAAAATTATGAAGGAATTCGAAAACCATAAGCGTATCCGCAAATGCTTGGCCGGATAATTTCAAACCAGGGATCCTGTTAAGTTCTGGAAACTCTTTTAAATCTACAATCAGAAAGTTTTTATTAAAAATTGACAATTTTAACAAGAAAAGTGCCGGTAAAAAAGCGGGTCAGACGAAGCTTACCGTCCAACTCCATATCCTCGATGGGCCTTCTTAATTCTTTCAACAACTCCAATTCGATTTTTCGTTGTTCTACTTTCCGTTCATGCCTGGCTATTTTTTCCGCTCGTAATTCAATTCGTTTCCTCTCCTCTCTTCGATCCTTTTTCTATTTTCTAAAGCTCGAACCAGAGCCATGTGTTGTCTCCTTCTCTCCTTTTCTAACTCAACCGCATACAGTAACTCTTTTTGTTTGTTCATTTCTTGATTGTAATACAGCTGATCCCTAGGCACGGAATTCCTTTTAATTTCCTTTTCCTAGAAACAAAATTATAAAACATAAAAATTAATATAAAAAAAAATTTCCAAGACAGCTTCGAAGAATCAATATGATTCCTCACTCACATCGATGATCATGGGTTGTGGCGATTTTGTCTCCTTGTAGTCGTCTTTTAATTTCCCAGTAATCGTGATCTTATCTGGGATTTTAACACCTTCTGGTAGAACAGGATCTCGGATTTTTTCTCTTTTACTCTTGGAAACCTTAGTACCATTTTCCGATTCCGAATCACTTCCTCCCGTTGAGGTTGAATCCGTTGTGAAACTACCATCCTCGCTGGTTTTTACGCGATTTTTATCATCGAAAACCTGCTTCACAAAACAAAATCATAAACGAAATCACAACCTCAACTTCATCATTCTCTCAAATTTCACGAGCATTTTAACAAAACTCACCCCCGAATTTTCGGGAGTCGACGATCGCTTATCACCTCCCTCAAAATCCTCAAAAGTCGACTGAAAATTCTGCAACAGAGCTAATTGGCTAGTAATATCCGGAGGTAAAGTGTTTTTGAGAGCGGCTAACTGTGATGCAAAATCCCCTGGTAGGGATCCTTTCAAGCCCAAAGCGCGGCTCTGAGCTAGTAGAGAGGCTACGGTGTTCTTCTTAGGCTTTGACACTCCTCGTCCCAAATTCCTCGGACGACCATCCTAGAAAGTGAAGAAAAATTTTAATTAGTCGAGATAACTAAACTCATAAACGGATTAACAGAAATCACGAGGACACTCGCTCTTACTTTCATAGACGTTTCCATATCTTCCTCTCCGATTGGTTGCGTCAGAGCGTTCATTTCAGGAGTAAAAAGTTGCGACATTGCCGATAAGGACGTTATGGGATTAGTATCGTTACTTATAGGCCGCCTCTGCTTAGGCACGGGTTTCCTTCGTGCTGCAAAATCATTTTTAACTTTTTTTTAAAAACCATATTCCTTAAATATTTGAATAATCTTAACGAAATCAAAATTAAAACTTACAAATCCTATCTTTATCTAAGGTTGGTTCGTCTTTTGTTCGAGGTTTAGTGCATAAATTTAAAGGAGCTTCGTCGTTTGAATCTACTGATGGTGCCACTCCATTACTAGATGCATGAGCCGGAAGTTTTATTACTTCAACATGATCAGAAGCAATATCTGAATCAGACTTCATCTAAAAAATAAATAAATAAAGCGTTGGAATGGGTTTCTATTAATAAAAATAAATAAGACAAAAAAGTTGCTTGGTACAATACCTGACTTCTGAATGGCTGTCCAAGATCTATCGGAATTCCTGTAGAGCTATGAGTGGGCATCACAGATACGCTTGGAGGATCTAACGAAATTGTCTTTTTCCTTCCTCTATTAGTTGTTCCTGGAATTTTAGGACCGCCTATGGACGAGGTATACTTTATAATTTCCGTGTCTGGAGGTAAGCGCACACCTCCGAGTACTCCTGCAGGATCACTGTAAAATGAAATTCAAACTAATTAAAAACACAATCACGAAAAACCACAGTCAAAATGACTCAAACAGAACAACAAATACCTTATGTTTAAATGAGCCTGTGGAGGGAAGGGAGAAACACTGGTGCCTGAATTGGCGAGAGCAGCGATATTTGCTAAATGATCTGATTTTGAGCTAGTATGCGCCGTCACCGGACTTCTATTTATTGACCTATCTCTATCCCTATCTCTATCTCTATCTCTGTCTCTATCTCTATCCCTGTCTCGTTCCCTATCCTTATCCCTATCCCTGTCCCTGTCTCTATCTCTCTCCCTATCTCTATCTCTATCCTTATCTCTATCTCTGTCTTTGTCGCCAATAGTCCAACCTTCTTTCTCCTTATCCTTTTCAGATCCAGAAGAATTCGGGGTTGAGTGACTTTTTGCAGTCGGGGAGGATACCTGAAAATTTACAGAATTACAGATATGAAAAACAAAAGGCCGAAACGATTTTTAGCAAATCTGCTTTTCATTTGTTTCGTTGTAGTAATAATTTTTAATATAAAAACCGATAAACTTTTATTCTTTTTGGATTCGTTCCAAACTTAATTATTGAAATAGACTTTAATTCTTTGCATTATCCCCATACGAATCTTAAAACACAATTTGGTCCATTTAACAATTTTAAAAGTGAGCTAGAATCCATTTTGAAAGCTCTCGAAAGATTTTCATTGATTATACATCAATTTAGTTACAAAATAAATTGAAAAATAAACTTTTCCTTCACTGACCGTTGAACTTGAGTTTGATTTCGAAGAGGATTTCCCAGGTAATGGACTGCTATGGCCGGAAGGTGATAATAAGAAATTAGGATAGAGTGATTCGGCTCCCGGTAATCCAGCAAAGCTCATACCGTGCAACCGGGCTAGATAATCTTGAGCTGCTAAATGAGATGCCACGGTCCACCATGCTGCACCTGTACTCGAACAAAAACAAAAATTTACTTTTCATGAAACTTCAAATTTTTGGCGGGAAAACAAAACGAAACTGACTTGCTGGATTGATGCCGAGACTAGCTGCCTGGCTTGCCGCAACGCTGAGCGTATTACCGTAAGCCGCTGAGCTTGGCACGCTCGAACTGTTATTCGAACCTCCATAGGAACCTCTTCCTGGTGCCAGAGGACTACCAGGCCCATAGGCTCCGAACAAAGCTGAAAGAAAGAGACGTCCGATGAGTAATCTCTACCACTGATATTTTCATATTGAAATTTGAAAACCAAACTCACCGTTTGTTGCTGCTGACGTTCCCGAATCTCCACGTGGCCAATACGCGAATAAACTCGACGCGTCTAATGCCCGAGCAGCGTCTAGCAGCCCGGACTTATCCCTCCGATCAGGATCGGGAGAGCAAGTATCCTTATCCATTCCTTTAGAGTCTTTTACACAGCTCGATCATTTTTTTAAATTATTCCCAAACTAAAATCCCGGGTGCACCTGAATAAAAATAAAATAAAATAAATAAACAAAATAATTATCACAGAGTTCAAAAGGTCAATTAAAAACCGTGGTCTCTTCACTATAAATGAGTCTATATAGCATACAAACTGTGACCAATGACACATATTAAATTAATCTTTTAGGGTCAACTGACGTCCAATATTTTTTCACACCGAATTATTAGCAATTAATACTTAAAACAAAAAACAACAAAACAAAAATCGATACACATTACTAAAAATTCCTATCATGATTCACTCCACACACTTATTTCTAAAGAATACTTATCTTTAAAACGACTGACAAACCACATTTTTAGCAAGTTTCAAGTTCGTTCACATGGTTGAGAACTTAATCTACACACACTCATTATTAGAAACAAATGATCATAAACTGAGGGCAGAAAAGTTGATTTTTAATACGTTCCAGGAATTAAATAGTAGTTAATTTTTAATAGCTTTTAAAATTTTTGCTGTTTATAGGCCTCAATTTGAAAAAGAAAATCCTTTCCCTTCTCTTTCGTTCATAAAAACCCTCAAACAAATTATTTATTAAATGACAAAAAAAAATTTCTAAAAACAAAAACCAATTCCCTTATCTTAAACTTTAACCATTAAAATATTAAATACCATCTTTTATTACTACATAAACAATAACTATTACTTTGGTTTTGTCGGTGAGCTCTCTCAAATTTTTATTTATTCGCTGTTACATACACAACAGCGTTTTGGGTTAACTGTAAGAAATATAAAAACGAGCACAGGGAATTAAAACAAATTTTCTCACAATAGGTGTTGATCCCAAAAATAATTTTACGGCTTCAACAATAACAATTGACAAAAAACACAAAACTTTAGATTTGTGGAAGACAGGAATTATTTTTAGAAATGATAAATGGAAATTTTTTAATTGTAAGCTTTCGTATTCGAAAAAAAAAAATTTTTTTTCTTCTTAACCTATTTAACCTTCAATTTTATTTGGTGTCAACTCCCTACTCCATTGTACGACAGCAACACAATCGTTACTGTTTTATCACAATAAAGCCAAAATTTGTGAATTCAATGACACCGTGTCAGGTGTGATCAATCCCAACGGATTACAGCCTTTTGATATAGCCTAACAAGAAGTCATGTTCACCGCCATCGTGAACGACAATATTCGACGGGGTGGAGGAAATTTCTTTAAGAAAGCACTTTTATTAATAATTAATTCATTCGCTTCGACGTTTTCGAAAAGCCGGTATAAAATGAAAGAACACGGCAACTAAAACAACGAAGTCTCTTTTCATATCGAACACGCCTTCCTAAATTGAAATTCGTAACAAACTTTCCAATTTTAACTGCGACTTTTCTTTGAAATGCACATTTTCCTCCATTTTGCATTTCAATTTTATCTTTCTCGAGCCTAGACCCGGGAAAGGGGGGTTAACTTTGTCTATTCTCGTTACAAATCCAGCATCTCCTTAATTCATTATACGCAGGAGAGCAATTATCCCACCGATTGGCTCTCTTCCCCGATAAAAACCTTTTTTTGCTTCTTCTCCTTCCCTTCTCGTCTGGCTCAAAGAAACTTTTTCCCTTCTGCAAAACCCTCAGGTACTCCATTTGCATTAGATTTCGACTGAATGAGAAAACTCCATTCCGCTCGAGAAATTTTAACTAAATAACCATTCTCTTACTTCTTTCTAATTTCATTCTGACAAGTAGCTATATGTTACATAACACTCATGTCCCTAATCAATTTCAATACATGTATGTCAACCAAATTTTTTGATCATGTCAAATTACATGGCTGTTGAAAAGGCTACTTAAATTTTTTATCAAAAATTAATCATTTCCTTTTCTGGAATCATTTAAAAATATTCATGAAGTCATATTTTACTATCACTTATTTGCTTACTGCCTTTGGCAAACATAATTTAAGTCAGATTTCAACCCGCCAAAAATAACTATGGTTGACTTATTGCCGCCATTAAAACCTAAAACGGGCGCCATTTTTACCAAACTGACGGCTTTGTAAAAAACAAAAACAAAAACTCACTTCCATCCATAAAATCATTTTTCTTAACACCAAAGATACAAACTAAGGTTAAATAAACCGAACAAATAAATGAAAACATAAAATAATTCGTTTCTGAAATTATCTCGAAAATGAAAAATGATGCAACCAACGTTAGATCACAGCAACAAAAATTGATATTTCTTTTCTTTTTTTTTCCCCGTTCATATTTCTAATGAAAACCCAAGGATTATGAATAGGGTACAGCTTTTATTTCCCCAAAAGTCGTTGAGAAAAGGAGAAAAACTATCAAATGGGGTGCGACAACCCTTCATCCGAAATTAAACTTCGGAGAGAATTTCAAGGAATTACGATGAAACTCAATTTTTTACCGCCTTCTTGTTTTTCGTTTCCCAAACGAAGCTCAATAATTTCGCCTCTTTTCTCGTTGTGGCCGATCGCAATTTTTCCCTTTTTATTTTTTATTTTTCATCGATTATAATTCTTTCAGAGGGGAGTGATTAATGAATCCGGACATGTCGCCGGCAATGCAAAAGTACACCACATTCGTTTGAATATGGCAGATGTTTAAATTGACACGAAAGAACAAAAAAAAAAACATCTGTTCCTCAAACTCACCTCACTTCTTTCAACGTTTATACATTTTTATTGTGGTTTTCTTTTAGGGTCGCCATTATTCATTACCGAAAATAAACCCAAGCCTAAATAAAAAAAATTGTAATCCTTGATCAAAGAAAAAACTCTCACATTTTTAGGGACAAGAATCTTTGTAGTGAGATTAGACAAGGTCTGGTACAACTTATTCCTTGTTCTTAGTCATCCACACCCCTGCACCATTTTTATTTCAAATATAAAATTAACAAAACAAAAATATCCTCAGTTTTTAGGATTGATAAAAAAAACACATCACAAAATTAAACTTGAGCTTATTTACTGCAATGCAGTGTTGATTATCCTAATTGCATAAATCCTTAACTACTAATGCCAAAAAAAAATTATTTTATCAAGTTTTCAACATAATGGATTAAAAAAAAATTTAAATTTTATCACAAAAAAAGAAAGAAAGAAATAAAACTTGGAAGGAATCTTAATGAAATACATCAACAATTCAGAAAAAAAAATTTGCCAAGAATTTAAACAATTATTCATCGATTTGGGTTACATTGATTTTTTTTAACAAACAAGTTTCGAAACAAAATGGAAAAATTTTATAATCATTTACTTTAACTCACTCACCGAAAGAGTTTAAAACAAAAAAAAAAGGACATAAAAACTTTGATCCTTTGATATTTCTCTTCCGAGAAAAAACTCAGAAATAATTGATGTATGCAAAAGGTGACAGTCAAACATAAATTGTTTGCTGACAAAATTCAGGTGCAAGATTAGTTTAAATTATTTTAAACGCTTCATCATAATACTTTATATGGCCTTTTTCAATTTTTAATTCCCACTCGAAAGCAAATTGTTTCTTTGTTTCTCATCCATTTCAAATATATTATAAAGTCTGTTTCAAATAATGACAGACAGTTAATTTAGGCTTTACCCAAATTAGATTCAGCAAATTAAACAGTTTCTTTATTACCTTGTTACGGGGGCCTCTCTCAAGATTTTAATAAGAAATACATAAACGACATCCTTTAAATGAAACTTTATCTTCAAACTACAAGCATAAACTACAATGATGAGTACTTTTACAGTTACTCTGATTTTTTTCAAAGTCCATCAACTTCATAATGAAAGAATGAAAAAACCAGTTCATGTAAATTACCAAGAAAGTCAAGTATCACTGAGCAATACAGATACCAATTTATTTGTAATACACTCCATACTCTTTAATAACCTACATTTGCCAAACGAAATCAAAATAGTGTGTTGTAATTAAACAAGTCAAGAGGTCACTTAAATTTCTTCAAATCCAAAATTTTTAATACATAAATCAACTTATCCATTCCTCAACATTGATATGCTTAATATAACAAAAACAAATCCTCACATACAACATATAAAAATCCATCGTGAGGTTTGACAGTAACAAACTGAATTCAATAAATCATGATATCCATACATAATATAAAAGAAAAAAGAGAAAAAAATTTCTTTCTTTCTTTTTATTCCTTTCAAAGAGCCAAATCTTTATGTTATCACAATCTGTCATATCCCCCGAAAATTTTTAAAGGTCATTTACTACTATTTGATTGCCTACAATTAATGTAAATAAAATTTTTAGATAAAAAGTCAACAGACTAAGCTGATTGTGAAATTGTCACAAAATTTATTACTTTTGAAATTGATTAAATAAATTAAATAAATAATTTTCAAAAAGGACTTTAAAAACCCCAAAGGTTTATTAAGTCTCATACTCTCCTCACAGCTGATAATATTTACAAAACAAAAAGCAATTTAAATCTTCAAATTTTTAAGCAGTTTTCTTATCAGCAACACCATTAAAGCCCAGAGGAATGTAAACAAAATAACCATAGTAGGAGTGAAAGAAGTGAGTTTTCAGGAGAAACATCAAACAGAGATACAAAATAATAAAACAACAAAACAAAAATGGACTTACAGATAAAAAGAAAAAAATATCCAAATGAAAACAAAGAAATATTAAAACATCACACAACACACACACCTACATTTTTTTTAACTTATTTAAATCATTTCGTGTGAAAGGTTTTCTCAAATGTGTTTTATGTAACAAGAAATACTCAATGCAAAAAAATGAGGAAGAATAAAAATAAATAAATAAATTTTATTAAAATTAAAAAAAATTGGTGAATATTTGAGAGGTTTTCTTAAACGCGAAACAATCACGGTAAACAGCCATTTTAACGAGTGAAAATTAATTCAATTCGTTCGATCAACATTTCTTTAAAAAAAGTAAAAAATTAAAATGACTATAAAAACGATTACAAACCCGGAATAATCCTGTCCAAAATCAATTGAAAAGGCGTTCAATGTAATGGCGATCAAAAGAGAGAGTCGTCTTGAGTTCTCGAATAAAATTCCTCCTGCCAGGATAATTCATACAATCAATTTCACAAAAAAATAAAAATGGCCATCTGTCATTTGTTTCATAATTAACGTCTTCGAAAAATCTAACGTAGCCGTCTTACAAATCCACCCAAATCAAATAAACAAATTCACATATCTCACTAACGATTCCATAAACTCGATAACGAAACGGAACAATCAAACCGATTAATACTATAAAACGAAATAAATAAATAAATATGAAGGAAAAAAAAGAACTATGGAGAATGGTTGTCGAGGCCCGAGACGATAACCACTTTTCGTCAAATCCACGAATCCACGAACAATTGTGTTACCTCGCATTGGACGCAAGTTGCCTTCCCGAAGTTCCGCCGACTGAGTTTGAGTTGAGATGGTTTGTGTTCGGCCGGCGATTGTGAATCTCCCACCCGTGTTTAGCTTATCCGGACCGCCATTGGGATTTTTCAAATCAGGAAATCTTCGCGTACATCGAAATATTTAAAAGAACCGATCTTTCGATGTTATACTTCTCCCGATTTGTATATATTTAAGTGAATGTACATCGACATTTTGTTTTCAAGACAGTCTCTTTGTTTTTCTCCTTTTTACTCTCGTATTTCTTTTTATTTCGTTTTACCTTATTTAGATAATAATTTTTGCGATGGTTTCGTAATTCCGGTCTTTTCGGATTTAACTCAGATTAATTGCTGTATTTGAAGTTATTTTTGAATTCGTCATTCGACACGTTATCCTCCCACTTCTTCTGTGTAATAAATCGTCCTACAAAAAAAAGAAGAAGCAGTATTGATTCGTTTCCTTTTTATTTTCGTTTTATTTAAACCCAACTTAGGATTTAGTTGAGAACTTTCATTCTCCTCTTCCTTTACATTTTTGCTTTTTCCTTCCAAAAACTGGAAATGTCACTTGCAGTCCATCTTAAGACAGATATAAAAACTTTTCTTTATTTAAATTATTCTTACAATTTTTTTATTTCTCATCCAAATTCAAAATGGAATTAGTTCTTTAAGATAAATTCCCCTTTTCGACAGTAAAAATTTCTTAAAATAGATTGCCTACAACAATTTTTAGATCTGTCATACTTAATTTCGTTCAAATTGAAGAGTTATCGTTTAGGCGCATTTCAATAGGCGCTTTATTTGAAATTAATTAAGACCAAAATTTTTGCTCGTCTTAGAAAAATAACCGACATCTTAATAAATAAATAATTCGCTAGTACTAAACCAATACTCCCATGAAAAATCCTTTTTTGGGGTATTATTTATTTATTTTTGATTTTGTTTTACCTTCTCATTTTGAATTTGAATCAACCCTTTCACACATGTGACGGTAATTTTTTTTTTCCAAGGCCCAAATCCATCTCCAACCACTCATTTTCGTTTAATTATTTGGATTAGAAAAAAAACCGGAATGGATGGTTTCAGGTAAAAAAAAAGGAAATGAAAACAAAAAAAATTTTTGAATATTCTTAAGTCATGCGCAACTATAAAACACCTGGAGCCTTTCGTAATGAATTTCTTTCTCTTTTTTTAATTTATCAATCCACTTTTTTAAGTGACATAGACGTGGAAGACAAATACCTTGATTCTAATCATGGTATTCTCCAAACAATAAAACCGATCTACTTAAGCCCAAACTGAATTATTATTATTACTGCTAATTATTTGTTTAAGAGCAAATTGAAAATTTTTTTGAACGAGTTTCAAGGTGCTCTTGAGCTTAAGTTTTTATTTACAAAAGGACTGTAAAAATTCGAGACATTTTAAAGACAATGTAAAAACTTCCGAATGAGGTAATAAACATATCGAAAGGTAAGAAAATTGATATTAGCGCTCTTCGCGTCGAAGACATGAACTAAAAAAGCCTAAATCACAATACAAGTGCTGCCATCTATGAAAGTACTAACACAATGTTTTCGTTGAATTCAGTTATATTTTATGTGGAGTCTGAAGGTAGTTCAAAAATTTTTGTTAAATCATGTAAAATAAAATTTTCTTCCAAGCTTCTTCCAATGATGCCTTTCAAAAACACTGTTGTATTTATGAAATAATATATAAATATCGTATGTGAATTTATGAAATAAAATAGACTCCCGTTCAACTCGAGAGGTGTGATCCTCTTGATTGGAAATCGCGTTATGTGAGGTATTTTGATTTATGCATGTTCTGGCATGCCTCTAAATTGTAACGGTTATTGTTTATGAGATATGATTGGATTTAACCACATCTGATGACATGTCTTTTTAAGAAAAGATAAGTCAAAACAGGGCAGAGGTAACTTAATCACGTTGTAAGGATATTTTTTTAGTCATTCATACTGAAATGAATCAAAATATCCGAAAAGAAAACGTACAGGTTCACGTGTACAAAAGGTAAGTGAATACATTTCGTTCTCTAAATCAAAGAGAGGAAACTGGAAGAAAATGTTTATGACTACTAGTTGCAATTTTTTCCATACACTTAACAAATTCAGAGGCTATTAAACAGGAGTCTATTAGATCATCTCCTGTCAACTGAAAAGGACATGGACAAAGGATATTCAGGGACGATAAACATGGTGTTAGCATACCAGATAAAATCAAATTTATGATCATCTCCCACATTTGTTTTTAATGATACCCAACAGAAATCCTCAATTTCCCAACAGTTCATTATCACCCTGCTGTGGATTTTTATAAATTTTTTTTCCCCACAAACACAAGTAAAATTTAATCTTGTTTATAATGAAGCTAATGACAAGTGAGTAAATTACAGCCATCCTAGGCTAACTAATTCTTGAGTAAAGGCACTGAAAGTGACATGTTAAATTGATTTTAAAAAATTGTGCATTTAACCTCATTTGATCTCTAGTCTTGAAATTTTTATTTCCTTTTGTGCCTTTTTTTTTAATGGGAAAACATTCAACAGCAATCATACTCAAAGAGAAGAGGAGGAGGGGAAATTATATAAGAATCCTTTTATGTGTGGCTACTTATTTCTCAAAACAAATTAAAATAACAAATTCAAGGTAAAGATGTCTGCTTAATGTTTATTTCTTGCTTATATTATAAGTTTGAATGAGACATTTAAAAGGAAAAAAGTGAGCAGAGAGTTCTTACAAAATTTTCACTGAGAAACAACTAAAAGTTAAATGTCTTTTAATACCCACTCTCTTGGTTTTAGCTCTACCGCGCTAATATCCCAAACCAAAAAAAGAAGAAAAAACCAACTGACAAGTTTTATAGCGCAGATTATTCTGATAAAAACCAACCTAAAGTTAGGAATTAGTGAAGGAGCCTAGGTTAAATAACGAACATTCCGAAAATTGAGGTAAGGAAAAAAAAACTTGAAAGAATGCTCGAGCAAAAACAAATAAAATAAAGTGAACAGAACATTGGCATTAAATAGGTTAAAGATCTTCAGTAACTTTTCGGTGTTGCTAATAAACACGAAATACTCGGTATTATAACTCAGCTCCCACCTGAAAAATAAACTGGTACATATCAATATCGCTTCACATCTGTAGATGGTGTACATATTTTTTGTTCTCCTTGGTTTCAGGTTCAGGTCTCATATCGTCTGAATAATTCTTTATTCAAATGTTTGAAAAAGTGGAAAGTTACAACATTCTACTCACTCCGACCTTCAACCAATGGGTTTCATCCATAAAAGAAAAATTTTTGAATATTTTTCATTCTCACTGGACAATGAGATTTGATTGTTCTTCCCAAGGAAAAAGAAAATTAAAAAAAAATTTTTGGTGCGTATGAAAACTAAAACTCCTCGTTTCACTTATTTAGTTTTAAAAGAACATGTTCAATTTTAACATTTCCAACCAGTTAAAGTGCGAAGGAAAGAAGTAGTTACGTAATCACAATCTGTTTTCTCCTTAGCAAATTTAACATTACGTAAAGGAATATGGGCTTTAGTTCAGGCTTCTGATTTTATGCCCATATTTAAAGAGTAAACCTGATGAGAGTACAATGTGACTAATCAACTAATCAAAAAATTATGGTTTATTCTACTCCCGACTCTAATGTGATTCATAATTGTTGGACAGCTGACATTATTACTTCCCATGAATTACTTTTTCTCCGACATTCCGAAGTGTACTTTATAAATACATATCCCCAAACACTCTTATTTAATTATTTAACATTTTGCAAGGACTGAAGGAAATTACTGACTTTTACAAATTGAATCGGTTATTTATTAAAGTGGTCATTATCCAATGCCCGCTATGTCACACCTAAACGGAGCTAAAACGTTCTAACGATTACCATGAATTAACAGTAAGTCATGATCGAGGTAAACATTCCTTGTTAAATTTTTTTCTTCGGTATAAATTTTTTCTGATGCATTTATGACTTTCAACATCTATAAACCTTACAAACCAGTTCAGTAAATTGTAATTAATCAACAATTTTTCCTTCATCTTTTCTAGAGTATCAAGACTTTCAAAACTGTTTTTTAGTAATTTGAAGCCTGCAAGAAAGTACCCAAATAAAGTAAATAATGAAGCCTGAAATCATTCACCTAAATAAGACGTAACGAATCTGTGATTAATTAAGGTTTTGTGTTACAGAAATACAAGAGACGTCACTGTGCAAAATTTAAAATGGCCACTTCGATGATTATTTCAGAATGGGAGTAAGTAAAAGGCAAAATTGATGGAGTTATACTTTTTTATTTATTCACTGTCACATGTTTCTAAGTGAGACATTAAGTAGTTGGTCTAGCTGTATAGGGGCTGTATATCTGGGTGTCTTAGCCCCTGGAGTTTGATAAAGGATGTGTCTGGAGTTACAGTCTAAGGAATGGTATAAGATGTAGTAAAAAGAGTCATAACAGAGACAAGAAAAAGTAGAATAATATAGAATGATAATAAATTAAAAAGAAACATAAAGAGAAGAGAAAGAGGAAGAAAGGAGGAGAGATAGAGGTGACGCCATAAAAAGGATGTTATGGAGCTATACTTATATACATTTTATAAATGTCTATCATAACCCTTTTATATTAGTTTGTGATTCTCCTGAAATTCAGGACAAAGTAAAAATCTAATTTTGAAACAATTTTACTATGAGAATTGCCAAATTATTGAGATATACTCAAATACATACATAAAAATGGAAACAGAGTAACATCATACCAACATTGGATAAAAAAAAATTTTAGTTTCATTATAGGAGTGGAGGATTATAATCGTTTAAATTCTTCAGGAAAGATTGTGGCCTACCACGCCACATCAACGTAAATTCATTTAAAGAGAAAAAAAATGTTAACAACTCGATCGATTCGTTCATAAAAATCTCTTTCGTCATTATTAAAAGAGGGAAAAAAATAATAATTGTCAAGGAAAGAACATTTGAATCTGTCAAATAGGATCGGGAGAAACATGTGAAATAGTCATTCGTTTCAAAATATTCTAAACATATTTAGGACAGACAATCAAAAAAGTTGCCGATTTGCTTCCATAATAATCATTAGTTCGCTTAGGTAATTTCAAGGTTAGGTTACATTGCAATGCACAAAAATAGATGTGACGGGGGCAATGGAAGTATAGAAAGTGAAAAAAAAAATTTTTTTTTTCATCGCCTCGAGGCGAAATATTTTCTTAATAGAGTTTTGAGTCAGTCAGAAATTTTTATTATGTTGAAAATTCCATTGTGGAAGCTGAAAGTTTCAAACCGACTTCCTATTAGATTTTTTTTATGTGTAATTAGAAAATCCAGCCTCATAAATTAGTCTTTCCGTATCGGCTTGTGTTCGTCTGCTATCAAAAAGTATTACACATCAATTTTATCACTGATTTATTTAAGCTTTCAAAATTTTTCTACGACTTTCGGTAGTGGTAAAAAACAAAGAAAAGAAATGACAGAGAATAATAACCGTCATGCTACGGCTGTACTTCCTGACGACGCCCAATAAAAACAAAACTTTTTTCGAATTCCAAGCGTTAACGTTCACATTACTTTTTGATGGCTCCCTCGTTGTTGTTTGTGATCTCTTATGGTGGCAGCACTAGTTGAGTGAGGAGTAGAACAAGAGCGGAGAGAGAGTACATTTTTATGGTGATTCATAAAGTCTCGTTGTCCTACTTTTTAATAACAAAAATATATGCTAAGTTTGTTGAGATTCCATCGTTTCTGTTCTAGAGATTGTCACATAAAATATCGGAAATGGTGAAAACGTGCGCGAGATGTGAAAAAACGGTTTATCCGATAGAGGAATTAAAATGTTTAGACAAGGTAAAACACTTTTTCTTTCGCATATTTAGTTTTTAAGTTTGACGAAATTTACCTCTCTTATCGTATATACTTCAAAAGTTTGACAAATACCTTGTTTTTGTGGTGTACGGTAACTAAAAATTCCCAAACTGAGGGAAGAATAACCGAAATTTGAGTCGTTATGAATTTGAACGAATCAAGAGGGTCGGTAGGCATTTGTTGGGTGATGTTATACCTAAAATAATAATGAGAGTTAACCTGATACCTTTTTTTTGTATGAACCATTTCATTCTGTATATCAGGTGATTGAATGGTGTGTTTGTTTGAATATTTCAATATTGACATTTGAATTAGAAAATTTTTGAATGAATATTTTCATTGAACCTCTTAATTTGCTTTTCGAGAAAATTCCTAAGCCAGTTAAAAAATTTTGTTACATCCTTTAAAAATATATTTTTAATAGATATAGCCTCTTATATTTTAAGAGTAAAAATGAGTTAAATTTTAGTAATTGAGCCTTTTTATAATTAACACCATATTGAAAATTGTCATGTCAAAGTGACATTTCAATTATTTGACTGTCTTACACATATTTATGAAATAACATTTTTCATTAGAAGAAGAACTTTTGAAAGCCCAACATTTGCTTAGGTTATTTTATTTCATTGCAGAATTTAGGAACCATATTGAAAGTCCTCACCATGTTTGTTCGATTATTATTAAAAACAAATTTGAAGACTTAAAAAAATTTAGTCATAATACTTCATGGACACAAGTGTAAATTTGAAATCCAAGTAAGGACTCAGATTTTTTGAAACCACAGCCTTCCAGAATCTCAATCATCTACTGTAGTTGAAATTCAGAATTTGTTTTTGGGATAAAAAATTAGTTCGTAGCACTCCACAAAATTCTTATATAATGGTTTTTGTAAAAATTGGGTGTTGGCCCTTTTGTTCTAGACTCAATTTCAGTTTTAGGGTTATTCACTTATTTACATTAAGATAAATTTTTATTGTTTTGACAGTGATAAGCCTTCCAAAAAGGTAATTATTACCTGTGTTAGTTGGGTGTTTTTTTAGTTTAAGGTTTCTTTGTAGAATATTTTTTGCTTTTGGTACTCCAGGTCAAAAGGTCAATTTTTAGTTGTTGAGCAAAAATAGCAGAAGGAATGTGACGATAGTTTTTAATAATTACAGATGCTCTGAGTGTGTTAGTCAGCTTGCTTTGATTCGAAAGGTCTTATCAAACTATTTCCCTTTAGAATTGAACCTCAACTTCAAAAACCTATTTTCTATAAATTAAATGTTGCTGAGTGTTGTTATCGAAGAAATTAAGGTGTGCACATTGATAAAAAGAAGTTCATATATAGAAATACTACCACTTTTCTATGTCATAAGTATAAAGACAAGTTTGGTCATAATGTCTCAAGGTTTTATTCAACATTTTAGATACTTTATGGTCAACAATTGTATAAACCTATTTAATTGATAATACATAAAATGAAAATCCATAATAAATGGGTTTCCACAATCTTTATATAATCGAGTGGGGTTTTTGTTATATTTTCCATACAGGATATAATATATTTGGGATTTTTCATAAGTCATTACCCACAGACAGTTCCAAATGAAACCTGTTTCCTGTAAATTCAGTTACCAAATACCACAATCGAGTTGAACAATTGTTGTTCCTTTACCATTATCTTTTCTTTTTGCAAGCGGAATTCGCATAGAATGTTTCTAACTTTGTTAGAGAAAAATCTGTTTTACGGTCTTATTCTTCTGAAAGAAATGTTTGTATGGGTTTTCAACTGTAAAATTGACCGCTAGCTGGTGGTTTTCAATGATGTGAACCTAGGTTCGTTCAGAACTAAGTAAAATAATTGTTTAGAATTAAAAAGTTGACTTCGTTTCTGATTCTTGGTGACAGATGGACCCTGTCTTCGGTTTTGTTTAAGAAAAAGTAAGAGATTGGTGGTGTCAGAAACTAGAATGACTTTCTTTTGGTGTCTGTTTGGTGTCTTGAGTTTTTTGTATAACTTTTTAATGTGGGTAGCCCCAAGAAACATTTTGGGACTAAATGACCGTTTCATTTTGATAATGCTTCCTGGAGTAGTTAGAAACGAAGGTTTATTGGAGGAGACGATATTTTATTTAAACCAGGCCTATGGGTCCACGCAAACATTTAATTAGTTACCCGGGTGTCATTAATCAGGAAACCAAGTTGCTCTGGCTGGGTATACAAACTTGACTCCTTAGGGCTTCAAGTTGGAACTTGGAACCAAGCACTTGCTTTGGAAATCTTGATTTTGAAAGTCTCTTAACAAATGGTGAAAACCAAATTCATCCAGAGGGATTTCCTCTTTCTTTGAAAAGAAGTGAAAATAAGAAACTATTGTATAACAGTACATAAATAAGTATTTCATTATGTATAATTTCATTGTTAATTTTTTCTTTTATGTTCAGTAGTAATTGTTTAAAATCTGTCTGGAAGATGCTGGAGATGAGGTTTCATGGAGCTAAATCCAACTCATAGGAATTATCAATAAAATGTTTTTTTGATACTCGTAAGAAGCTATCCTCTCTCTAAAAGGTTATAATGAAAGTGAACTTTGACACAAACTTTGATGGAACAAATTAATGCCCGTTCAATCTCAATTGCATAGTAAGAAAAATTTTTTTTTTATTTGGCTGAGTGATAATTTTTATGACTTGTAACATCTGCTTTTAAAAAATTCACGTGAAATTTGCTATCAGTCGATGGATTTGTAGATTTTAGCAGAAAAAAATTTAATGCAACGTCCGAAGTCCAGTGATTGATAGCATTAAAGCCGTCTTAAGTGGTTTTCATTTTCCTCCAACTTCTCTCCCCAAGTGCAGGTGACCAATTTGAATATGTTGCTTTCTAGATAAACTACTTAAAGGAACAATTCATTTGGTTTATGAAGAAGTCAGATTTGCAAGGAAAAAAGTCTATGCCACCCTGGTGGGATACCATCCCATATATATAACAGGACCACCTTCGTGGTCACTTTGATTATGATTTTTACCTGTTGGAGTTTAATTAATGAAATTTTGATTTGAAGGATTTATTTAATAAATTCGGTTGACATTTCCTCATCTCTTTCTAATGTAGGAGTGAAAGCAGATAAAATATTTATAGACATGAAACGAATGGAAAAGTAGATTCTTTAAATTTCTTTCTTTTTACCACAAATATTCGCTCTTCTTTTGTTTAACCAGAATTTAACAAAAATTGTTTACGCTATTTTTGAATTTTCGGTTATCTTTTCAAAGCACTTCACGTCGGTGTTATCGGTGGTACTGTGTGACCTTTCGATTGAGGTTGTTACGTCTCGCCATCTGTTCTAAGTCTCCTTTGATTTAGGATTTTGCAAACCATCACGTTGGATACAATTCCTATCTGTTTACGTCTTCATACAAACAACAGCAAATGTTTAGAAATATTTTCGTCGAGTTATCGAAGGTTTTCCTCCAAACGTGAAATCCGGTGATTCGAGCCTAATTTTTGAGGTTATTGTTTTGGATAGTACTGACGACCTTCATAGGTGAAGTTGTTTATATCAACCCCGATTAAAGGACGGGGTGTTTGGTCATTAGAAGAAAATGCTGGAGGGAAAAATTTTGGATTCTTCCATCGATTGTAACAAAACAAAACAAGTTTCTTACGTCAAAAGTCATTTTTAAAAAGAATAAATAGAGCAAGGACTTGAGATGGTTAATTGCCCTTTGAGCGATTTTTCTTTGGCCGGTTTCAAATTTGTTGGATGATAAAAATGTCGAACACTCGAAGCCGGTAACACAGATTATTGTTAAAACAGTGCCGAATCGAAATAATAATGATCACCACCAAAGAAAGTAAAAGGCATGGGCTGGGCCCGAGGATGGTGGAGGTGACATAAGGATATGATAAATGAGTAATTATTCTTATTCAAATGAGAATTCACCCACTTGCCTTGGTTTTTGTAGGTTTTTCCACCATCCAGGTGGGATTGGAATTGATGCTTTCGAATGGTTACACCGAGAGTTTAATGTCATTTCGATCGTTCGCATAACTTCCAACGTTTTATGAGTGTCTTGGAGACAGTGAGAAGAAAAGAAGGGAAAAAGTAATTGAATTTTTGTAGACTAGAACGAAGTCCTTGAAGTCTTTTGAATGAGAATGTTAAAATTGTTCCTTGACCATGGGGTGGGTCTGGGCCAAGCCCTTCTGCGTCAATTTTCAGGGTTTCATTTAAAATAGTCATAAACATCCCACTTAAAAGAAGAGGGCTGAAGAGAATCATGTTACCAAAGACCATCTCCAGAGTGTGTGACTTAGTTTAAGCTTTTAATACTTCAACAAAATGCGTTTTAAGTCGGCATCGGAGACGATTCTGATTTTCTTTTTGTCTTTGAAACTAGTGAAATTAATTTTAGGAGAGCAGGCCTTTCTCCTTACCTCCCCCCCCATCTTTTCATTAAATTTTGGCACGTAAAATGAAAACCGGTTGCCTTATTGAACAGATGCATGACTCGAGAGGAGTTTAAATTGTATATAATCATGTGGAAGAGTTTTTAGGCCGTGCACATCGTGCCTTTAAAATTTATTTATCATCTTCTGAATTCCTCTTGATGGTCTTTTGTGGAGTCACGGAAGTAATGAAAGGCCCCCTTTCCTTGGGGGCTCTTTAATAAATCCAGAGGAAGTATTTAATTTGAAAATTGTCAATTAAAGCCCAAGATATTAATATCTAACTTAATGGACCGGAGAATATATGTCAAAAGATCTTATTTATTTATTTTGTTGAATGAATATTTTCTTTATTGTCATTAAATCTCGGGAGGTTATAGTCTTTATTGTTATCTCTGGTCAGGTCCGAAGGTTTTTCTCTCCATAAACGGTAATCGATGTTGTCTCTTGTTAGTGTGTCACAAAAATGCGGATTGCGATATCCAGAGGCAACTTCTTTCGGTTTATTGTTGGTGTTTGAGTTTTAGTGAGAATGGGTGTCCAGAAATTGAGAGGAAAGATCCGAGATGTGTTGTAAATCTAAACTGGATCGAAATACAGCAGATTCGTTGGAATGTTACGCCTGCGTAGCGGTTTTTTCTTCTTGATCATTTGCTTCGCCAGTTGATTGAGTTTCTAGCATTTTATTTCAATGACTCGCACGCCTTGAGCCGACTCCATAAATCCCAACAAAGGTTTATTCGAGGTTAATCTTTGGTCAAAGACTACCTCAAAATGTGTTCGAAGAGAATGATTGCAGGGTATCTTCGATGAGAGCAGAAGTTATTAATAATTATATTCATATCTTTGGATAGCTTCCCTTTAACATCTTCAAGCGTCTTTATGAGATGATGATGTTCAAACAGTCGTTATGATGCGGAGAAATCAGAATCTCTTTTCTATTTCGTATTGTTTATGTGCTATTGTTAATAGTTTATTTGATCCTGTTCTAAAGTGTGTTGCTCGTCATATTTTGCTCGTTATGTAGAAATATGTTTTTAAATATGTTCGCATTTTGTTTCAGATATGGCACAAACAGTGTTTCAAATGCCAGGTTTGCCAGATGACCCTCAACATGAGGAACTACAAAGGATTTAATAAAGATCCGTACTGCGAGGCGTGAGTATATACTTTGAATCCTATCAAATATTGTTTTAGAGGAATTGATGGAGTAGCGGAAAAAATTATCTTCCATGAAGACTGAAACTCTTTTTAAGGTTTTCCTCCTTTTCGAATGATAATCAAGTTCAGTGTCGTTAGGTCTAGTGATCTTTTCGTTTACAACCGGGATACTTGTTTATCAGTTATCCACGACGGCTAATAGTATTGTCCTGCTGATACTCGAGTTATCCAAAGTTAGTTTGGAGGAGATTGGGTTAGTTAAACTTCAGTTTGTTGCTGGCTGTTTCAGCAATTTGATCTGGTGGACTTGATTATGGGTTTGGTTCCTTTGGCGATTCTCCCAGCTGGAGTAGATTTGGGTTTCTACTGTGGTTATTAGTTTGCTGTAGCGAAACAATGTCGAGGCTTTAAGAGTATTTCTTTGGTGATTTTCAAAAAGCTGTTGGTAATATTCATGACTGCTGGAGTGTTAAGTGCCCTGGTGAACCTGTTTCGAAACTGTCTTTGATCCTCTTTTTTCTGAGCCGTTTAAGCGGATAATACCTTCCACTAGTTGTAGGTGTATATTAATACTGTCTTAGCTATTTGTGAGTCATTTAACTAAACACCTACAAAAGTCTGAACTTCAGTCGTAAATGATTTAGGGAAGATGAAAATGAGAGAGCTTTCTTACTTACAAAATTTTTCATCATATTTTTTGAGGTGAGGTGAAATTCAGGAATCATAAAAGACTTTTGTGTATATACCGATGGAAAGTGATTCATTTTGTACCAAATTTAAATTTGTTATTTTTGAATAAATAGGTGCAGTATTAAAAAAAAAATATTCTTCCGCCTTAAAAGTGTAAGAAGAAAGGTATGGGAATCCAAAAAAAGAAATCAATCGAGTTCGTGATAAGATTTACAAAAGATTTCTTGTTTTTAGTTCCTTCTCCGTGCCTTGTAACAAACTTTCTATTGCACACATAGAGAAAGAGAGAAAAAGTTTTGGCTTTAAGTGGCAAGTCACTGCGAAGTACCGCGTTTGTAGCACATGAGACAGTAAAACAAGGGCTCATTGACCGTCGTCGTAGTCGTCTTCGGTGTAGGTGGACAAAACGGACTTACCCGTTATTCTTATTTTATTTAGATTAACGAGGTTAAATGAGAATAAAACTGACTTTCATTGTTCTTTTCTGTTGTTATTGTTCTTCATACGAATGATTAAAAGATTGTTTCCTTAAAAATCATGTATGGTCTTAAGGCTGATTTGAATGGTCGGTCGTTGAACATGGCGTGATGTTATTCCGTTCATCAGAAATAGATTTACGCGTGCGTGGCGGTTAAAAACTCGTGGAGGAATTAATTTGTATGATAGGACGAGAGGGATATATATATTTGAACCAAATTTCAGTGGAGGAGAGATGAAACAATTCTTCTTTAACCAAATGAGTACCCGCATTTTTAGCAACCGAGTTGGGGGATATTAATGGAGTTGCTTGGAATCTGTATTCAAACGCCATTAAGGAGGCTCATAAAGTCGATTCTAAACATATAAAGGCTTCTCTAACAAAACTGAGATATTTTTTTTGTACGGAAATTAGCCTCCAGGTCAGTTTTGTTAGATGGAAATTTCTCCTCCAGCCACCCGACTTTTTCCTTTTAAATTCTCTCGTCGTATTGTTAGCTCTTTTGAATCGGCTCTTTGGTGTGTAACGTTTATTAATTAATTCGTTTGTCCTTTTTGACTTTTCGTATAAACTCATTCCCCCGAAATATTTGTTTTGTTTGGGAACGAGAACCATCTGATGTAGTTTCCCATACTGTTATGCTGTGGCGATCTGTTTTTCGAAAGTTTTCGGCTACTGTTAGTCTCGATTAATTATTCACAGTCGTGGTTTTTATTGAGAATTGCGCTGCATCGTTAGATGTAATTAGTGATTTTTATTTTTGGCGCAGTGTTCTAATTAAAAAAAAATTCGAACGTCGATTCGTTAACGAGGTCGAAAAGATTAGGTAATTTTTTTTGTAATGGGTGTCGTCGCATCTTTTTGGTGGTTTTTTTGATTCGGTTGTTGGGTGTAACTCTCGTTGAGAGGTTGAGTGCTCGGCTACCGACTAAAAGGTCAGTGTTTCGACACCTACACCGATCCGATTCGTCTATCTCCACCCGCTAACTCCCGGAGCTAAGACGTTGGTCTATTTCTCTCAATATTCCATATTAGGAACAGGTGGTAGTTCACTGGAATACTATCGAAGTAAAAGGTGTTGAACGTTTCTTTTTTTTAAGTTTTGTAATCGAAAATCTGATGCCCTCCTTCCCCCCAAAAAATTAATGAATAAATTTGTTTGTGGAATTAAAAAGTTGGGATGGTGATCATCGTCTTCATCATCATCATCTCAATTTAATGCTGGCTTACCTTTGCCTGCCCTTAGGAAATGACGTGGAGGCAAATGGTCCCAGTGGTACCCATTAAATCGTCCTTGAAAATGATATCAGACCACATGGGTGATGTTACATTTACATTTAATTGAAGGGAATACGAAAAGTCAGTTCTAAAGCGAAATGGAAAATAAATTTTAAATCTCGAATAGCTAAGGTCAACTATTTCGTAATAATGTTTGACATATCAAGTTGCGAATTTTGGAATGTGCAAGTCTTCAGGGTCACCGCGGGATATATCCCTGACTAAATGCAAATGTCCACACAATTGTTTTGACTTTATTCAGACGGCGTGTTATAAATTCGTTCGAACTTATTCATTTGTATTGTTTTAGTCTTTTGTTGTCATTTGGATTATTTATTTATTTATTTTTTGTGACGAGGTGATGAGTAGAAGGTTTCTTACAGGCACATTCCAAAAGCGAAAGCGACGACGGTCGCGGAAACGCCGGAATTCCGAAGGATCGCTGAGAACACGAAAATCCAGTCGAACGTAAAGTATCACGAGGATTTCGAGAAGACGAAGGGTAAATTCACTCAAGTTGCTGACGATCCGGAAACGTTGAGAATCAAAGCGAATTCTAAGAACATCAGCAATGTGGCTTATCACGGAGACCTCGAGAAGAAAGCTGTCATGGAGAGGCTGAGGAATATGGGTGAAAACGGTGACGAAAGTAAGAGCCCCAAAAAATAAAATTTTTAAAAAGTTTTCTCATCATCGTGATGATGATGACTTCAGGCGTTTTCTCTCAGTTGATAATGAGAATGATGTGCAAATTATTGAAGCAAAGTCGCTGATTAGTAGTGGCGTTCCCTACTACTTTTTAAATGTGGTTTGCGACCTTCATTGTGCATTCAACTTTGAAATGGCCGTTTCGCCTGTGAGATAAGTGAATGTTCGAAATGGTAGGGGAAATGTGAAAGGTGATAAAACTGTTTAAAGCCTCAAAAATGATTTATTTATACGCTTTATCTACATTATGGTAGAGTTTAGAAGCGGAATTTGTTAGATCGTTAACAAAAAAATAAAATAAAAGATGGTCGTTGCGAGAGTGTCCGGTGCAATTTTGGTCTTTCACTCTCTGCTTTGACAAATTGATTTATTGTAAATAATCGTTCACCTTCCGTTCGAACGCCTAAAGCAAAGTCATTGTCTCTATATAAATACATAACGGATCCCATCCATCTTCACATATGTCACTTTGTGATAAAAAAGAACTGTTATGGCGTTGTCAACGATTTACGTGAATCGTTCGGCCGTTAAAACGAAGAATTATTGTTGTAGGTAGGACAACGGATTCGAATTTTCAACAGTCAGATAGAAATAACTCAGCTCAACAGAAATCAGTTCATCATGAGCCTCAAGTGAATTCGTCATATCCAATGCGTCAGAGTTCTACGGTGATTTACACATCTGATAGAGGACCAGGTCTGTTCTGAAATGACACCTTAAATGTCAGGGATTCTAAAGTCCGTTTCCAATGACTCAACAAATTTTGCTGTGATTTTGAGAAAAATCCAAAATGGCGGAGGGAGAATTATTTGATAATAATTAGCGGTGTCGTTGATGTTATTATAATCATTGGTGTCTTTTGTTACAGTTTCGAATCCTCCCGATCGAAGGATAGGATCCATTCACGATCTGGATCCTGTTAATGAATTCTACGGTTCATTAGGCGACCACGATGCCAAAGGTTCAGGGTCAGATGCGTATGGGAGAAACTACACGATGCAGCAAAATGATTATCAACAACAACAACAGCAACAACAACCCAGATACCAGACATCAAATTATTCATACTCCAACAGTCAGTCTCAGTACAGCAGGAACGTGAGTAACGGTCACCAAAGATCATCCGGACCAACGATGGGTTACTCGAATGAATATTCTTCGAACAATATGCCGGAACCGCAGCAAGCTCAACCGGTTCGACAGCAACAAGTTCGGAACTCAGGGGTAAGAAAACTTTTTGAGTTTTTATCGACGGTAGTCTTTAAAAGGGATCGAGGTTTTGAAGAAGAAAAAATTTTTATTTCAGCGAGTTTTTCGAGCCATGTACGATTACAAAGCTCAAGACACAGATGAGGTTTCATTCATGAACGGAGATCTCATCGTGAATTGCACTCCCATAGACGACGGATGGCTCATCGGCGTCGTCAAGAGAACCGGACAAAGTGGAATGGTACCTGCTAATTACGTCACACCAGCAATATGATCAACTCACAAGTGCTTCCATTTACGTCTGATTTTGCAATGGGTTCTTTGCCTTTTTACTATCCATCAACAAATTAATCTACGACAAACAACGAAGGATTTACAATGTCAAAAAGCATTTTACTTATTTAAATCATTCCCGAATTTTTTTTTTAATGATAATAATAATGTTTCCATTATCAACTAATTTATTATTTAGTAGTTGCAACGACTTTTTTCTATTATTATTTAGGTATGAGGCTAATTTTTTTTATTAAAAATCTTATTCAATGTTGTCTATTATGTATAATTAGTTGCCATTACAATTATTATCGCATTTACATTTGAAAATTTAGAATAATCGCGTAATTAGACTAGATTTGTCTTTAAGTTTAAGAAGTATTTTGTTGTTTCTGCCTGGTCAATTGAAATGTTGAAACTCCTGAGAGTTTGTTAAAATACTTAATGATGGACTTGCGGTTAAGACTAAGTAGGCTTAACTCTTTTCTACTGAGTATTCGAGCAATCCACGTTTCTTTTTATACTGAGAAATTGTTGTTTTAATAGCTTTTCGCCGCCAGAAAACTCAAGGTAGACATTCCAGAGTTGTTGAATAAATACTTATATATAAAAAGTCGATTATCACCTTAAAAAATTTTTTTATATTCTAAAATAACAGTTTAACGACTTTGGCTAAAGGCTTACACCTTCTTGAAGTAGATTTTTGTTTTTTTATAAACCCAGGCATGATATGATAAAAGGAAAAGTCGATCGGGAAAGTGTTTAGATGGAGAATGAAATGGCACTGTTATGATTAACCAAAAATTTTTAGCTGAAGTAAGTTTTTAAACAGTTATCAATAACGATTCCAGATTGTGTATAATGTACATAGCATTTTATATAGTTAGTATAAATTTTGAGTTTTTTTTGTTTCACTTTTTTCGTTTGGAAAGTGTGCCACGATTCTTTGAAATAATTTTAGAGGTTCGATTTTGATTGTAAGGAATATAGGAAAAGGATCAACCTCGAATTTGTTTAAATACCGAATCATTATCGATGTTAACAATTTTTTTGTTGTTTCATATCGACGACAGGATTCGAAAAATGTCTGAAGGCCAGTAGTTGAAAGTGAGTGTGTAGTACTGTGATAGTATTAATTAAATTCGGAGGAACGATACCAGTGAAAATAGAATATTGACTCAAGAATGATAGATTTTAGTGAGGCCTTTTTACAGTTTTTCTCAATTTTCGACGGTGGGAATAGTTTAGGTGTTTGGATGGATAATTTTTGCGGGATTCAGTTGAGAAAGACTGATTGAGTTGTTGTGTTTTTATCCTTTTTAACATTATCTGACAGTTTGTAGTATTATTAATCGAATAACTACGAACGCTTTTGAATAAGTTGTTGGGATTTAACAGACCAGAGCTTTGTAATACAGATTGTAATTTCAATAAAAATTGGGGGTAGGGATTCAATGGTGCCACTTTGGAGTCTCTCACGAAAATGACATCACGTACCTGATGCTGCGAGATTCTCATTGTCGGCACGGAAATGGGATCCTGCTTATGGCAGAGGGTTTTGAAACTGTGCACGAACGCAAGCGGGAATGATTTATTGCCATCTGATAAATTTATCGAGAAGTTGATAAATCTTGCATACGATTCAAAGAAAATTCGTGGTAATGAACGTGTTCAAAATGCTGACTGTTTCGAGAGGTTTATTCATATTTCTTGTACACGAGGAATCGATAATACTTCTCTCGTTAATCATCATTCCAGTGAATAAAACGTTTGCAGAAAATAATTAAAGTTACCGTCGTGAAATATAAATAAAAAATTCTCTTGGGGATTTTATAGATGAGATAATGCTGACAGACAATTTTCTTTTGGATGTTAGTAATATAAATATTAACATTTGGTTCGAAAGAAAGTGGGTTTGGGGGTGGGGAGGTTGTTGGGTTAAGAAACAGACCTATTATCACTACTAAGATTATTACTAACCGACTTTTTCTATCTCATGTAGTTCAAGAATCATACAAAACAGATTATTGTTCTAAAATTGTTAACTTTTAATCTATAAGGCTTGTATAAATTCTAAAAACGAGCTAGAAATGAAATGGTAGTGCTAAATTAAGAGTATGTATGTGTGTGTTTTACTTTAGATGTAAGGAGGTTGCAGGAATTATTCAAATACGAGGACTTGTGTCGTATACGTAATATCATTTATCATTTACATTTTAGGTTTTGTGTGTGGTTTTGAGAGTAGCCGTGATTTCTTTTTTTCAAATAATCGTTTCAAATCAAAAACTGGTTTCTAATTTTGCAGATTAGTGGTAACTCGGATTATTTTGTGCCTGATTTAAGCGATTGAATGAATTAAAGACAATTGGATAATTTGTATTTTTAGCACGTACAAAAACACATTTGAACATCAGTCATGTTAAGACAAGCTTTGAATTAATTTTTTACTTCGAAACTGACACGCTAAATAGAATCCAGGGAAAAATGAAAGGATTTAGTACAAATATTTGAAAATTATTCCGAAAGCCTTTTGCCAAATTAAGAGAAATTTAGTTTTAGTCGTTTGTAAGGATTTGTTTTGGTAAGCCATCTGTTTCGTTTACTAATTCAATTTCGGAACCCCCATCCCTCTTAGGAGAAAGAATAGTCTTCCTTAGGGGTAGTGACACTGAAGGAAAGAGGGAATGTGGGGAATGAAAGTGATGTGCCTTAATTTTTCGTTTTAGGTTGTTTTGTCTTATTTTTTGGGAGGGTTGGGGAGTGTGAGACTTTCAAATTCTTCCTAACATTCTATCAAGTGTTCCATTTTTCTTGAGTCTTCCCTTTTTCTACGTAATTTTTATTATTATTATTATTAGTAAATATGTTTGTCATTTTGTGAATAATGTTTTAAATCATTTAGACATGTAAATCTGTGTTTCTTTCAAACATGTAAGCAATAATATGTCTAACAATGTCAATTGTATACAGTAGTTGTCAATCCTCAAATGCAATTTCACAAAGACTTTACTCTTGCAGCCTCTTGAGGAGCCATAAACCAAAATAACCGGTGAAACACAAGGCAGCTTTTAATAATAACAAACAATTTTTACTTATAAGTATTAAAAAATATAAAATATAAACATATACAACAGCTATTTACATACTAATCACAATAATTGCTCATAAATTCTTGAGAACCCTTTTTGCCTATCTGTTCTTAAATTTTTCAATAAGTTTGTGAGTTTTGTACTTGTAACAAATATTTTGAAATTCTCAAATTGTTTTACCAATTTTATAGAAATCAAAAGACTAAAAATTATTAGTATTGGAATATGTGTTCCAGATTATTCTGCCAAACAGTTAAAATGACAGTTTTTTAACTTTATTTGTTTCTTTTTATAATGGTGATTCAAGGAGCAGCTGTTGATAAATATGTTGTTTAAAGTTGATAGATAGAAGTTTTGAAAGCGGCAGCATGGCGGTATTATAATTTAGCCTAACATTGTTCTGTCCAATATTGTATGATTAACCATATATTGTTTGCTTAATTATTACTGCTAAGTATAAGTGCTATGAATATATATTATTTTGAACATTTTTAATTCTTTTTTTTAAATTAGTTTACAATGTACATCTTGTCATTTCTGTAATAAATGAAATAAAGCTTTTATGCCTAAATTTTTGTGTATTGTCATTCCTTTTCACTTCTACATAACTTCATGATGGAAATCTAAGTTGAGGACTTAAGTTGAGACTTAAGTGATGTTATATTCTTGGGATTTAAGTTGGGAGATAATTTTATCTTAAATGACCTAAATGAAAGTGTTTTCACAACTAATTTGGGTTCAAAGGGCTTCAAAATAGTAGGTTTGTGGTGTGTTAAGAACCCAAACAGGTTTTACTGTTGGACATTTTGTAGTTATATACAAGCTCCAAGTTTCCATTTTATAAACATCTCCTTTAGACTCTCCTTGGGGTGCTTGGGTGTATGAGTATTAAGTATAACTCATTAAGCATTTGGTCTAGCTTCAAAGGGGCTTTTTATATAAGGAACAGACCAATGTCTGAACCCCAGGTATTGGATAATGGATGTAACTGAGCGTAAGGTACTGTTCCATAAAAACAGTCTAAATACCTTTGTATGGGTTAGAAACCTTCAGAATATTACGTTTTAGGTGGTGTTAGAAGTCTAAATCCCCAAAAAGTCAAATTCTAGTTTAGTTAAAACATAATAACGTTCAGATTTGGCGCTATAATTCTAGCATAAAATGACTATGCCAGACTATTTCGCGCGATTCTCCCCGGGTTTGATTCGTAATTACGACGCAAAATAAATTCCATTCATTACGTTACAAATATAAAGTCTTAAAAATATCATTTTCGTATTCCAATAATTAATTTCGCATGTGACCTAGGTCATCAAACACCTGGAGGTGTGTATGTGTTTAGAAAAAAAAATATTTTTTTTTGAATTTTGGTAAATCTTTATCGTTGCTAACAGTGTTGCATTGTCTACAAATTGCGTAATCGCCGGATTTAAAAATAAATAAAAACCAATTTTTATAAGACTTTTGAACGCACGTATGGATTTTACACGAAAAACAATTTAAAAACCCCAAATAAATGGAGAAGAGTTTCATGTTTGAAAACGCGAACGGGAATAATTGATCGATTGCATCATCTTTGTGAGCTATTTTTTACCTATGGGTTGGTAGTATTTCGAGGCTGGTTGTCGCCGCCATTTTGTTTGAATGTGCACGGATAGGGTCTATTAGACGAGGAAGTTTTTCTCTCATAAAATGCTTCATTTTAACTCTTTCGAAATGGGATTTTTCACAAAAGAAAGTGTATTCGATCGTTGAGTCGGTGGGATCATAATCCGACGGAATCATTCGCCGATTTTAGAGGTTTGTACGAAATAATAATCCTGGTGTCTTGTTTTATGTAACCATCGTTGTTTAGGCGTCCCTTGTTTGTAAACCCCAGAAAAAGCGCAAATTTAAAGTTGGGTTTGTTTCTTGTTGTTAATATAATTAAACTCGGAGGTGATTTGTGATTTTCTCACGTGAATATCCATTAACGAACACTAGCAAGGTTAATGGTTTAGTTTATGAATATTAATAAACGAAAAGATTGCCATTCTGTATTGATTAATTCTGTCCGTTTTAAAAAATGTTCGGCTTGGGTCGGTTAATTTCGTCATTGTTTTGAGAACATTTTTTTTTACAAAATTTATTACTTTTTTCTCAATAAATCTTTCCAATAAAATCGTAAGTCGTTTAGTTTTAATTATATTTTTGTTTTATTTGCAACTTAATTCACTTATTTATTCAAGAAAATAATTTTATTTCTTCATTTTAATCGAATAGATAGTAGAGCTATGTTATGTTTGTTTTCGTAATTCGTCTTAGCGAGGGACCATGATCGATTCTTTTACTTTGTAATTTTTCTTCAAATAGTGTTTTGATATCCTTCAAAAAGCTACAAACTACTTTAATTTAAATAAAAATAGTTGTTAATATTCATATCTCGCAACAAGATATACGTAAAATTGATTTTTAAACACTACACCATGAATAAGTTCAATGTAAAACTTTCATTCCCTTTTGTAGAATTCCCATTGTACTCTTAAATTATTGAAGTTGTTTTAATTATCTCTATTTCACATTCCAGATCTCTGATGCATCTTATTTTTGCTTCATCCACAATTTATAAAATGAATAAAATTCAGTCAGATAAAAATGTGGTTAAGAAGTGAGGTAGCTGATCAGAGTCGGAGACGACTCACTGCAAAAGTTTTTACACAGTTATCCGATGTCACTAGTAAACAGTCACATGTAAAGTCTAATTCAGAAAATGCCAGTATACAAAGAAAGAAAACTAAGTCAGGAGTTAATTGTAGAAAACTCGACAAACAGTCAAAACAAGAGGGCAGTTCAGAATCTCAATCGATTCCTGAGAATCATTCAGACACCAATCAGTTTTCAGTCTCTTCATCAGTGAAGAATAGAACGTATAAAAGTGGAGAACAGGTTCTCAGAAAAGGATTCAATAATGGGGAGGTTGGTTCATGTTCCAAATCGTCCAGATTACTGGAGAAAATTAAAAATAGGGGGGCAAGAAGGATTGCAGCTATTGCCCATAAGCAGGGCATTGTACGATCTAGAAAATTGAATTCAATGGATGGTAACAATCAGAGGTCAAGAGTACTGCACAAAGCAACAAGGTGGCACAGGCGCAACGAAAATATGTTAAAAGATTCTTACTATGAAAACGGAGGGATTTTCAATAAGAAAAATTTTGAAAAAGCTCCCAATTGTAGTAAGAAGCATAAGAGTACAAATGAAGAGATTTTACAACAGGATAAAATCGGTTGTAAAAAGATTAGCCGAAGGCTCCTGAAGTCAATTCAAAAGAGAACGGGATTCAGCGAGGAAACTACAAAATTGAGCAGAGGAGTCGGAGCCGTTTCTAAATTACAACGAAAACCCTCGTTTAGACTTTCCAACAGTAAACAGAAGTGCAATATTAAATGTTGTGATAAAAAATGTTTGTCGAAGAGCATTGATAATTGTACAAATGCGATGGGAAGATTGGATTTGGCCAATGATGTATGCTTAAATGGGAAGAATAATGTTATTGTCATGTCGCAGTATGTTAATCCAGCTTTGAAACTCATGAACGGAATCGAAAAATGCAATGGAGAACTTTCGCAGAACAATAATTCATCATTTGGAGAAAAGCCGATGGGCGAAAAATCTGGATTCTACCCTGGGGAGACTCCTGTTCAAATTTGGTCCGGCAGTGTTGAGAAAACTACTGCTGAAGGTTACAGTCTTCCCGAGAAAGAAGTTGGAAAAGTAAATTTGACCTGTTGTATCTTGCCAGATGTGAAAAATTATAACTTTAATGGAAGGCAAGAAGTTGATGCGAATGCCGCTGGGAATAGCTCCCGCGCATCTTCCTTAGTCACAGATATGAGTGGTAAGTTGATGATATTGTTGTCGGGAAATTTGAGTGAAGGTTTAGGATTTAAATTTTTTTGCTCACGAAGATAATTTTTCAGAGGGCCCTTCTGACGTTTCTTTCTATGAAGTTTTCCCGCCCAACATGTACAATTTCGAGGGTGAAGAATGCGTTGTGGGTGGCCCCTCTTTGCCACATTCAACCGAACAAGTCACCGTTACCATTGACATGAAGAATTCGAATCTTCAGAAGAACATGTCGGAGATTGAAATGTTGTCAAGTTATTCTGAAAATTTGAAAGTAATACCAGGGACTTCAAATCCAGGTGGGTTTGAATATGTTTTGAATTGGTTTGCGTGACTTATCTATAATTTATTACTCCAAAATATGTCTGATGTTGAAATTTATGTCAAAAACCTGACTGTGTAGTTTTTTTCCCCCAAAATTTCAATTCAAAAATTACATCGAATAACACTGAAAAATGTTTTTGTTCCAGACAACACTCATCCCAATCAAAGTCATCGGACTCCAGAGTTGGTCGATTCAGTGAAAGTTACCGGAGGCGAATCAAACGTCCACAAAGAGGGAAACCTAATCGAAACCAACTACGAAACCGTGGAGGAGTTTGAGAAAATCTACGAGTTAGCTCGGGAGGGTGGTAAAAATTATACTCTGGCGAAGGAACTCGAGAAGCATTACATGATGGAGTGTTCGATCGATGAGAATTTTGACGTTTTGAAAAACAGAAACAAAGACGAGGATGAGAACAATGCTAATGACGTCGAAATGGAAACTATTAATTGTCAGATCAGCGATGATGACGTTGAAGTGAATTACTTGTCGAGGTGGGTTTAATGTAAATTTGAAACAAGGGTTTTGGAGGAAGGAAATGCGTTGTGTCTTGAATTAAATTATTTGGGTTTTGCAGATGCAGCAACGGCATCATAACGTCTGCCGAAGAACCTCAGTGTGTTTCTATTGAAGAGGACGAATGGGATCCTTACTTGTTTATAAAACACTTGCCGCCACTTACCAACGAAATGAGAGCCCGATGTCCAGCTCTACCTCTAAAGACAAGGAGCAGCCCCGATTTCTCATTGGTTCTGGACTTGGTAGGATTGGGTTTAGTTTTATGCGAATTTCGATAGCTGGTTTAAAACTCGAGGCAAGATTTTTGACGATAACTTTGATTTCAGGATGAGACTTTGGTGCATTGCAGTCTCCAAGAGCTCCAAGATGCGTCGTTCAGTTTCCCGGTTTTATTTCAAGATTGTGCGTACACCGTTTTCGTGAGAACGAGGCCGTATTTTAAGGAATTTCTTGAAAGAGTATCCAGCTTGTTCGAGGTGATTCTGTTTACGGCAAGCAAGAGAGTGTACGCTGACAAACTCATGAATTTGCTGGACCCTAAGAAAAGGTGGATAAAGTAAGTATCGTAATTTGGTGTTTGTCACTGGAATTTTTTTCCGGGAAGAATATATTTCAATTGATGTATGAAATTTATTTCCAGGTACCGTTTGTTTAGAGAACATTGCGTCTGCGTCAATGGGAATTATATCAAAGATTTAACTATACTTGGGAGAGATTTGTCCAAGACGATTATAATCGACAACTCACCTCAAGCATTTGGTTACCAACTGGAGAACGGTATTCCAATTGAAAGTTGGTTTGTGGACAGGAATGACAACGAGCTTATGAAGTTGATACCATTTCTGGAAGATTTAGTTAAAATGGTGAGTGTTGGTAGTTGAATATTGAGTAATTAGTGTTCCAAAAATTCTTTACATCATCAAATTTCCCTTCCTGCCAAATTTCCATTGTGACCATTGCGACTGGGCCACATGACTTACCAAAACAAAAGATTTTACAAGTCCGACTTTCGACGTATACAGTCCATCCTCATGGTATGTGAATCTGTCAGTTTCTGTATGTATTTTCTGTCTCAAAGATATGTTGAGGCAAACAATGTTAGTAGTTTCTGAGCTCAGGTCCGAACATTTTCGTACTGGTCAGGCACTATGTTCCAGAGTTCAGACTTAACAATAGCAATCGACCTTTCACAAATTTTCACTCAATCGGTTTCCACTGGGCCACTCAGTAGAGCTTGGTGGACCCCAGTGTGAGTACCAAAGGTCTAAGGGGATGCATGAATGTGGCCAGTTTCGGTGTCCTATCTTTATTGACATCCCACTTAGCGTCGAATTTTTATTCCTCAAAGTCAGAATGACGTTCTAAATACGTTTAAGTACTCATGCCAGGAAATTGGTTAATGATAACACCCTCAAAGTCCTAAAACCCACCACATTATTTGTAACAAAGTAAAAGACTGATTGGTTTGGTAGCTAGGCCTCCTGAAGGTTTATTTCGTTTGTTTTGGTATAATTATTCATCTTTGGTTTTTCTTTTCCAGAAGGAAGACGTTCGCCCTCACATTCGAGAAAGATTTAGACTCTTCAGTTTTCTGCCACCGGATTAAATTCATTCATATAAGTAATTTATTAAGCAGGATTAGAGATTTGTACAAGACGTAGTCGAATTTTTTTTTTGTCGGAGTAATCATTTAAGGGATTTGACAGTCGAGATAATTTCTTAAGGAACACATTTCCGAGAAAGAAGATAATTAAATAAATAATGAGAAGAGCAAGATTTTAAATTTAACGTGGTAACTCTTAAATATTTTAAGAGAATTTTGTAAACGCAAAGTTCGTATTTGAAATCTTACACTTTTCGTACGGGAGGACGGTTTTCGGTTAATTCAAAAATTCATTATCGGCAGCTTCAATTAACAGCTTTACTATGTTTTAATTAATAAATTTGATGCGCTTTAAAATAGGCCGTGGAAATTTGGTTCACGAAAGAGACCTTGAATATGATGATTTGGGGGTGGGGGTGTATGGTGGGGGATGATTAAAGAAAAAGCAAATTTACTGTTCATCATCGATATTAAGCTCTATCGACAAACATAGGAAGAGTGTTAAATTTTTTAATAATTCAGCTGTAGTCGGATAAGTAATTGTATCAGTCACGCATCACCGATCCGATCGATGGTTAGGTTATTAAAATTATGATTAAAAGTGTATCGAATGTTTTTTATCAGTGATTTTAACGCAAAAGGTTGTGTAACCTTCTTCAGTTCTGGGTCATTTTGCGGGGAAATTGCTGACTGAAATGAAATTTTTGTTTTATTTTATTTTTTCTTTCTTTGTTTTCCGAACAGTAAGCTAAGTTTTTATTTTTTGTGACACAGAGCATTGTTTTTCCTTTTCTTATTGTTCCTGGTTTTTTTTGAGTTGTGATTTTTTTTTGTTGTTAAGAATTTAAACTCTCACGATGGTATATATATTGAAGTGATATAATGAAATTTAAGTTTTGTATAAAGAGAAACAAATTGCGCTTTTGAGGACAGATTAATTAATTAATTATTTAAAAAATCAAAATTTTTATTTAAACGTATCCAGTGGTTTGTAAATCATCCAGTGATATATATATGAATTCATATTGTCCTTATGTTCTTAAAAAGAAGTTTCCTTAATTTTTATTTATCAGTAAGAATTCAGCGTTTTGTGAATGTTGATGTTTTTTAATTGTAGTGTTTGTTGTGTTTTTCCTTTTCTCAAAATTCCAAAATTTGAAATTTTACTGAATTCTGTTGGTAATAAAAATTGAGGAGGTTGTTTTTACTATTCGACTGCGTTTACGATCTCGGGTGGCTCTGAATTTGAATACAAACGCGTCCGAGGTGAATCGACCTCACAGATCCTCCCCGATGTCTTCACGCAGTTATAGTATTAATTTTGCCGAGTATATTTTCAAAAAGCTTTTTCAGTATTATTTTAATTAAGATTATTTTTTTTACGTTAGTTGTTACGTTTTGCAGCTTAGTTTTTGTTTTTGGTTCTTTAGTTTCTTTTCTTTCTTGATTTTCTTATTTTAATTTTTGAATATCATTCTAGTAGTGTGAATTGATTGGATATGATCAAAGGTTTTTGAAATTTATATAAAGAGAGGGATTATTGTTTGAACTCGCATCTCTTACCTCAAATGTTATTTTTATTTAATTATTAATTAAAAGAGGAGTTATAATTTTTAATTACGTTTGAATGTGCAATTAATTCGTAAAATGCTATATAGAGATATAAATTCTTGATAGATGATATTTAAAAAGAAAAATTTAAATATTAATGAAATGATTTCCGTGTCAAGTTTTATTTAGGAAGTTTATACGACAGTGTTAGGATTTGAGAGAGGAAGGGACTGGTTTTGTTATGTATTTTTGTATAGGAGTTTTAAAATGAAAATTTTTCTGGACTTGTTTGGGTTTTTGAGTCATTAATTTGGTTTTTGGGTTTGGGTTGCACACAAATTGCGTTGTGGGTTAACCTAACTTGGGTAGTTTGTGTTTTGCAAAATATGAGTTTGTCGTGTACCAGGTGTGGCCAAATTTTTATCCCTTAGGGGCTGTAAAATATATTCTGGCAGCGACGAGCAAAGATTTAAGGAATTTTCAAATTTCAGTAGATATCTTAATAAATAATTAGCAAAAATTTCAGTGTATATATAATTATTGGACAGTTTTTGGGGTTAATTTTTACTGGCTTTCAAATTCAGGAATTTCTCAATAAGAGACAGAGCATTTGGTTCAGTTGTAGTGAAGAAATGTAAACCGAATGCTGGGAACAAAGGAACATTTAATTATACTTTTCATTCATAGCAAAGTAATATGCATTCCAACTGCAGTTAATTTAAAAGCTAACAGTCATCCGCATTGTTCATCGTAATAGATACCAACAATATGGGTACATCGCCGAGACAGTTTATTACTATAAGAATATATTACTGAATACAAATTTTCAAGTACTAATTTAACCAAAGGCAAGGGATACTTTCAAACATGTTGGCCACCCTGTTATGTATACATTTGAATGCCGAGATGTGATTAGTAGATAATCTTTTTCTTGTACTTGATTTGTATTGGTTGAAAATCACACCAATCGAAATTTGATTAATAATTATCGATTTCCCAAAAAAAAATTTTTGTGTACAAATTCGGCTTTGGGCCGATCCCTTCCTCTCTTTAATTTATTTCTAAGAGAAAAGTTTTTTTAATAAAAAATTATGGTCCCGTTTAACATTTATTTATCTCTATGATATTTAAAAAGAAGAAAAGTATATACCTAGATAACATTTGTCACAATTTTTACTTGTCATTCCAAAATTATTTGTATTTCAATAAATATTTAAAACGAAAAATTTAATAAGTTGTACATTTTATTGTTCGATTTGGCTTCTTCAATAATTTTAGATTGTATTATTTAATATAAAAAAAGAAATTTATTATTATTATTATTATTTATTAAGGGCCAAATTAAAGTGTATAAATAAATTGTATTGAAACGCGTTAAAATTTATTCCCGCTCTTATGCAACATTTCATTATACGGGCCCGTTTAAACCTACCTAAATGTATAAGGTATTGATTTGAGATGGCCAGTGGAACTTGGATGAGTCGTGTTTAGTTCGAGAGTTAAATGTTGCACCGGAAGTCAATAAATCAAATCAATACCTTGCATTAAGTATATCTTATTTTAATCGAATGACAAATTTTTTTTTTTTAATTTAAATTGGGAGCTTTTATACAAAGATTCTAATTTTCGATATAATTCATTCAGAGCATTGTTTGAGTGTGATTATGACCTCGTTTGATGTTTGGTCATTGTGTGTTTTAAAAGATGTCAAGAAATTTATTCAAAACGAAACCTTATTTAAACAGAAATGAAATTTGAAAGCTGTGGATTTTTATTTTTTGAATTATTGCCAATTTTTTTGAGTTTTGATTATGTTACCATATAAATAGTTGCATTTGAACAAACGAAATTTTCGAATACTCCCATGAAAATCATTTTTATTTTTATTTTTATTTTATTTTGAAGCCTTAGTCCGGCAAGAAACATTTAAAACTGATCTCAGATAATTAATTAATTAATTAACATTCGAAGGATGTTAGTCTATCGCTTGGTGGAGTCTTTCCCTTTTAACCAAATATAAGGAGGAGATTTATTGGATGGATACAGTTTAGATTGATTTGTGATTTTGGTGTTTTTAAGCCCTCAAGAGTCGAAAAAGGGAAACTGAACTTGTCATAAATATATATATTTATATATATTGAAAGCACCCAATTTAATATCATGGATTTAAATTGTAAAGAATAAATATGATATTTTCTTTCGACTGTTAAGTCCTTGTAGAGTAAAATATATGTTGTTATTATAAATGTGCGTTTTGTTTTGTTTTTTTGTTCTTTTTGGTATTTTTGGTTCTTTGGGGATGGCCCTCCTCTTTGGTAGGATTTGTACCGAATTGCAGTTGTTTGTGAATGTGCTGGCATATCTTAGAAGTGAACAAATCAACTTATACTGTTTCTCCTATGTTATCATTCCCTGTTGGTAGACAAGCTCTCCTTAGGTTTGGCTTTTGCCGGGAGTTGAGTATACATCAGCTCAGAATCAAAAATTTATACCGACGTCATAAAACAACTTGAGAGAGTCGATATAGTCGTATTGGGTTGATAATGGTGGTGGTTTAAATCCTGTTTTTCACCCTTTTTTGGGTATAACAGGATGCGGGAGGAGGATTCGGACTCACGACCATTGTGTCCAAGTCAGGAACTTTAGCCAGTACACTACTCCTCCCACATTGGGTTGATAATACAATGGAACCTCTCATAACGAGTTTAATTCGTTGCGGAGTTTTACTCGTTATGCGAAATGCGATTTCTTTATAAATTAATGTAAAATGGGATGATGCGTTCCAGGCCGAACAAAAACTGTCGGGAGATTCCCCATGTACGTGTCGCTCATTATGCCAAAAATTGCGACATTTTTTTCGCAATTCATGTTGCTCATTATGCGAATTTTCGTTATGAGAGGTTCCACTGTAGTTTAATTAATGCGAGAAGAGAGGATAATAGTGTCGAAGGCAAGACAGATATCATGTTAAGACAGCAACACGTCTCCTACAGAAACTAGTAGAACTAGGAAAAGATATGAGTCGCCCAAACCAGAGGAGAGTTAAAAGGTAAGAAGACATGAAGAAGCAAACCCAACATACTAAAGTTAAGTGAACTACAACCTGATTTTGACTAAATTAACAATGTTGTTATCGGTGTCATTTAAATTAAACAAAATAACCGAGCCGGTTATTAATTATTTCACACATACAGTGGATAACCGGTTAAAAAATAGTCCGGAGTGCGAAAGTACATGACTAGAAACACACTCGTGGATAATTTTGATATAAGGACATTGAACGCACTTTCAATTTAACAAACACCTTGTAGTACATTTGGAGAATGTTACTTTACAAAGAACACAAAGAGATGTAGTGAAATGTGCTTTTTGAAAAAATAACAATATGAAAGAGGACCATTTCCCACATCAGTTATTAAACATCATTTGAAGAAGTGGGAGAATGTCAGAACAACGGTCCTAGATTGGCACCCAAACCATATTGAGGTCAGTAGGCTTAGGGATCTCTTCACGAGTTATGCCATTAATTACGAGTGTGCATCATTTCTAAAATGAATCTCTGCCAATTGTGCATTATTTAAGAAAAGAAATCAACGAGGAATGTGTAGGTTTAATAACGACACTATGTAAAACGGTTGATGGCTTTGAGATGTTAAATGTTACTCGACTTTGCTATTAATCACTTTCGAAGTCTTATGAAGAACAGAAAGCAGTCGACATTGAACATTTAACTCGACACAAAACTATGACAAATACATAAAATCACAACCAATTGTTTTACCAATTCTTGACATTTTCCCAACGAATCAACCAAATCCTCACAAAACCTACGGCCAAATTGATGATTCAATAACAAACCATTGTACGCCATATTCGTTAGCCAATTACCAACAAATTGCACTCGGAACATTTTACATTAAGCTTTTAAGAAGATAATTAACGAAGAAAACAATCTCTTCTTTCTGTAAGTGGCTGAAGGAAAAACCTTAACCTTGCCAGCAAAACCTGGTCTACAAAATCACGATTCCATATTTTAATTAAGAATTCGCAAGAAAAATTGGCAACCAACCGTTATTCATTTCCTTTTCATCACCAAGCGAAACAACGTTCATCACTTTTCGTAGAATCGCAAAGAAAGTGCAGGGAAAGTCTTCTCGGACGGTTAATAACAATGTGTCACACACAAAAAAAAGTTGAATAAAATTCAAAACCAAAAAAAAAGAAGCAAAAAGGTGATTCCGTTAAAAAGGACGCTTCACCAATTCACACGGATACGGAAATGACTCCCTTTCCTAACAACTACTGCCAACCTTTGAAAACCAAACAAAAAACGGAAATCCATTCAAAGCAAATCCGTTGACATCTGTTTCGAAGCAAAATTTAGAAATTTCGTTATGAAATAATTATATCCTGAGTGATATATTATTTCGTGGCAGTGACTCTTGTTTTTTATATTTATTTTATAATGTAAACAACCTAGAGCATGCTCTCGAGTTCAAACAAAAAAAAGAAAGATAAATTAAAAAAAAAAATTTTGGGTTCGACATCACGCAAATGAACTCAGTTTTCTCATAAATTGCGCAACGACTTTTGAAAGTTTTTATTTTAATCTAAATTAACACTTTCGCTTTAAGTGTCTTCTTTTGTCCACGTCCATATCATATAAATTATCCGATGATGAGTTTTTTCTTTCTAAATAAATTCTGAATGACTGACATTTTGTCATTTCATCATTTTTAAAATCCATAATAATTTTTTTTTGTGTGTTTAAATTAACTTATTTTAGTCGCTCTTATCTCTTTTTTGTTGTTGTTTGATAATTATCTCATTCCTCCCAAAAAACCATCAAAACCTGGTGGATCGTGTTAATTAAAGAATAAAAAATTTATCCCATGAGTCGAAAGTTGTTTTAATTTATCAATTTATATAAAAGAAAAGTATCGACTTTGAAGAAAGTTTATTATTATTAATTTAGTCTAGAAGTTTCTGAACTGGGAAAATTTCCCATTATTGTAAAATTAAGTCAAGAACAATATGGCCGCCAGCCCTGACATTGATTATGTTCTGTCAACGTTATAGCCATAAACAAATATTAGAACTATAATCATTATTGAAGTGTGTTCTCCTTTTAGTATGATTTCAAGAGGAGGAGGAGAAGTTTTCTGGTTATATTAATACATATTTTATATAAATCTCTCTCTCCACCCAAATTCTCCATATTTGACAGATTCTTTCCTAGTTTCATGTGGAGAATTAATTACTTGCTTCAAAGAAATTTTTTTTGTAAACTAACCTGAAGGCGTTTCTTAATCTCGATTTGTTTTTTTAATAATTTAAACTAGAAATTAGTATAATATAAAATTATCAGAGTATTAAAATAAGTTTTTTTTTCTTTTCCTTGCCCCCCTAAATTTCCCTTATTCATTTGAGGCAGTCGACCTAGTTGTGCGAAGAAGAACGTCCAAGTAAATTTTTTGTCAACTTGTCACGGTTTTTGAGTTTTGGAATTTTTTTCTTGGGGTGGAGAAAGGGGGGCTAACCTTTAGCTAACCTATTAACCTTAACCTATTAAAGCTAACCTTAGGCCAAGACCGAAGACTTTGAAAACTGTGATAGAGTGACTGGATTCTAGAAACTTTCTTTTTGTGTCAGAATTATATTTTGTGGGTTCTCTGCCAGTTTGAAGTGCTTTACATCCCAGAAGGTTGTTGGAAGTTGAGGACCCCTGAAGTTATGTCTCAGCCTCTTTTTCTGTTTGTTTTGGAACCGGAGTAGCACTATTCACCAACACTTTCTTGGTTCTTTAAGTCTCAACAGTTGACTTGCCCCTTTTTTGTCGTGTTTGAGATTTTTGAGTTCTTATGGTTGCTTTTATCGTTTTCCTCTAAAGTTCTGTCTGTATCGTTTTATATGACGTCTGTCTTCCTTTTACCAATCCTTCTTTCTCTCAATCTTTACTTGTTCATTCCTTTTGCTTGATTTCGCTTCGTCGTTTTGTACTTATCAGTGGGAGGAGTAGGGTAGTGGTTAAGTTCCTGACTTGAGGCAATGATCCTTCTCCCGCATCCTGTAACACCCCCAAAAAAGGGTGAAAAACAGGATTAAAACCACCACCACCACTTTTATCGTCTTCTTCCTTTTTTAACACTTGCAGATTCCGTTATGTAACATCCTAACCCCACAAACCCCTACGGCTTTGTATAAATAGAACAAAATTTCGGAACAAGCTCAATTCGGAAAAGTGTCACAAGTAATCAATATACGTCCAGGAAAAACACGTAGGAATGACACGTGCGATACAAGTCATAAAAACTCGTGCACAACTATCACACGTGTTCATCGACAAAACAAAACGACGTTAATAAACTCGATGCAATCAAGTTTCAAGGTTTTCATCAGAAAATTTAACCCAACTTTATAAGTTTCCGTTTAGCGGTCTGATTCCAACGACAGCACAACAAAGCGCTTTTGGATAAAAATTAATAAAAAAACTTAAAAAATAGATTTTAATCACGAAGTAAATTATTTCTTCACGACAAGGATAAAGTTTTAATTTTATGTCGAAGCTCTAGTTTCTTGTCTTCTTTGTGCTAGACTATTTGCTTCTGAGGGATGACGGGAGGAAGTCTGATGTTGCGGAATTGTTGTCTTAAACTTCATCAGGCAAACTATTTTTCGTAATCAGATATTTAATAAGGTTTGAGCTCATCTTGTCCAATCAATTTACCAAACCTTTTGACTGAATTATCGTCCTTTGAAAGCGATAATTTTGTTTTCCTAGTTATTCCTTCTGTATTCCACGTAATTTCGGTTTCCTAACGAATAAAGGGACGCTGTCGTCTAACAATTCCCACTTAATGTACTTATTAATTTATCTATTTTATCTACTTATTTATTTGTGTATTTTGTTTTATTTACTTACTTAATTATTTATTTGCCTGTTTTATCCTATGTACATTCCCTTCCGTACCTCTTCTCACATAACTCTAGCCTTTCTCGGGCTTCTTTCAAACCGTTCTTGGGCTCCAGACGCTGGTCTGTTCTCCAGAGTTAGCCATTTGAAAGGATACACATGACTTTTACAAAATCATATTTTTCACAGATAAAAAGAAAATTCTGAATTTTATTTTCCTTCTCCTTGGCATCGCGTTCTTCCTATCCATTTAATTTTCTTCCCAGAATTCCTCCGATAGAATGGCAAAGCAGCAGAATATGGTTCCTGGTTATAAAAGGATTGGATGATTCGGTTGTATTGCTCCTGTAGCTAGATCTCTTTATCCCTTCTGACCAGAGCCTCTACGACCTCCTCCCCGTTCCTTATTTTCTCCCCGAACTCCTCTTCTCCCATCCCATTTCTTTCCAGGTATCTCCTTCTGCCAACTCTCTCTTGTACACTTCCCTGATGACTTTCTCCATAATCCTGGTTTTCCTTCCCGCTCTTAACACTACCTCGTACTTCGCCGCTCTCCTTTCGTACTCTATGAAGACCTTTCGGACTTTTGTTTCCTCTTGAAGGATATAGCCGGTATGTGATAGTCGAGTTCAAAAGTCCACCTCAGGTATCTGGTCTCAACAGCCTTCAGTCCTCTGTACCCTGTTTATTTATTTGTCTCTTTTATTTTACCTATTTATTTATTGACCTATTTAGTTTCATTTACTTATTTACTTGCATATTTTGTTTACTTATCTATTTATGAATTGGTCTATTTTATTTTATTTACCTACTTACTTGACTTTATCTATTTATACACTAACCTGCTATATAGTTTCTTACCCTCTGACTCAGACTGATTTTAAGACTTTAAAGAATTTTAAACTTCCTTCAACTTAACTCTTACATTAATATTGTATAACAGTATGTGTTTACTTTTAACCCTACACCAGAGCGCCATTTTAACCTCTTGACCATTATTTCGTATACACTTATTCCCTCAATCCCACTGTCTTTTCCTTTCTTTTCTCTTTTCTTTCTTTCAACCTTTAACACTATCTCTCATGACTGGTCACACACCTGCATTATATTCTTAACTTTTGGGGTCCTACATGTGAGCTAAGAAATCTTTCTCAAATTTTAAACACCTGTATACACAACCTATGTAATACCTAATTGCACCCTTAAACTTCCCTCCGGCAAAATAAGCAAAAATTATACAAATAAAAATATTTTCGGTTTCATAGGGCCATCAAATTTATTCGGACTTTAATAGTTGGTATCATACCGCTATTAATGCACGTCGAAAACACTGATTCTTATAAAATTAATGAAACGAATCTGGGTCGTATCAGAAATCTGTTTCCAATCCGCCGTCATATTTGCATTTCGCCAATCGAAATATGAGACGAGGTTCCTTCGATCAGTCAATCGTTATTTCAAAAATGAACCATGCAGCGATCAGTGAACCTGATTAATTTTAACGGTTTGGCCATGGCCATTGCTCTTCTAGGTTTCCGCTTTTTATTAAATTTCAAACTCCGATTATGTTGCTCACTCTTTTTCGTATTGAATAAATTGGCGTTTTTTATGTGGTCAATAAATTATTACATCTCTTGCAAAAAAGAGAACCAATTAAGAAGAATCTCGAGCAATATTCTTCTTAGTTAGTAACCTGTTCGCGTTGTGAAACGTAAGAAATGTGTTTACTGGAAGCTGTGAGTGAACCAACAACCTCAATATAGCCAAGAATTTTAAAAGATTTCTCTCAAGTAATTACCAAATTCTCTTAGCAAATATGGTTGGTCACTGAAAGGCAGTTGTCTGGTTGTCACTTTGGATTCGCTTTCAACTGAACATAGCCTGCCAAGTTTGGTGAGGTTAATCGGACATCAGCTACATCTTCCAAATTTTTTCTTTTACCTTTAGAGGGGTGTACTCACCCAGATATCATTCGAACTTTCCTTTAATACCGGAATTAACTTCCCTGACTCGACAGCAGTCTTGAAACCAGGACAACATCCACCCATTGTTAAAGTGAGTCATCTACATAGAAAGAAGAAGCGAAGTTCGACAGATTTCACAGCCTTCTTAAACGGAGTCGATTGTTATGAAACATTTTCACATAATTTTTTCTTTCCTTTACCAAAAAAATAATAAAAACGCGATGTTATAACGCGTTATAGCACTCAAGTGTTTGTGTTGGAACCGTGACCCACATTTTATGGTGTTCCGAGTAGCCTGAACAAGAAAGTGGCACGATTGTTCCCACACATCTCATAAGCTAAGCATAACAATATTAAGAGAAAGGCGGTGTAAGACCGCAAACAGAATTCAATCCAACGATGGCAAGTTCTAGGTCGGTTGAAGGCCCTCTATTTAGGCGAACATTTTTATTTCTGCATTTTGAATTAACCTTGTTTTCGATAAAGATGATCGAATCTTCTTATCATCTGTCTTCTTTTTTTTATATATTAATCGTTCGGCATACCGGAAATGAGGTTAAGTATGATTTTTAATAAAGGTCGGACATTGTTGCAGGGTTGGATTGTCAGAAAGTGGCGTGGGTGAATTGGAACGATTGTTCTTAACTGTAAAGTGCATACAGTATCATTAAGTACTCGATGAGATTTAATCTTTGGATGTTTGTCAGATTTTTGACAAAGTCTGAAAAATTGGTTGAAGCATTCCTAATTACATGAAAAGATTTTTTTATACTAAATATTCCAACCAGTCAACCCTGTTGCTCGTGGCTCTTATCCTTCTTCTTTGCCACTACTATAATTTGGTTTTATATCTCCCCATTTGACTGATATCTTTCATGTTATACTGATTTCTGTATTATACGTTGATTCGCTCCTCATTTCCAACAAATCATTTGTTATACTGTTATTTCCTTTTCTTCCTTGTTCTAACTTTTTACGTTTCTTGTTTGAAAACTTGATCAGCTAAATATTTCAAATTAACATTTTCGCTAATTGTTATTACAATACCGGCGATTATTCATAATCACCAACTAAGCTTGGTTAATGTGACAAATTAATGAATATTCATCACATTTACCGGCTAGTTTGTAACGTAGCTCGTAACGTGAGCAAAACTTTCATTAAATTCCCACCGCAAGTTGGAGATTTTATAAACCAACCGGTAAATGTGATAAATATTCAGTAATTTCTGACATCCATGAAATTTATTGCTGGTTATGAACTACCGCCAGGAATTAGAAATTAATAAATAAATATTTATAAAATCTATTTTTGTTTGTATTGTGCATTATTTATGAAATGAGTGTTAGCCGGATCGATAAATAATGTCGGTTCTATTTGTTTCACTGACGAAAAAAGGGATAAATCAGGCGACTGAGGAGCTACTGGTCGTGGTGCTTGGGCTTTTGCGCGCGTAGTTACGACATTAATTTGGGTATTGCTAACCTGAAAGTTTTGTGCTGAACCAGTCTATCATTCCAACGTGACTGTTTCAGCACCGGAGTGGTCCTGATCGCACAATATAATTCTTGGCGATCATCCATAATCATCCACTAAACGTGGTTAATGTGACAAATTAATGAATATTTATCACATTTACCGGCTAGTTTATAAATATCTAAGTCGTGGGGTGAGCAAAACATTCTCCACTACAAGTTGGAGTATTTTATAAACTAACCGGTAAATGTGATAAATATTCAGTATTTTGGCAAATTAACCAAGTTTAGTTGGTGATTATGAATAATCGCTGGGATTCGCCTGATTTATCACTTGTACCGTAGCGCATATACGATATTACTTTCTGGTTCATGAGAATTTGATACAAAGAAATTATTAAATTATCACTTTGAATTCGTTCAATTACATAATCCGAGCTCCTTTTCAAATTCCTTATATCTCACTTCGAAATACAATTTAAAGAAAATTTGTAAAATAATATTCGGCCCCGATTAAATCGAACCAGTTCCAGTAAACGGTCGGTATTTAGTCGAATTCACCTTTGGCCTTTGAAATGAATTCTCTGTGAAAGTGTGCAAAGCTTATGAAATGAATTCCTCACAGAAGTTCGCATTTAACGGTTTTAATTAACTTTGACTAGCTTCGATTCGAATCGAATTTTTCCTCCTCCACAATCCCGCCAAACATGATTTCGAATAGTCAAGGAATTGAAATTCTCCGTTGCCTTTCTCTCACATTCTGTTCAACTTCCTATGACCTTACATTCCAAATTCATGCAGGTAATCTCAGGTATACACACCAAAGTCAGGTTACTTTCATACAACCAAAACTGTGTTTGATTACTTTCTGAACCTATTAAAAATAAAAACAAAATTACACACTCAACAATTTATAATTGACTTTGAATTTAAGGTGTATAACTTTGAAATCTTTCTCTGCCTTTCTTTTGTAAAAGGAAGAAATAACAATAAATAAAAAAAAGCACACAAAAGGAAAACATAACAACAATTTGAAATTGTTAAAGAAGATCCGTACAATAATTGTATATAACAATTATTTCGGTTTCCTCATGTGAAAAAAATTTTTGAATGGAAACATAAGAGAATGGGTACGACCCAGTTCAGTCAATAATTATATTCCTGAGAAGTAAGACATATAAACTCTTTTCAAAAAGCAGACATTTTGATTGTGAATTTAAAAAGTGGTTTTGTTATTAAATATGATGAATATATTTAAATTTTTCATTTTAGCAAGTGAGAAAGAAAACCTGTAGAGTTCTCTTGTCAGCTAAGATCCGCCATTTTCTTCTAAGATCCATCTTCTGATTATGCTTTTCTTCTTGGCTTTAGAAATGTTTAAAAATTTTTCACTCTTAACCCAGGTCATAGATAAGATGGAATTAACATCACTCAAACTGTTAAGGTTAGGTTATGTTGAGGGAAACTTCAAAAGAAAAAGGGATTTGAAGGTCAGGAGTGAAACAGCATTTTCTGGGGGGGTAGATAAAGTTAAGATTCCACTTTCCAAAAGACCATAGTCATATTCATATGGCAGATCATCAGTCAATCAGTGACTGGATTTAAAGAAATGAAAGGGAAAATCTAGTCAGAAAACTCAAAATGATTTGACAAAAAAATTTCTTACAAAGGCGGACACCTTTGCGGCAAAAATATAAAATTAGAATCGCGGAGGGGGCTTGTCCTGGTTAACGCAATTCAATGGAACGATGGCGTTCTTGTTCTGTGTTACCGGTTCCGAATTAGATAAGTTATACCATGTATGAGTACAATTTGGTGCAAAAATGAGAGAGATAAAACGCTTGACCTTGTTTTGCGACATCGTTTCGTTCAGGTGTTTCATCTGGTAATAGGCTTCATCTGCATTTTTCTCCCAGATACTCTTTTTGCATTAACCCTGAAGATGTGGAACTTCCGGCTGGGAACTTAATTTCTTCATTATTAGAAAATTTTTAGGAAATCGGTCTTTTAACAGCCATCTTCAATGAAACGGAAACGGATTATTAGTTTCTCATGAGCCTCTTATCACCACTACATCATGTCTTCCACGAAAAGCTTTGAAAGTTTTTTTATTGCTTTTCCTAACACCACCTATTTCTTTCTGTCGGTTTTATGCACCAAATGTATATGTTACGGTAAAAGTGATAAATCACCTCCTTGGATTGTTTATCTTAAGTCAGAAAAGTGACAGAAGCCATACATGTCAGCCAAATTTTATCAATGGACTCGGAGTTGGAGATTTAATAAACCACCCGGTAAATGTGATAAATACTCCAGAATTTGGCACATTCACCAAGCTCAAATTGATGTACAGTAGTTTTCAAAAGTCTTCTGAGGAAAACCTCTAAATATGGTAGATTTTTGCTGACAAAAACAAACACAATCTGGACAATGCTGACAATTTTAGAAGGAGACAGGGAAAGTTAAGGAAGATGACAATGGAGAGACTCTTCAATGAGCTAATCATCAACTTTTATTTAAGTAGTGAAAGAGTTAATAAGCAGTGTAGTGCTTACTACAACCAAAAAGATTTGTCATTCAAAAGAGACAAAATCAATACTTGTAAATGCTTTTACAATAATTATAATAATTTATGTTTTAGAATTTGAATCCCAAAGCTCTAAACTTCTCTTCTGGTAAGACTTCTTGGGGGTCTGATAGCCTAGAGATTCTGACAATCGGCTCTGACACCTGTATCTCAACTTCGACCCTCACATGGAAAGTTGGTATCATGGAATGCCATACTGTAAACCCTAAGTTAACCATGACACCATGTATTGAGGATGTGGTGAGAAACATCACGCGTCGTTAAAAAAAAATCAGCGAACAGCTGCAGCAAATAATTCCAAGATGGCGGAAACGGAATATAAAACAAAAAATTATTTTGTATTTTTAATTACCCTAAAACACTTTTTTAAAGTTTTTATTTAAAAAAAACTTTTCGAAAACAAAAAATTTCGTAAAAGACATTTAAAATGCGAATGCGAGAAAGGTGAGGAGGAAAAGAAGAGTGTCCCAGTAAATTTAATGAAGTGTGATACTCCCTCCGTCCCAAATTAGTTGCTATATTTGAATATTGAATTTGAATACCAAATGTAGCAACTAATTTGGGACGGAGGGAGTCAGGAGTTAATAAATATTTGAGTCACAAAAATCATTTTCCAAATAAGGTAACTTTTGAGATTTGGTTCGCTGTTAGTAACGTTATTCTTTAGGCTATTGCTCAGCGTCCAATTTTTCTCTCATTTCGTTTTGATCTTTCGCCCAAGTGGAAAGCTGCAGGAATCTTAAGTGGTTCAGTGACCAGTCGAGTATCCTTCTCTCATGGCTTTCATGAATGCTGGACGTCAAATTATTGTGAATCGCTTTTAGTGAGATATTTCAGACTTTAACAGATCGAGTCAAAAATACGTGGATGGGATCTCACAATTCATTAATAGTTTCCAGAATAAAGCAAACATTTATGTCGAATTCATTTCAAAAATATTGCACACTTCTGATTTATTAATAAATCTAACTTCTCGCGAGGAACGTGACTTACATTCGTAATGAAGTCTCTATCAAAGTGTGAATTATTTATGAAACTGGGTTCTCCTACATCTGTGCATTAATTATGAAATGAATTCAACATATTATTGTGCAATATTTATGAAATAGGCTCTCAAAAAAAGTGAACATTACTTATTAAACAAATATCAGTTCGCCAAACATGCTATTCAAATGAATCATCGCATAAAAAAAGAATCAGGTGCGCAACGTCTGCAAGAACATTATTTATAATTGTGCGAAAGGTTTATAAAATAAGTTGTTTATAATATTATAATAAGTCGTTTATAGTTCTTATCAAATGTATAAAATTCATTATCATAAATATGAACACATTGAAGTTTCAAAATAAATGGCGTAAAAAGAATTTCGAGCCAAAAGGTTAATTAAATCCCGTTCATTATATATGAAATTAATTCTTCATTAGCAGTATTTGGTTTCAAAAATAAAGCACACTGTTTCAAATTTCATTTCAAAAATAATGCACACTTTTAAATTATTTCCGAAAGTCCTCACTCGGACGTGAATACTTTTGGAACAGATTATCCATCAGATTGTGCAATATTTATGAAACTGGGTTCTTCTACACTTGTGCATAACAATGTTATTATTAATAGTCATTCATAACAGTGTGCAATACTTCTGAAAAAGCTCGCAATAAGAGTTCACATTAGTTTTGAAATAAATAGGAATCCGTACAAATATTAGGTCAAAATCATTTCATAAATACTGCACACTTGTAAATTATTTATAAAACTAATACTAATACTATTCGAAACTAACTAAAGGGCTCTAACAGATCGCGTAAAAAAAGAAATGCCTGGAATCAAATTGTGCAAAATGTTTTTATTAAATAAATTATTTGTAATATTGTAGTGAATGACTTTTAGTTCTTATTAGATATATACGATTCTTATAAAGTATAAGCTAGACACAAATGAATCGCGTAAAAAGACCAAACGCGAAACGTTTGGACGATAGTGATAATCATTCGATTCTTCCAAAAATTTGACTTGAGTGTCATAATGACAAACAATAATTTCATCAAATTGTTTAGTAAAAGAGAAGGTTCAGCGTTGATGAAACTTTTACAAGTGGTTGTCAGTTACTATTATATTAAGGCTAATCTATGCATAATTTATTAATAATAGACTATAATTGGAGAAAGTAATGCATGTAACCGTTGCTGGCCGCGTGCATTTTACATCAAAGTGTTCTGCAGGGGCGTGTTACATTTAATCTCGTCAAAATCCAAAAGAAATCCTTCCGTCAATGGCGCCAATCAAATTTATATTAAAACATAAAATTTATTATAATAATAAAACCGATATAAATAACAAAGTTAACACTAGATTGGCAAGCTGAATAAATCGCCTAAAACAGGTACTATTACGTAAACTTTTCTACAAAGTTACCAAATTCAAGGTTAAGGTTTCGATATCGTTACCCAAATGATCGTATTTAATTGACTCAAATCGGGTTTTGTGTCACGCAGGTTCTCAGCTCTCAGTTTTTGGCTTATCCGATTTTTTTCTCTTTTGCTGAAGAACCCGGAAAAAAGGCTCCAAATTTTCGGTGACCTTTTTTTAAATCCTTTTAAAAAGTTAATTTTCCAGAGAGGAATTTGGTATAAATCACCTTCGAAAGGTTTTCAAATCAAATTTTGGAATTCTAGGAAAGCTGACATGGCTACGTTCTTTGACTTTGTTTTTGTAAATTTCGGATTTTACCTTTCCCTCCTCCTCCTCCTGCCTCTTCTCCTTCTCCTTCTTCTTTTCCGAATATATTAATATTTAATATGGGTTTTGACTCTTTTTCTAATAATCATCGGTGAGATATACAGTGACCTGACGACTGCGAAATTTATTTTTAAAATGAAGAATTTTTAAAACTGTTTTGACTGACATAGAAGAAATGAATAACCGATGGGAGTTGAGAATAATTTATTTATTTGACAAACGAGTCTCATCAACAAAACAAACAAACAAACCAACGGTTACAAACATAGCCTAAGAGGATTAGTTATATTAAACCTGGATGATACTATTAATAAGAACTATGTACAGTCTTCATAAACGAGATTTTCAAAATTGGGGAAGAGATTCATTATTCAGTATTGATACAAGTAACTCTCTTATAACACGGTAGTTTGGTACCTAAGAAATTTTATATTTTATAAATCGGGGTGTATATAATATACAATACCCGGTTGTTATTCATATTCACCAATTAAGCTCGGTAAATGTGACAAAGTATTCATACTTCGACTACTACTACTATTTCTGGCCTTGTCCCATGTACTTGGGGTCACCATCTTCACCATTCTTCTCCAGGCGTTTCTGTCCTGTGTAGTCATCGTGTTTAAATTTGCCAGCTTCAGGTCTTCTCTTCGACGGACAACCAGGTTGCGGGGGGTCTTCCTCCGTATGTCCACATTCACCGAAATTGACAAAATTAACAAAAGCTTGCTCAGATGTTTGGCTTCTCTGACTTTCTTGACCAAAGGTGAGCAATCCAGGCAGCTGTATGTAAGCGTGAACGAACCTTCCAACAAGAAGCGGCGAATGTATGAGAAGAAGTGACAGAAGCTAAGCATCTGAGCAAACTGATTAAACTTCCCACTATAAGTTGCAGATTTTATAAACCTGCCGGTAAATGTGATAAATACTCAGTACCAAGGTTAGTTGGTGTTTATGAATAACCGCGGGGATAACATAAATTCGGCACATTTATCACTTTTACCGTCACATATATTTTAGGTATGGCGTACAGAACCGACATTATTTTTGAAGTTTCCTAATATTTTGAAATCCAGACAAATAAATTTTGTATTTAAATTTTGTTCTTATCTTTATTTTTATTTTTATCAGGCAGTGTTTAGAATTAAAAAGTTTCGTTTTCTAATAAATAACTGTAAAAGTGTGAATGAACTGTTAACACATGTGTAACTCTAACAGTATAATTCCATCTTTTATTACTCAACACAAATGAACTGCTATTGCATTTTAAATATCGCACGTCTGAGTGAAGAATTCGTTTCATAAATAATGCACAATAAAGGATGAATTACCAAAACCTAAGGCAAGTCGATTTCCCTCGCTTTCTGTGACTATACACTACAGTGAAGGTAATTCGAATCTGAACGTGTAACTTAAAGCTGCTGACAGGTAAACGGACACACTGAACCTTTTTTCAGTTCTTCTAGTTTTGTCCCTTCCAGAATGTTATCTCCGTACAGGTATTTTTCATCTGGGAGTAACAATGAAGCAGAGAGAGCCATCTTTCTTTTAGCCACTAGGCTTGTTCTTAGCGAACACTACAGGCTAGGAAAACACTTGAAGACATGTCCAAACTCGAGATTCATCTACCGCGTGCCTTATGAAGACTAAAATCCGGGCCGAATCTATCTATCACCAATCTTCTGTGATCTGTCCAGGCTGGATAGTCTACTAGGGTGTGTTGAGTGTTGTCTTTTTGTGCTGAGCAGTGCTCAAGGTGAGGTTAATCCATTTTGAAAAGGAAGTAAGCAAAACACCCGTGTCCTGAACACACTAAACATTGCTTTGTTCAACACAGTGTTAAGAAAACCTATACTGAATTAGAAGATAAAATTTAGAAACCCAAACAGGTACCAAAGCCTTATCTATTGCTATTCCTAATCTTTTAATCCTGAACCTCTGACTCCAAACTCCAGAAGTCAGTCATTCTCATTCAGTATTCAAAAAAGGGTTACCATTCACCCAACAAAATTCTCAAGTTACTTCCCATCCTTCAAATCTTAACAAAAATTTTTACGTTATCTCCAATCGATAACAAGGTAACGCCCGTGAACTGACGATGCCCACTACTACCACAACAACAAAAATAAATTTTTCCCTTCAACGAATTAAATTTTCCAGTTTCTAACTCACACCAATAATTATCCATGTTTTATGTCATTCTCGGGGTGACGCACTGTCTGTTCGTCCAGACTCATAAACACGCTGGATAATTATTTAATAAATCAATTTCCCTCCTCCTCCTCCTTCTCACAGCCTTCCTGGAAAAACCAAAAAAAAATTATTCTGGTGTGAGATAAGTGGAATGACTGGTCAATTTGTTGTTACCTATGAACATCATCAATTGCGTTTCTCGTTAAATTACTCTCAATTCTCACGAATAGTCGATTCATACTCTTCCTCGGAATCCGTTTTCATTTATCCATCGACACAAAATAATTTTTCTCGCTTATGACCAAATTATCTGGATAATTAAAAATAATTATGAGCATTTGTGCGTTCGAGGAATTTTTTTTTTGGGGTCTTCTACTGTTATCTGATGTGATGCATGAAGACTAAATTTGGACGAATGTTTGCGATGATGATTTGTGATTATTCAAGTCGTATAGTCTGACCAAAGGCTAGTTTTGATGAGTACCTGAGGAGGAGAGGGACGTGGTGGCGGGTATAGGGCGCTGAAAGGTTTTCAACATATTATATTATAAACTTGGGTTTGTGAATTTTTTTCCCTCCCATTTTTATATTTTATTTCGAACAGATGTTACATATTTAAGAGTGAGATTTGAATTTTTTAAAATTCATGTTAAATTTTAATTTTAAATATTTTAAAGATTTGGGGGAATTATAATGAGCTCCACTTTTTTTAAAGGATTTTTCCTTCGATATGATTATCGAATGTCAGATTTTTAAGTTTTAGCCATTTTGACTTTATTGTCATTTATATACAGTAAACCATTTTTGTAAAATTATTTATACAAGACTACAAATCATATCGTACTTCCTCTCGCTTTTCCTATCTCATTACTATTATTATTACTTTCCTCCTTTCTCTTTCCCTTCCATTATTCTTTCTTTTCTAATTCATTCTATCTCTTATTATAATATATTATAGACTTATTTTATTATTAAAGAGTTAAAATTGTAAGTGGCGGATGTATTGTTAGGAAATTTGACAAAAGATTAGTCAAGATCCTCACCTACTGGACTCCTGACTTATGACTTTGGAAAATAGGCCACCAGAAGGGAAGACGATCTAAAAGATTTCGCTGTACCTAAATGGTATACCATAGCCCACGACGGGAATTTATTGAGAGAAAATGGAGAGCCGTCAGTATTATTGGAGTTTTATTATAGTATATAGTATTATAAAGGAGTGTTCTTTAATAGTTAATATTTTATTATATTTTTATTAGTAACCTGATAAGAACAGATACCACACTTTGATCTTAGCCCACCTTTGATTCTTCTTCCACCTATCCCCTCAATACCTGTCCCTACTCTTCTATTCTATTTTGCTATTCCTACCTTCCTGATTATCCTGTTTCCTCTCTCTCTCCACTCTACTCCTCACTCTCCTAATCCTTATCTACTTCCTTCCTCCTGACAATTCTTGGGTCTTGGACATTGGTCCGCTCCTCAGTAAACCCCAAAACCTCAAAACCTATGTCCAACCAACAACCTATAGTCCCTTCCTCGGGGACAGGGAGTCGTTTTCGTTAGGGACATATCTTTAATCTCTTATTTATTATATATATATCCTAATCAATATAGCTTTATAGCTTTATAATATTAATAATATTATTAGGGTTAAAAGTACAGTCTAAAGCTTGCTGTTGCTATATCCTGAATGTCTTAGCTTAACTAACGATATAATAAATAAAGCTTGATATCATAGTTATATTAAGATAATATTTAGTTGATATAATATATAATTTCCCGGCCTATACTAAACATTTTGTGTAAGAGTCACAGCTCAGGACTACAAGAGCTGCACTTTGCCTGATATAGGGACCAAACCAGGGTGTTAGTCCAAGGAATCGGATACAGAACAGAACTGGGAGTAGGATAATATTTAATTGATACTAAGAATTGTTAGAAGAATAGGATACAGTACCAAAGAGTAGTATCTGTAAAAAAAAACGAATACATTTTAGTCCTATGCGTCAAATTAAATACATCAATTCCATAAACATCCATAAATTTAGTTTTAATATTACAGTATTCAATATTTTAGAAAGAAATTGTTTCCTTACAAAAAGAAAGAAAGAAACGATTATTAAATAATATTTACGAAGAAAAAAAGCAATGAAGAGAAAAAAATGACGAGGAATACCAAAACTTGAAGCACTGATTCTAGTGGGGGAAAAAAGGTCGATATAAAAAACTACTCGAGAGTTGGCATAACGTTTGGAGAAAGCAGATCCATTAATTTCCTATTGCCCTGACGTCAGAGACCTACTTTCTCCTGGGGGTCAGCGGAATTCGATGTACTGACACGGTTAATGTAATAGCAGCAGAATCAAGGTTACGCTACTCACTCTCAGTGGCGTATTGTTTCTTTCTTGCCTTTTGTCGACGACGTTCTCATCTTGTTACTAAGACCTGAGAATAGAGTCTGCTAAATCCTTTATTGTGTGTAAGACGTTTACAGTGAACATAGTGGCTCTGATGATCTCAAAAATGTATTTTTCGTGCTAGATTTATTATTTCTAACAGTTCATACGGTTCACAAATAACAGGGTCGCCATTTAATTTATGTAGAAATTGAAAATTTGTTGGCTCCTGTCTTTAATCCCAAAATTTTTTGTGTCGTAGACCCGTTGCCATGTTTTTCGGTTTTGGGTAGACCTGATATCGATTTTTGTAAACTTCTCACTGTAGTCACGAAAATTTTTTACTTCGTAGGTACTTTTATTAATATATAGGCTATATCTTTATATTATAAGATAGTATAATGTAAGTAAATAGGTACTATAGTATGTTGAGACCCCCATTTTCATTTCATGGACCCCTAAATTTTTTTTCGTTGACTTAGACCCCTTGCAGGTTGTCATAGATCCCTGAGGGTCCACATAGACCACTTTGGAAATCACTCCTTCAACCGATTCCTTTGCATATTTAGTGATTATACCTCCCCCAGAGACGTCAGTAACGGAACTCTTGGAGGATCATTCAATGGTCCTCCTAGGAGTTCTACCCAACATTCAAGCTGGGTAGGGGAAGGGTTGGGTCCCCAGAAACTTCAGTAAAACAGCTCTGAAAATTCAAAGATGCAAAGAGAATTGCTAAAACTAGGTATAATGATGTTGATAACCTATCTATGAGTCAATCTGACTCACACAAAAAGAACCTGGCAAAGAAAATAAAACTGAAAATCAATTCAAATGAAAAATTTATTACTAATCAGGAATCAAGATTTTCTTACAAATTATTAGATAAATAAAGGCCAATAAAGATAATTATTAACTAATAGATAAAAGCAAAATTCATATGGAAACGAAATTCTCAAATGAGTCAAATTGGCTCAGGTCGTAAATTGAATTTTAATAACTACAGCATGTTAGGTATGAATTGGCCATTTATTCCCTTCTTCTGATTATCCACATGTCCACTCCTCTCTCTCAATTCAGCTTAATTTAAAATCGGACCCTTATACCGCTCCTGAGACCTGTACGATGGTCTGTTCCCTACATTCAACCTTTCGATGTTAGACCAAATACTTATTGCTCTGACCTTAGAGACAGGTTGTAGTTAATTGTAGGATATATAAAATGAATACCTCGCTCGTAGAATGGTTTCCCAATAAAAGTGTGCATTATTTATGAAATGGATTCCTTTTCAAATTGTGAGATACCTATGAAACAAATTCTTCATTAAAGAGTAAGTACTTATCATTCGGTACTAGACTTTCGAGGCCCATTTTTTTCCTTAAAACGAGTCAAATTGACTCCAAATCAGTTAATCAAAAACTCAAATTTGGTGTTTGTAGGCTGAATAAATTTGTCGAAACTGACACAAATAATTTTTTTTAAACCTAACCGCCACTGCTTTCTTTCTGGTTAATGTCCCCGTTATCCATCGAACATAATGGGTACCTGAATGTTAATTCCGCCACTCGACTTATACAGACGTTAATCTCTTGCGTTTGAGATTATTTAATAAGTTTAAGAAGAAAAAATTTTTCATAACATTTTTATGACTTCATTTTTAGAAAGTTTTTCTCTAAATTTTATTTAGGCGACTAGTAACTCGCCCAATACAAAACCTAAAAATCACTTTTTTCCTCGGATTTCAATGACGATACCTTAAAAGAGAAGTGAATCTCTTGGAATTTTTAGAATGTAAACATTTAAACAACAAATAAAAAATTTCTCTGGTTCTTATTTTTGAAAAAAAGTTTTTCTGTATCTGTATTTTCGAAAACCTGTATCGGATTCGGTCCTTTTTTGCCCCTTTTGGCTGATTCTGTAAAGGAGAGAATGACAATTGTTAGATTATGTACGGTGTACCTTTTTTGAACACAGTGTTTCGACCTTGTTGGTGTTGTCGGAATCAGGTTGTGTCGTTGTAGATGAACGAATGATGGACAACACTAATTCCGAACGTATATGTATATTGATATATAAAATATTATTATAACTATAATTTAGAATTGAAAAGGAAAATACAATGATCCTGATGGTGCGGAGCTCCGGGACTGAATGAATTTAGCTTCGGTTGTCGGCTGCTTCATTTCACTGTACCCATTCCGGAATTAGGAATATGGCGGGCGCCACAGTGTTAATTCATTGTCAAAAGGAACTTTCGCATGTTACCCACAAACCTGTTGTCCGGTATACTCTGAACTGGCATTTAAAAGTTCCTGTATATATGTTTTGTGATGAAAAGCCAGTTCAGACTATACCGGACAACAGGTTTGACTAACAACAAGGTCCAAATGCTGTATTCAGAAAAGATATACTGTAGATAATCTAACAACTGTCATTCTCTCTTTTACAGAATCAGCCAGAAGGGTAAAAAGGAGCGAATCCGATACAGGTTTTTGAAAATACACATACAGAATAAACTTTTTTTCAAAATCAAAACCAGAGAAATTTTTTATTTGTTGTTAAAATGTTTACATTCTAAAAGTTCCTGTATATATGTTTTGTGATAACTTAAAAAGGAACAAATCCAAATTGGTACAGTGTACAGAAGGGGAGAGAGTAAAGAATCTATTGTAGTTGAAGAATTTTAAGTGTTTTCTTCTTAATTTTGGTACTTCTTGTTTGATCTTTGATCATTCTTCTGTGGCTTGCATTTTAAGTTTTGTCACTCCAGTGGCGAATTCAAGCGCTTGACATTTCTAGGGAAGGAAGAGGGGAGAGAAACTGGATGTTGAGGTCTTTGCCCGATGGCTATCAACTAACATTTTGCATTACCTCCTCTTCCTACCCACATCTTCGCTTTACATTAGTTCTTTATGTCTTTGAAAGCTCCAAAACCAACAGCAACCAGCCAGATGTTAAACCTACGATTTTGTAGTTTCCTGACAGACTAAATATTTAAAACTCGAGGAGTACTCTTCAGGTTTTTGCTTATTACGTCACTTGTGATTTCACTTGAGAGAGAACCATAGGATTCATCTAATCTCTCTGTACTCAAACTGCGGCCTGCGGGCCACACTTTACTGAGTGGCCCAGTGGAAACCGATTTAGTGAAAATTTGTGAAAGGTCGATTGCTCATTGTTAAGTCTGATAGTGCCTGACCAGTACGAAAATGTTCCTGTCCTCAGAAACTGCTGACATTGTTTGCCTCAACATATCTTTGTGAGGCAATATACAGAAAATACATACAAAAACAGACTGTCAGATGTACATACAGATGATGCCCTGAGGGTGGACTGTATGCGTCGAAAGCCGGACTTGTAAAATCTTTTTGGTAAGTCCTGTGGCCCAGTCGCAATGGTCACAATGGAAATTTGGCCCGGGAAGGGAAAAGCTTGAGTACCAAGGACCTAATCCATCAACGAAACCAATAGACAAAGTACTCTAACCTCATCAAGCAGGAATATGACTATCCCAAGGAATCATTGAAGTGATCTATCAGAACACACATGAAAAGACAGATGGCTTTTTAATTAAACTCATGAGATGTCATACACGATTCTAATTTCTGGGTTACCAATTCAGCAAACATTTCCAAACACCCAAACCCATCGAAGAAGACTTCTAACATAAGCTAAAAATATACTCTCACCAAAACAAATAATTTGGAGGGAAATTTCGGCTGTAAATGATGTGCCAAACTCTCAGAGATAATATTAATAATGTAAATAGTTGGAAATGACTCGGTCACGCAAAAGAAGTTAAAAAAATTTTTTTTTTAAAGAAGAAATGTCAAAAACTAATCTAAATCCAATTTTCATTGCATCCGTGTCTTCTGCCGTAAAATCGGGTTACAAAATTGCAGTAAGTAGACCGAAATCACGCCCAAATTCATCTAGACCTTTGCTAAATTTGTGTTTTTCTTTGCCTCCACTTAGAATCCACTGAGCGAATCTAATGTCTCAATTACTCTAAAATAATATTTTTAAATTTTTTTCAAAACAATTTTTTTTGCTTTATGTCTCTCTCTTTTGCGGTTTACATTTCTCAGGCCAATAAAAAGTCTGAAACTTTGCAATTATTCCACTCTACTATCTGCATTAGTGCAGCCTTCACCCTTTATCTACTTCCCATTCAGGCACAATAATGTTTAAACTTGAAAATCCATTGAATGTGGTTGAATTTAATAAGGTGATACCGTTATCCAGATTCTTGTGGGCGACCTCCGACACAACTATCACAATTGATTGTGGAATTATCTTCAGTTATCTCTAACAAAACCGGAGTCTTTCAATCGGTCTAACCGGTTCGTAGCCAATGTTCTGATGAAAGCCTCGCAACTATTATGATTCTTGACCTTAAATTGTGATAAGCTCATCGCTAATTCGCGCCCGGGTTTTAGTGTTCACCTTAAAGCTTATTCAGTTGAGATTAAGAGGAGGAGGAGGAGGAGGAGGAGATTTTAATGAATCGAGGTTGAGCATGATGAGCCAAAATGGGATGAGGGAACAAAAAACGAAAGCTGGCTGACGTCGGTAAGGCTTTAGCTCTGTGTTGGTAGACTTGTGTGCAAGGTTATCGGTGAAACCTTGACGAAAGTTACATCTTTTGGGTATTAATAATATAAGATTTGTATTATTATATTATTTTGGCAGAAATAACGATTTCCGACATCAGTGGTGCCCAAATTTTTGACCCACCGCCCCCTTTCCACGAAAAAATATTAATTAGCGCCCTCTGGAATTTTTTTAAAATTTTAATAGCAATTAATACGAAATATAATATGTATAAGTATATATATAAAGTCTTAGAACCTCTCCCGACATGATTCTTCTCCTGATATTCCTCCTCGCTTTCTTCTAGCAAAGGCTTTCTAGTCTCGTCGCCTATACTATACTAGTATAACGAACCGAACGGAATACCTAAACAAATTTTTCTAAATCTTCTATCCTTTCTTTTATACTATTATTTATACTACGGGCGCTCGTGGTGAGCTTTTTCAAACCACACACATAACACATCGAGTCAAAAGTAACTTCCGGTGAGACCAAATACTGAAAAACGTTTATCGACTAAATTGATAATTAGTGCAAACTTTCTTTAAGATTCAGTTTCAAAAATAGCAGCACAACTATGTCGAATTCATTTCATAAATACTGCACACTTGAGAGGTATTTACGAAACTAAGTCTTCACGAGGACGTGACTTACCTTCGGAATGAATTCTCCATCAAAGTGTCCAAATTTATGAAACTGGATTCTCCAACATTTGTGCATTGTTTATGAAATGAATGGTACATAATAGTGTGCAATATTTATGAAATAAGCTTTCAATAAAAGTTATTCATTGCAACAAAACTGTGGTCACCACCGCTCTTCCTGAACCACTGCAGCGCCTACTTTGAGAAGTACTGTTCTAGACCCAATTCTACACCCAAAAGAGATTCAATTTCAGTGATCAAATCATTGATCTTTGTAAGAAGCTTGCGATCATCACAAATCCATTCGCCCATCACATATCACGCACAAGCGAGATCACATAGAAAGCTCTAAATCTTGGGAGTGTTTGCCCTAAACAAAAAATAATTTCCCACGTAACATCTTTCAAATCTCAACATTCACTCAAAATCCTTAATTTTCGTTGAAGGTCAGACCAGTCGAAAAGAATCGTCTTATAATACAGCCTTTCTGTATTCTGTATAGATTCTCCTTCACACCTACTGATTTCTTCTTTGATCCCGAGATCGTCCTTGAATTTTCACAACTTTTCCTTCCTAGGAGGCCATCCACAATCCGTATTAGGTATCATCTCGGTATTTTCAAGACGATCCAATTAACTATGAGCGTATAACGGATATAAACAGTGGAATCGATTTGCGATATTCAACTATACAGTATACACGTGAGGAAGTTGCCACCCGAAAAACGTGAAAGAGATCAAAGAGATCACATACAACAACACAAAGCTTCCAGTCGGCATATTCATACATGAATCACCTGTAATGAGCTCTTCCAGCCACGATGTTCTGTGCTCGTGTTAAACATACTAAGCGCATCCTTTGTACCTAAAATAAACTATTAACAACAACTACGTAAATATTCCGAGAAAAGATATCCGCACGATACGTATTTATACAGTAATAATAATATAAATTAAGGATTTATTTTATGGTTTCTATGAAACGCACGCCACTAAAATAAGAAACCAAGTGTGCATTAATTATAAAATGAACAAACCTTCACGTGCGCATTATATTATGAAAAAAAAAGATTTATACATCTGCTTTAATCATAAAATAAATTATTAAAAAATTTAAATAAATTATAGTATGGATTCATTATTTATAATATAATAGGGGGTATCTTATTTGTGACACCTGCTACCAATATCACGTCATCAGGGTAACTAACTATTTGTGAATTAGAATGAAGCAATTGAGTGCGAAAGCTAGAATTAACAAAGTTCCAAATGTTGGGCCCAAAACGGAGCCCTGGGGAACTAATTCCATATTAATACGATATAATACAAAATAATATGAATTTTACTTAGCTATTACTTAATAATTATATTTACTGGCTTTTATTTATCTAATAATTTGTATGAAAATATTGATTCGTGTTTGATATGATGAATCGTTCTTATGATGATTAAATTGTGAATGATATTATGAAAGTATGATATTGAATATTATGATATTGATGTATGATACTGTGAGTCGAATTGACTCATTACAATAGATAGGTCACCAATATCAGTAAACCTAGCTTCAACAATTCTCTTTCCGTCTTTGAATTTTCGAGCTCTTTCACTGAAGTTTCTGGAGGAGGTATAATCACTAAATAAGCAAAGGAATCGCTTAAAGCGGTGATTTCCAAAGTGGTCTATGTGGACCCCTAGAGGTCTATGACAACCTGCAAGGGGTCTAAGTCAACAAAAAAAATTTTGGGGTCCATGAAATGAAAATGGGGGTCCCAACACTGATAGTACCTATTTACTTACATTATACTATCTTATAATATAAAGATATAGCCTATATATTTATAAAAGTACCTACGAAGTAAAAATTTTCTTGACTACAGTGAGAAGTTTACAAAAATCGATATCAGGTAGGTAGGGGGTCTACCCAAAACCGAAAAACATGGAAACGGGTCTACAAAACAAAAAAGTTTGGGAACCTTTGCGCTAGGGGTTGGCAACCTTTTGAGTCGGAAGGTCAAAAATTGCAATTTACACAAAATTTCAGACAATTTTGTAAACAATAAATAGAACTCGCATAAATAACGCATCTCTAAGTAAAAATATATATTATTATACAAAATTAGTGTTTTTCACAAAAAAATTAAATAATATATTAATATATTGCATTCTTAGATAATTACTTATAATTTAAGTAAAAACTAAAACAGTCACAACACTAACTCATACTTCAGTAATCAACAACCGAGCAAAACAAATTCAATATATAGTATAAAATAAATAACATTTGCAAATGGAACTAAAGAGCTACAGCTTCAAATTGAAAAAGCCGACCGTGCTATAAGATCATTACTGCCAGGATTGCCACACATCTCATCCCAAAATTGACTCAAATATCAATATTATCATTTACTCCAATAATACACTAACACCTAAAAAAAATTTTTTTTAACTTAATAAATACCCCTAAGTGAGACATAACAACCCCGAACTTGAACTTGAGAAAATTAAAAAGGCTTCCATCCTTGACCAATAAAACAAATCAGACCAATTTATTTATATATATACATAAATAATTGTGCAATAATACCAAGACCCCAAAAATTTATTAACTTTGAAACCTTGAATGGGGACAGACAATAAAATTCGTTTTGACAAATCAGATTGACTCGCTCTTGAAACTTCTTCTTTATTTATTTATTTATTTTGAATACTCACACACCTTGGTCTTAGTCTAGGTTCTTTATTTTTCACGCTTTTATTTAATTCCCAATCCTCCGCCATTACGTAATCAAAAAATGGTAGCATTGAAGTCAGTTTTTGAAGGGTGTTCAGTCCCGACTTACGTAACTCTATAATGCTTACAGGAATTCTATTTTCGGTCGCTCGACCTGTTTTTTCCTCTACTTAGGCTCTTAATCCCGTGTCTGTTATTAAAGCTAGGCTACAGATACAGTTCTCACGAGAATCAAGTTCCCTCAGACACCAACCAATGTCTCGCTTATTTTTCCTTTTCGCTTTACCTGATGCCAGAAATTAGCTGGCACAATAAATATCAATTTAGAGTATCACATCGCAAGACTTTCGTGGTGGCCTTTACAGTCATAACTGAAAACGTTTTGGGGGTCTCAAAGTCGAAAATCAAGTCTTCCAACATCATATATATTGTAACTTGATTCTTCTTTGTCTTGTCCTTTTTCATCGTCATCCTTTTAAAGGTGGTCTTCCTCCGCTTTCTTTTTTCAAATTAGAATGTTTCGCGTTCAGGTTTTGGACGGAGGAGCGGGGCGAGGTGGTGGAGTTCTTAATGAGCTTTCTACACTTCCTCACCAATTTCCAAAGTCTCAAATTTCTTTTCGAGTTTCCCTCCGTCATTATTCCATCCCATCTCATCTTACCTCGTTAATAACAAAACTTTTCCCGTCGGTGGTTTAGAAGATGATGCTTTAAATCTCATCTCATGAAGAAATGATTCAGATAGGACGGCAGCCAGCAGAAGAAGAATATTCAAGTACTTCCTGAAATAGAAACCGCTAAGATGGAAATTTATATGCCAAGATTTCATTTCATAAATAATGCACACTTTTGTGAAGAGTTTGTTTCATAAACATCACACCCTATTACAAGTCAAAAGTATCAGTCACGAATTTTTTTCTAAACACTTCAACAGACTGTATGAATACTACAGTAGGTTCTGAGAAGAACAGCTGTAGGAGATTATTTAGGCGGTTGAAAAGACCTGACAAAACCAGAAATGCGGCATCCGAATCTACAAAAGCGTGAAAACTTAAGAAAGCGAATAGACAAGTAGAGTTCGTTGAAAAGTAATAGTAAAAGTAATAATAATATATTTCTAATAGTATACCCATTTATAGTGTTTCAATATCCCCTTGTATACATATTATTTTAGAAAAGATTCTTATACTATTAGGTGAACCGAAAGTAATGTCAGTTCTCTTCGTTACACCTAATAAATCGGGCGAAAGTATACATTTCCCGGCAGTTATTCATAATCACCTTGGTGAATGTAAGAAATTACTGAGTATTCATCACATTTACCGGCTAGTGTATAAAATATACAACTAGTAATGAGGATATCAATCAAAATTAGCTCTGATTCTAGGCTTCTGTAGCTTCTCTGACAAAAAGGCAAGAAACTCAAGCAGCTGTAGTCGTCAGTAACAGTAAACGAACCTCCCAACGAGAAGAATACATCAGAAAAAGTGACAGAAGCCAAGAATCTGAGCTAACTTTGATTAAATTCCCCATTTCGAGTTAGGAATTTTATAAACTAGCCGGTAAATGTGATAAATATTCAGTAAATTAACTACTACACAACGCCTCCCGCTTACTTTAACCATAATATATTAATATATATACGTATGGTTTGTACGTGACCCGAAGGGTAGTATAGTATATATGTTACGGTAAAAGTGATAAATCAGGCGAATATACATAATTTCCGGCGATAACTCATGAGCTTGGTTAATGTGAAAAATTAACGAATATTTATCACATTCACCGGTTAGTTTATAAAATTCCTAACTCGAAATGGGGAATTTAATCAAAGTTAGCTCAGATTCTTAGCTTCTGTCACTTTTTCTGATGTATTCTTCTCGTTGGGAGGTTCGTTTACTGTTACTGACGACTACAGCTGCTTGAGTTTCTTGCCTTTTTGTCAGAGAAGCTACAGAAGCCTAGAATCAGAGCTAATTTTGATTGATATCCTCATTACTAGTTGTATATTTTATATACTAGCCGGCAATTTCTCACATTCACCAAGGTGATTATGAATAACTGCCGGGAATGTATACTTTCGCCCCATTTATTATGTGTAACAAAGAGAACTGACATTACTTTTCGGTTCACCTAATAGTATAAGAATCTTTTCTAAAATAATATGTATACAAGGGGATATTGAAACACTATAAATGGGTATACTATTAGAAATATTATTAATTTTACTATTACTTTTCAACGAACTCTACTTGTCTATTCGCTTTCTTAAGTTTTCACGCTTTTGTAGATTCGGATGCCGCATTTCTGGTTTTGTCAGGTCTTTTCAACCGCCTAAATAATCTCCTACAGCTGTTCTTCTCAGAACCTACTGTAGTATTCTATCATAAGTATATCCTCATTACTAGTTCTATATATTTTATATACTAGCCGGTAATTATCACTTACCAGCCTATTTATCACTTTTACCGTAACATATACACGTTATTACTTTTGGTCCACGTTCCCAGCAAGGTGTAACGTCACTTTTCAAACTGTCCCTCATCCATACAACGCTCGACCTTTTCTAAGAACCAATCTACCGTGTTATAGGAAGGTTATCCATACGCTTCCTTATACTACAATAAAAAAAGAAACTGCGCATTACAATTCCACAGTTAAATTCGAAACCTTACAACTAATTAATGATCCAAGGTTCAAATCGTGTTACACACATAATCAAAACAGCTACAACAACAACAACAAATCGTAACGAGCCTTACGTCTGACTGTGTTACCCCCATTCCGTTAATTTGAACACCTAACAACAAACGGAATTTGCATAACTTAGCGTTACGATATGAATCTTTATACTAATAATAATACAAAAAATAAATTATTTTATATAATTCCATTAGATTAATCATCTCCGCGTGTAGTTATTCGAAATCAGGGGCGTATCTATTAAAAAGTAAACCAGGAACCGATGGGTCCACGAGTTCCTTTCAATGTCACTCATTAATTACGAAAATTATCGCACGCACGTACTATATTATAGTGTTCGCATACTTCTATAATTCGTTAGAACGGAAAATTGAAAAATGAAAACAAAAGTCCGCTTTTAATTTGTAAAATTGATTTCAATTAATTGATAAGAATCAGCTTCCTTGCTATTATTCTCCTTTGTAGTCTATATAAATTTAATTATCCGACGAGAAGGTTGGTATTTGGAAAATCCGAGAGGAAACGCCCTTAACTCGGAGAATCGATAATGATGAAAAGGAAAATTGACAGATTGTCTGTCTGTCTGAGAGACAGTCGAAAGATTTTTCACGTTTTTATTTTTCTCTTTTCTATTTATTATTTCTTTCCTTTAACGAAAACTCGAATCTCAATCATCCACCGTAATATTATTATTATTATCATTATCATTAGCAGTAATTACAGTATTGTAAACGGAATAGTCATTCCACGGAGTAACGGTAAAAATCATTGGAAACGAATTTCATAATTGAACCCACCAATTTGTGACTTGGCGATGCTACCAAAAGCAGAAGAAATTTCTTTTTATAGACTTCTTTAAAACTATAAAACAAAGTTTAGTTTACGAGGGTGAGGGGTTGTTTGGTTTCACCGGAGGGGGTTGATTTTCGTAACTCTAACTATTCGATGTTATTGTTTAAGTTCTCGCTCTGCTTAAAGTCAACTTTCTCGTTTCAAAAGCTGCAGGAATCTTCAGTGGTTTGGTGTACCATCCTCAACAATTTTCATGAATTCTGGACGTCCACTGAATGCTTTTCGACATATCAAGTCAAAAATAACTTCCGATTAGACCGCACTAATACTGAAAAAACGTTCGTCGATTTAATTCGTAAATAGTTCAAACTTCCATTAGGATTTCGTTCCGAAAATAAAGTGCACGTTAATGTGAATTCATTTCAAAAATATTGCACACTTTTACTAAGATTTAATTAATTGATTCGTCCTACAAGCGTGCATTATTTATGAAAGTCGTTTCTCACGAGGTCGTGTTAGGATTTTGAAGTAAATTCTCCATCGAACTGTGCAGTATTTATGAAATGAATTCTTCACACCAGTGTGCAATACTTATGAAATAAGCTCTCTATAAAAATGTACATCAAGTGTAACACCAATTCATACAATTATTATTTTAAATTGCCGTAAGAACTCATATAAATCGCGTAAAAAAAGAATCGAGCGGAAAAGGTTCATTGACTCGATTCATAAATAGCGCCACTTTCCTTAGGATTTGGTTTCAAAAATAAAGCACACAGTTATGTCGAATTTATTTCAAAAATACTGCACACTTCCATTAAAATTTAAATAATCGGTTCGCCCTAAAATTATTTATGAAAGTCAGTTCTCATGGGGACGGGCAATAATTTTGGAATAAATTTCCCATTAATGTGTGCATTATTTATGAAATTAATTCTACATAATAGTGTGCAATACTTATGAAATAAGCTCTCAATAAAAGTTCACATTAGTTTTGAAATAAATAGGAACTCGCACAAATATTATTCCAAATTGGCGTATGGGCACAAATAAATCGCAAAAAAATTAGTGGAAAGAGTTCATTGACCCAATTCATAAATACTGCACACTTTTGTTAGGATTTGGTTTCAACAATAAGGGAAACATTTATGTCGAATTCATTTCATAAATACTGCACACTTTTAAACTATTTGCGAAAGTTCTCACGCGGACGTGAATACCTTTTGAAATAGATTCTCCATCAGAGTGTGCAATATTTATGAAACTGGGTTCTTCTACATTTGTGCATAATAGTGTTATCATTGATAGCCAATCGTAATAGTGTGCATTACTTATGAAAAAGCTCTCAATAAAAGTTTACATCACTTTTAAAATAAATAGGAATTCGCACAAATATTAATCTAAATTGGTGTATGGGCACAAATAAATCGCGTAAAAAGAATCTCAACAATGACTCAATCATAAATACTGCACACTTTTAAACTATTTGCGAAAGTTCTCACACGGACGTAAATTAGTTTGGGAAAAATTCTCCATCAGAGTGTGCAATATTTATGAAACTGGGTTCTCCTTCATTTATGTATAATACTGTGCAATACTTATGGAAAAAGCTCTCAATAAAAGTTTACATCACTTTTGAAATAAATAGGAATCCATACAAATGCTATTCTAAATTGCCTTACGGATACAAATAAATCGCGTAAAAAAAGAATCGAGTGGAAAACGCATGAGAGACAAATTATAATTTTAAAGCCTTTTTTTATACAGGATTTTATAAATATATACAATTCTTACAAAATATACACTCGGCACAAATGAATCGCGTAAAACAAGACTCAAATGCGAAACATGTGGACGAGGTGGTGAGTGTATTACTCGATTCTTCCAAAGATCGAACTTGAACGGAGTCATAGCCAAAGGAGTAACATTACTCTAAGCTGGAGGAATAAAAGAGAAGTGTTACTCGAAGGAAGGAGAAGAAAAAATTCTCGATTCCGTAGGTTCGTGATCGTTGAAACGTAAAAATAATCTTTTTTTTTTAGCAGACGAAACTTTTAATGCCAAATGTTCACCATAATAATCCACATAATCCGCCCTACTTATTTATTAGTGAATGTCACGGTTAAAACCTATGAACTCCTTTTGAATTTCTGAAGAAGGAAAAAATTATTGTTGAACTTCTTTTTCTCCACCATTTCTTAAATGTTTCATCTGAAGACCACGTTTTTGGACTGACGCGATTCTTTTTTGTACTTTAGTTTTGAACAAAAAATGTCAGAGGAGTGGTAAAGAGAAAAAGGATTTGCCAGGAGATTATTGACAAACATCCGGATGAACCGTTATTGTTTGTTTATTTGCTTTTGTTTCGCCCCCTTGGAGGAAGTAGAGAGAAGAGTTATGAAACAAAACAACTGAGAGGCTAGAGTATGACATGATAAAATATACTGTATATTCGGTGAACCCAAAAATAATGTCGGTTCTGTACGTTAAATGTGTTTGCTACGATAAATCAGGCCAAGATACAGGCGATCATTCACAATCACCAACTAACCCTGGTTGATGTGACATTTCACTGAGAATTTATCACATTTACCGGTTAGTTTATAAAATCTCCAATTCGTAGTGGGAAGGTAAATCAATTGTAAATCCCGATTGGTTTTCCTGAATAATCGACAGGAATCATAAACGTATTGATCCATATAGATTATATTTCTTTCCGGTGTAAATAACACTCCTTGCAAGTGTGCATTACTTTTGAAATGAATTCATCATAAATCTGTGCATTATATATATGAAAATGTAAAATAATTTCGAGAGAATGAGATATAAATCGATAACAATTATCAGACTTGTGTGGTTAATTAGAAACTGAGGATTATTTGTTAAATTCCCCATTTCAAGTTAAAGATTGGCCGGTAAATGTGATAAATATGCATCAGTTTGTCACATAACCCACGCTTAGTTGGTGACTAGTATTAATCGTTAGAAATTATTTATGTACTCACCTTATTTATCACTTTTACCGTAACAAATATACAATATCATAGTTCGGCTCACATATATATCGTATACAATATGGTTTATATAATATATTACGGTAAAAGTGATAAATTTGGCAAATATTCATAATCACCGTCTAAATAAATGTGACAAATAACCTCGTATTTATCACATTTACCGTAATATATTATTTAAACCATATTGTATACGATATATATGTGAGCCGAACTGTAATACTGTATATTTGTTACGGTAAAAGTGATAAATAAGGTGAGAACATAAATAATTTCTAACGATTAATACTAGTCACCAATTAAGCGTGGGTTATGTGACAAATTGATGCATATTTATCACATTCATTTCAAAAGTAATGCACACTTGCAAGGAGTGTTATTTACACCGGAAAGAAATATAATTTATAATGATCAAATAAGTATATGATTCCTGTCTATTATTCAGCAAAACCAATTGAGCTTGAGGTTGAGACAACCTACCGAATATTTATCACTTTTACCGGCTAGTTTATAAAATTTCTAGCTCGTAACGTGAGTAAAACTTTCATTAAATTCCCCACCTCAAGTTAAAGATTCTATAAACCAACCGGTAAATGTGATAAATACTCAGTAATTTTTCATATTCATCAAGGTTAGTCGGTGATTATGAATAATTGCCTGGAAATGTATACCTTCGCCCCATTTATCACTTTTACCGTAACCTATATATTTGGTGTTAACGCACAAAATCGACATTATCTTCCTAATAATATGTATTTATACTTTAAGTGAGGTCCTTAATTAATAGATTGGCATTTTGTTTATTTTGGATAAAAATGGAAACCGCACAAATTCAGACCAGAGTCATTCAATTGAAATTTGTGGTCAGCTGCGCTACTTTCTGTCCGTCGATTCGGTTTTCATTGGTAGATTGGTTCAAGTCTTCACTTATTTAATGGCATAATGATATGTTAGCTTATCATCTTAGATCATTTTGTCCTCATCAATGAATTGGTATTTGCGTTTTTGCGAATTATGGTCTGAAGGGTTGAGGATGCACGACATCTTGTCAGGAGTCGACTCCAACCTAGAAGTCTTGGAGCTTTTTGAGACAAAGATTTTGTGAATTATGATCAGTTCATCCGAGTGGTCGTAAGTATATCCTGCAGTAAAGGAGCCATTTGGCAGATCCTCTATCGTGCTCCTCTGGACTGACTGGTCATCCTAATCCTCTCTCGTCAATGGACGTAATGACCATAGACCACAATCTTGACACAAACTACTCGACTGTGTCCATGCTTCTCTTAGTTTACTCTTCCTCCTCCTCTTTGTCCCGTCTTCTTTCCTTTTCTTTTCTTTCTTCTAGTTTTCCATCTGATCTTTATAAAAGTGTGCATTATTTTTGAAATGAACTCAATGACGGTGTGCAATATTTATGAAATGACATCTACACAAGTGTGCATTACTTTTGAAATAACCTCTTGATGGCAGTGTGCAATATTTATGAAATACTTCTCTACACAAGTGTGCATTACTTTTGAAATAACCTCTTGATGGTAGTGTGCAATATTTATGAAATAACTTCTCTAAACAAGTGTGCATTACTTCTGCAATGAGCTGTTAATGATAGTGTGCATTATTTATAAGATTACTTCTCCACAACTGTGCATTACTTTTGAAATACCCTCTTGATGGCAGTGTGCAATATTTATGAAATGACTTCTTAATAAAAGTGTGCGATACTTTTGAAATAAGCTCTTCATTAAAGGATGTGAGTATATTGATGGTGCCTCTCTAAATCGTCCTAAACACATCCTCTGAGTAATCCAAACAACAATATTCACAGAACAGAACGGAAGAAAGTTAAGATACTATCGCCCCGGGCGTGTAAATTATACTCATTAATGAATTAATTAATATTAATTATTTATTTTGAGTAATTAAAAGATTACAGGCATCCTTTGGTTATTGTCTCATGACGCGAAATTGTGTAATCCGACTCCTGGTACGATGATGACAAATTTCAGGTTTTTTGTTTCTTTTTTGAATCTGATCGAGACAACATCTGTTCAAACAGATCATCTTAATAAACTCTATTCTGACTGGAATCATTCTCCAAGAATTTCTCACTAAAACGGAAAATCTGTTTTCCTTCATGGCGTAAGAGTGACTCAGGGTGAGGCGGTACTACTACCTTTCAAAATGGCGTCATAATTCTTTTCCGCTATCCACAAATTATGTTCGTTTGACTGTCTCTCGAATTTATACATCCGTACAGTATATCGAAGGGGTGTATCTTCGTTTGCTACTTCCTTCCTAGGTCATCTACCCGTTTTCAGTATTGGTCTCTCACGAATATTCTGGTTTTGACGCTTTTGGGCATCTTGGTGAGTCATTCCAAACTTCTTGAAGACGTTTGAATCAGTTTCCTCTAATTATCAAGTTCCGGAAGTACCTGAATATTATCTTGCTGACGTTATCTGGAGCTTTCAACCAGCTGTAGGGATCTGGAGTGGTGGAGAGCTTGTTGTCAACTGCCCAGTGCACTTTTTAAAAAAATGTGCATTACTTTTGAAACGAGTTCTTCATAGCAGCGTGCAATATTTATGAAATTGATTATTTTAATGGTGTGCATTATTTATGAAAGTACGTCTCTATAAATGCGAGCATTACTTTTGAAATGAGCTCTTTACGACAGTGTGCAATATTTATGAATTACTTCTCTGAATAGTGTGCATTATTTATGAAAGTGCTTCACTAGAAATGTGCATTACTTTTGAAATAAGCACTTTACAATAGTGTGCATTATTTATGAAAGTACTACTTCAAAAAAGTGTGCATTTGAAAAGAGCCCTTCGTGAGAATGTGCATTATTTTTGAAATTACTTGTTTGCACAGTGTGCATTATTTATGAAAGTATTTCACTAGAAGTGTGCATTACTTTTGAAATAAGCTCTTTACGATAGTGTGCATTATTTATGAAAGTACGTATCTATAAACGTTTGCATTGGAAAAGAACTCTTAAAATGAACTTTTGAAAAGAGCTCTTCGTCATAGTGTGCACTACTTTTGAAATTACTTCTCTATAAATGCGTGCGTTACTTTTGAAATGAGCTCTTTACCACAGTGTCTTATATTTATGAAAATACTTCTCTAAAAGTGTGCATTACTTTTGAAATAATGTTCATGACAGTTTGCAATAATTATGAAATTACTTCTTTGAATAGTGTGCATCACTTATGAAAGTACCTCTCTATAAAAGTGTGCATTTGGATAGAACTCCTGAAGTGAACTTTTGAAAAGAGCTCTTCGTGACAGTGTGCATTATTTTTGAAATTTAATTTTTCTATTAAGAAGTAAATTATTTATGAAATTGTTACTTTCTTTGAAACTGTGCGTTACTAAATGAGATAAATCGCATAAAACAAGACCCAAGTGAAAAATATCTGTACAAGGTTGTAAAAGAGTTCCATGACTGTTATTATTGCAAAACTCGAACGGCGTAACAGCCTAACAAAGACTAACATCATCACTAACTTGGATAGGAAATCATTCCGGTGGATAAATGAGAGAACAAACGTTTAGAAAAGATCCGAAAAAAACGACGCGACTAATATGTGACAACCACACGAGAGGACAACATCGAGGGAAAGACCTCGGACTTGTAAAGCGGCCCCCACCTGTAGGCCCCCAGCCCCTAGCCCCCACTCAAACACCACCGATTTCTGGTCTACTATTCACGTGTGCAGCCTGCCAACGACTTCAGTGCATGCAATCGACGCAATACGAGAGACGTTCAACCGTCGTCGTAGTCTCACATTGTTCCGTGCTCTCGGCGAGTTCGCATCGCAAAAGTTTTCCGCCGGTTTTCGCTATCAAACAACCACGAGAATTTTCCAGAATTTTCTTATCTCACCAGAAATTCTCCTTCCGTGAATTTGTTTTCCTTTTTTTCTTTCTAAACAAAAACAAATTTCTAAATTTTTCTTTTCGATTTCAAAAACGTTTTTGAAGTGTTCAGTGTTACTTGTGATCAAACAAAAATTTTATTACTGGATTCGTTTAGACTTATCAGTGGACGACGTAGAAACCGTTAACCAAATAAAAAGGATAAATTCTAAAATTTGGACCTTAAGAAAGGAAATAAAACCGAAATTTGAAATCCAGGTAATTTAAAAATTTTTCTGTTTACTTAAAATCAAAACAAAAAAAAAATTTTCAAAATCGAGAATTGTCACTCGAGTAATAATATCGTGGGATTCAAATCCAAATTTACAAATTTATTTACTAACAACTTCAAATATTCTCTAAATTTCGATTTAAATTTCTCCAACAACCTACTTCCACCGCTTTCTATTCTCTTTCCCGCCTTAATCTTGTTTCTTTTGTACACTGTTGCCGTTAACTGTATCACGATCACAAAATTTACTTCCAACTTCGAAATAACTTAAATTATACTAAAAATTTATTTAAAATCTACTCAAAAAAAATATTTCTCGATTCATTTTATTATACATATACTGTATATATAAATTACTATTAATCTGCTACCACGTGTTCGGTAAAACTTCTAGAAACTGACGTTTAAAGATTTTAAGATTTAATATACATTTGACGAGTTAGTGAAAACAAAATCAAATTGAATAGATAAATAATATAAATAACTATTATATAGTATTGAAGGAGAGAAATTGGGTTAGTGTCTATGGCGTTAGCTGGGTACTTACAGCCATTTTCGGATTCAGACTGCAGCTTAGTCAAAACAGTTGGGAGAACCTCAAATAGATTCAAATGATAAAAGCGCCGCATTATTAAGTTAAAAAATGGCCGGCGTTTAGGTTGTTTCTTTAAATACCTAAATCCAAGTTTATTTATTTATATTTAGTGTTTCATTTAATTTAGTTGTTGTTGTTGTGACTTAGTTTGATAACGTTTATGGAAAATTTTCTAAGCGAGAAACGTTTCTAGAAATCGTTTGTAATAAAAATGCAACGACTATCAAACTTGTTTTTGTTTTTAAAATTTATGCCAATCTCTCTCTCTCTCTGGTTTTATTTTATTTATTACAAAGAAGAGAATTATCGCGGCTCTAAAAATTCTATTCTTGACTTGAGAAGAAGGAAAAAGGAAAGAAAGAAATCAAAAGAAAAGTGGAAAATATAACGTTATCAAGAGTTACGTAACTAGTGATAAAATTAAACGATGATGTTAACCGCTGAACGCGATAATTCCATTCGTGGTTGATTCATCCTTCGCTTTTGTTGAACATAATAAAATGAATTTTTTTTATTCGTTTGGACCTCCATAGTTCAATGTATCCGTGACTTCTCTCTCTCTCTAGAATAAGCGAATGAGTGATTAAATGCTACAATTAGAAGCTAATTATTTCACAATGCAACTCTTTCAAGCTTAAACTGGGATCAATGACAGGAGGAGAGTAGGTGAGGCTTGTCTATTGGCACAAGGAAGGGTGTCGTAGCCTTTTGTTGCTAAGGCCTAACTTCGAATTAATTTACTTCAACTTGCCAAAAATTTTTGTGGCCCCATTCCTAATCCCGTTTAGTCACTCTTAGGTATAAGGGATCTCACACTCACAACCATAAAGTTTCTAGTCAGGTGCTTTGATCATTACACCTCAGGCCTCCCACTCAACTTGCCAGAACAAAATTTTTTTTTTGGGTTGTTCACTCACACAACCTTGAACCAAATGTTCGACTTGAAATTTATTATTAAACGAAACAAGTAGTTTAAGCCCCCGCCCGCCCCACCCCGAAAATCAGTCTTCTCAAATGTTATCTAACACGGATATAAATATTTTCTATTCTCCATACGATGCATTGCTGTGTGACGTCAAAGGCAAATACAAGAATTTCGATAACGGTTTCTTGTAAACCGGAAGTCGATTTGAAAATCCGAAACTTCCGTTTGATGTCTTCCCCGTCAAATCCTGTCGCATTCTAACCGAATCAGCTTTTCTTCGACTCGAATCGCGTTTTCCTCGTTTCGAAGCCGATTGGGTCAAGGACATTGCCCTAACCCCGTCATTTCTGCAGTCTGCTTTACTTGACTCTTATCAAAGACCAAAGTTACGTTAAAATAGAATAAATAAGTGGAACGATAATATTTAGACTTTGTTAATAGTTTTCCCCCGAGAGATTAGCTTACTTAAAAGAGAACAAAAAAAAATTCTCGATTAATCTGAACGCCATCTTGAATCCGATAATTGACTGTGTCCAAGCGGGATTTGTGGTATATGACGACTTATTCGGAGGGTACACAATCGAGAAACCAGAACAAGAAACTCTTAAGCGGGGGCGTAAGCCCAGGTTAATGATGACCCTTATGCAACGAACGAACAAAAACTATTTGACCTCAATGTAGATGGAATAACGAAGTTCAAAATTCCTGCGAGGAGAAGTCCCGTTAGAGTCGTTACCGGGCGATTACATCACCACGTTTCATGGATCCCGCCACGTTTTTATCTCGTTGGTCACAGCTTGGATCTAGAATATCAATATAATAAATCCTTTTTTTTTCATTTCATATTACAAATCTCCCTCTCCGTCCGTCTGCCTCCCCGACAAACGTTCGAACTGTGATTCATCACAAAACAAAATCGAAATCCTCCCAGTTTCTGGGTTATCGAATCCGTTGAACTATCATCGTGATTTCTGTCTTGCATCGATATGAATAAAAAATCTCAGTATATTGTTCTCTGACTGTTTTATAATAAGCCTGCCAGTGGAAAAAGACGGTGGCATTGAACGCGCCTTATTATGTAATCATTGCGTCATCTTCTTCGCTGAGAAGAAAAAACTATTTAAAAAAATAAATAAATAATTAGATAAAGACGACAGATCGAGATGCAGTCCATGCATTCCCTTAAATCCCTTCGAAACCGCATAAAAAAAAATCCTTTTCCATTTCTCCGTCTCTTATTGATCCTTTAGTTTGTTTGTTTATTTATTTATGGTGCAGTTTGCCAAACGAGATATTAATACTTCACAAATAATTTGTTGTCATTGGTCCATATTACGAAACAGGAGAGAGAGAGAGAGATTTCAAGGTTTTCGATTAGTAACAGGAAAGTAAATCGCTAGCTAGGAGCAAGGAGGCAGGCAGGCAGGCAACAACAACACCAAGAAATCATGGGCTATTAATTTTCAAATTCCATTTATGTGAGCGGGCGATTTTCTCCCGAAATGACGTCACCACGTAACATTGTGAAATCATTATCGGGAAGAAAAATATAATCTGTCGGGGCTCGGGAGAGATTCAGATACGAATTCATCAAAATATAATTTGCAAAAGAATGGTTGGAGTTTGATAACACTGATAACGTATCGCATGAAAGAAAGTAAATCCTTTTTGAAATGAGTGTTAGCGCTTGCACATTTTTTTTATACATATATATAAAATTCAGTTGAAATTGAATGAATATCGAGATATCGTGAGCGGATTATTCGAATTCTTTTCAGTAGATAAATCTTACTTAATAGATTGATTGAACTGTGAAGTTTTAGATTTCTTTGCAGGATGGGAGGTGAGATTTCTTTTCTTTAAATAAAGTTATTAAAATAAGCTTACTTATGTAAAATATCGCGTTGTTTGTTTAAAACTACACTAAATTAACGTTTCGTCTGTCTGACTGTTGTGAATATTAACAAACTGTTACTGTACAACTGTTAGGGATTAGGAAACTAAGGATTCATAACATACAAACTTGGTTTTATACCTGATGAGGCGCCGCAGATGAAGACACTGTCCTTCGTGGAAGAAGAAATGGCGACAATATTCTCTTTAATTATAAACGAGATAACTTCCATTGTTACTGTGCTGAACAACTGTTACAAATTGACAAAGTGAGGGTTACTACCACCAAAATATGGTTTTATACCTGGCGAGCCACCACAGATGAAGACACTGTGGTTCGTGGAAGAAGACGACATTATTCTCTTTAATTATAAACGAGATAACTTCCACTGTTACTGTGCTGAACAACTGTTAGAAATTAACAGGCTAAGAGTTACCGCCTCAAGAACTCGGTTACCTACTGAGGCACCACAAATGGAGACATTATCCTTTGTGGAAGGAGAAATGGCGACAATATTCCCTGTAATCACAAAACGAATAACTTCATTGTTACTGAGCTGAACAACTGTTAGAAACTAACAAAGTGAGGGTTACTACCACCAAAATATGCTTTTATACCTGATGAGCCATCGCAGATAGGGACATTGTCATTCGTGGAAGAAGAAATGGCGACAATATTCTCTTTAATTACAAAACAGATAACTTTCATTGTTACTGAGCTGAACAACTGTTAGAAACTAACAAACTGAAGGTTACTACCACTCAAATATGCTTTTATACCTGGGTAAGGCACCGCAAATGGAAACACTATCGTTCGTGGAAGGAGAAATGACGACAATATTCCCTACCGTTATAAAGCAGATAACTTCATTGTTTAGACACAGTTATGGCGGTCGATTAGGTTGAATTCACCCCAGAGTATTATTATCCTTTTATAAAAATAACATTTCATTGCGAAAGGTTAAAAATAAAAGTGAAGAGAGGTTTCCTATAATTGCTACTTCAACTCCGAACGTATTACTTAAACTGTTAATTGAGTGTTAGCTCATCAGCCTCTCATCTCTCAGTCACTCAGAGTTTTTCTTAATATATCAAAATCTCCAATTTATACTATGTTTGAGGTCTTGGAAGCTCAGTGAAATAAGAGAACTCAAAAACAAAAGGTGTGGAAACCAAAACCAAAACAGAAGGTGATAGTAGTTTGAACTAAGAGGGTTTATAAAAATTAGCATATTAATAATATTTCCTTATAATAATATTTAGTATATTTATTTATAATAACCATGGCGATTTAACATTTTATTTCCCCTTTGCTACTACCACCGAAGTCGACAGCAGAGTCCCAGCTATCTCGCAGAACGATCTCCCCTGTCTTCTTCATGGTATATTGGTGGTAGGTGACAGAACCATCATCCTAAGCTATTTCTTACAATAATGGATGACTAACCCATAAAATAGTGGTGGTGGTTTTGGGTTTAACAGGATGCGACAGGAGGATTCGAACTCACGACCATTTGCGTCCAGGTCAGGAACTTTAACCACTACACTACTCCTCCCACGACTAACCCATAAAATTGGTCGATAACAATAAACATAACGTTTCCTATTGTATACTAAAAGGTTTGTGAAGGAGAGCGAAGAGGACTTAGTTCTACTTCCGGTCAAATTTGCTTCAAACTACCAACTCCCAGTTACAAATCACTCCCGAAATTAAGACAACTTGGGCCCTAACTAAGAATTCCTGGACCTTAATCAATTCGCAACTTTTTAACACGAGATTATTCCTTACAGTATAAATATTTATTGAATTTGCTGATGTTACGGAAGTAAAAATTTCAAGAATTTAGGAGAGCAATGACTTTTAATAAATTTGCCTTAAAGTCCTCTACTTCTCTCTCTCGGTTCTTAATTGAAATCGATATCTATCAATAACACGTGTAAACTCGTGTTGACTTAAGCGCCGTTTCCAGGAGGGCAAAACCTGTTAGTCCTTCCCAAGGTTGAGGACAGCGTATTTTTAATTAACGGTTATTCTCTTACAAATATTAAGAGAAACTAACACGTGGGAATGGGTGGCGTAAGCTCGTATTAACAGCCGTAAATAGACAAATTATATAATATAATATCTATAAAAAAGAGATTTATTGTCTGCGTTTCGCGTTTTGTTTATAAGAAAAAATTATTTTCGACAAAAAATTTTTATAGCTTTCTAATTTGCATAGAAACTTGCCTTTGGAGATGTTTGGCAAAAGTCAAAAATGTTGAATTATTCCCTCGCCTAATTTACCGTTTGTCTTATTAGCATGTTGGACCCACGAAAAAGTTGACTGATTAATACCGTTTCGTTTGATCCGAGTATTTTGAACCGTTGAAACCTTTTAGTGTCAGTCTTTGAGAGCATTTTGACATGTTTCAGTTGAAACGGCCGCTGGGAATTTGTTGATAAACCGCCGGAGGGAATTATGTTTGAGAGGCTCTCGACTCAAGGGTGGAAAGAGGAGGAAATTATTTCACCCTTGAAAAGCAAGGATTCGACTATTTTAGCTACAACCGAGCTAGAAAGGAAATGTCAGCATCAGAACGATTCCGGTGTCGTTTCCTCTGATGAAAAGACATTTTATGGGAATGTGTGCATTATTTATGAAATGAGCTTCTCGGTATTTGCGAAATAAAAAGGTCGACATCGAAAAATTAATATAAATAAGAAAAATGAGTATAGATTACTTCTTAAAATAATTATAAGTGTGCAATATTTATGAAAGAATCGAGAGGTCTGTGGTGTAGTGGTTTTGGCGCCAGCTAAGAAGTTATAGTCGCGAGTTCAATTCTTCCTCCCGAATCCTCTTACACCCAAAAAAGGGATAAAAACGGGATAAAAACTTTGTTATACTTAAGAAAGAATCTTCAGTGAAGTGTGCATTACTTTTGAAAGAAGAAGTAGGACAACGTTGAGGAATCAAACGAAGATGTGTAGAATTGCGAGGTTAATAACAGCTTAATTGTTGACGAGAGACACTCCAGACCCAGGCGAACAAACAGACGTATAGCCTAATTCCTAGCCTAATTTCAATTAATTCGTGTGGGATGTTTGAGTGAAATTAGCGAGTAGTCATTTGTGACAGGAGGCCAAAGACACACACACATACGAACCACTTAGCTGACCAGTGAATCGAACAGTGTACAGAACCCATCAAAGTAATTCGTGTAAACCACAGAGGGATTCTCGGGCGTGAAAATTTCCAGAAAGTCAGGGAGTCCGTCTGTCTGTCGAAATCGTGGTACGACCCAAGAACGGCCTTTTAGAGTTACGCTTGCGTACACTGGTTTAACTTATAAATTGTCACGTATTTATATATACAAGGGCATAGCTGGGAGATCTATATTTTGATGAGGCTCACGTCCAGAAAATGTTTTCGCGAAGTTGGCTTCAACCTTTTTTAGCCTAACCGCAAGCAGAAGTTGTTATTTAGTCTTATTAAGCAATTTGTTTCATATTATTATTTCGTAACCGTCTGAAATTTGTTCAAGTTTGAGCATGCACTCGGTCGGTGACACGCACACCACGGGTTAATCACCTTTTGTTCGGCCTTTTTTTTTCTCTCTCTTCACTCTTTTTATCCATTTTTTCGCGCTCTATGATTGCGTAAAACCTTTTGTGAGAAGGTCAATAAAATAAAAATCCTGCTTAGACACTCGCATAAGTTAAACGCCGATTACGATATTCCAACAGGTTAATGACCGAAACATTCTGCCAATTCTGATGTTTGCGTTATTATCGATCGCGGAAATAAAATTAGGTTTTTTTTTATTCGGTCTTTTGGGAAGTCATTTCGGTTGTAATTTTATTTTTAAATTCGGTGATTAACTTCGCTGACTAATTGTCGTAATAACAGATGGACAGTTATCATTCTCCGCGGTTTCTTCTCCTTTCCAACGGGAGTCACTCTGTGTTTGTGAAATTAGGAGCTCAATGAACTTTCGATTAAACTTTTTTATTTACTCACACTCAAGTTTCTGGTTTTGTTTGTTTTTTTATCAGCTCTTTTTTTGTGCGTTTTTTTTTCACAAAATGACAAATTGTGATATTCAACTTAACAGGTGTAGCGAAAGGTTTCGAACTTTTCGAAAAATTTTCGGTTAGGAAATGAAGTGGTCACGTGCTCGTTTCACCTTCAACGGTTCTTCTGAATAAAAATCCTCTGGTTTCGGGTGTCACCTGTAATCGAGATGTTGACTGCTCGACTACCAAATAAAAGGTCACCGGGAACCCGAGGCGGTTCGTCTACTCCCACCCGCCAACTCCTGAGGCTGTGACGTGGGTCTGTGCGCCAGATAAAAATCCTCCTCAGAGTCAGGTCGACTAATAATTGTTCTACAAACAGGTGATAATTGGAACTTGAGAAAATAATAAATAAATAAATAAATATTAAATTTTAATCCCGTTTTTCACCCTTGGGTATAACAGGATCCGGGAGGAGGATTCGAAATCACGACCATAACTTCTAGTCGAGAACTTCAACCACCACACCACACGCCTTCCGCTAATTGGGACTTACAAAAACGTGAAATAGTTTCTTGAGAAAACTGTGCATTATTTTTGAAATATTGGTGAAGAATTGAATAACCGGTTCAAAGATCACAAGCTAAGATCTCAAAATCTCTGGAACTTCTTTAATGAGATACTTTACAATGGCTGTCGTATGAAGGACAGTATTTAGCATCTGTCTTTGGTAGCAGCTCACATTTTTCAAAATTTAAACCTCCAAACTAGCCTGACATTCAATTCATCCAATTTCATTGTTCACCGACTTAACTATAAACCCACTCAAAGACACAAAAACTTGACAAATTACCTAGAAAGACGTACCAGGGTGAGAAGAACACGTGATGGAAATGATCCCACGTGATCTGATGACGGTCGAAGTCAAAAAAAATTGTTGGAAGGGTTGAAATTCGACTCCATCTTCCAACCCTTTGGGGTGGGTTGCGTAGGATTCAATCAGGAGAGAGAGAGGCTCTTGGATTTCGACTCTTTTCACCTTTCAGAATTGGAAAATGTGAGAAAAATGGGAGGAAGTGTATCAATTAGGTTCTTTCGCGGAATGTGGATCTGGAGGCTGATTTCTACATCCATGTAAACTTGTCTAAAGAGTCATTGTACCGTAATTTGAGTCTTCTGTTTGATTAAATTCCATTCTTCACTCTTTTTATCGTCGTAAACAAAAATATTTTTTTGTCTTCTTTTAGAAAAAAGTAAAACAAAAAAAGATTTTCGTCGAAGCTTTACACGCGATTATTTCCGAGAAAAGTTTGCATAAAATTTTCCTGATTTTTGAACGTTGACCTTGTTTATGCACATGCTTTATTACGTATGAACTAATCAAAATATAGATAACGGAGATTAGTATCAAAGTAATTGATATGTAACTACGTCGAACGCAAACAAGGCTCCTCAAAAGTGGGAAAACAATTGAATCACTCATGCGAAGATTGTGTCACGGAAAATGGCGGAAGGCGGAAATTTGTTATCTTTCGAAAAGCGTTTCGGGTCTTGGAACGAGACGTAGCACACTTATTCAGGATGTGCAGTGCGGTTACTAAGTTCCAATTAGACTTCAAATCGATCGTGACACCTTCCAAGCTAAGAATAACAAAACGCGAGTTAGCTACAGCCTTTGGTGTAGAGTTTACGAAAAGCAAAACGTTGGAATAAGTAATCTGATGACTTAATCAGTTACCGCAATCGCCATGGCTGAAAAATAAAGGCCACCAAGACAGAGTGCCGCGTTTCTCTCTTTTGTTCTTCCTCTTCTTGTTCTTTTATCTTCTGGAAATCGGAGCACATTGGTACCGGAATCGTTTTAAAAAACGAAACGGAACTTGTGACGAAATGAACTCAATTTCGAATGTGGAGAATGAGTAACGGTCGCCGTTTATTGTTTATGATTTGAGGCCAATCGTGAATCGTGGCTTATGAACTACAAACAAATGACTCAGTCAAACGCCATGACTTTGATTTTCGGCTCTCACGTCGCTTTTTCCAAAACGAAAAGGAAGGAAAGAAGTAAGCACGCAACAACCTTCACCCCTTTCGAGGTCTCAATGCTATCATGCAAAGTTGGTATTCCTGAGGTAACTTTGGAGCTACTAGGCTTACTGTTATCTTAACACTCTTTATTTGGAGTCCGGCTCGGATTTAAGGTTTTAAACCTATTAGACGGTTAGTTTTAGGTTTGAGACAGGGTTTCGAATGTTTTTCATTCGGCTTCTAAGGACCGAAACCTATTTTCGCCACCCTTTTCGCTCTTTTGAGCCTTTTTTTAAGCTCCATCTTCCTGACTCGGTATTTCTTTATCCTCTCTCTCTGTGGGACTATTCTTTCAGGCTTCTGGTTTCTGTACTAAAGTCAAATTGTCTATTTTCTACCTTAGAAAACCACGATTCTATGAATTTTCTTGAGTACTTTCCCGTGCCTTCCGATTTTTTGTAAACTAGTCTTCTGTCCAACCGATGCGCATTACTTATGAAACGCATTCCTCATAACTGTGTGCATTATTTATGAAACGAGCTCTATGAGCCTTATACCCAGTTCTCTCACATACTTTTTGACTCCATAAAGCACACAAATATTATTCTTCAGAAAGCCTTTGAATATCCGACTGTACCTACTCCAGACATCCGTGGATGATAGACAACCTCATTCCTGCATGTCATTCCGTAGCCTTTCTCTTCTCTTAGTCCAAACCAAGAACCTTCCTTTTACTCTATTTTATTGATTAATATATCAAAATAATTCTCTTCAAAGACTGCTATTAACTCAGCAGCTCACGAATCGCGTGTGAGATTGATTTATAAAACTCGCTTAAAATTTGACAAAAATTTCACACAAACACACGCCGACATAAATTATTCAACAATTTCTGGAGAGAGATTGGGAGGGAGGAATGGCAAATGAAGGTGACAGACAACAGGATTTAAATTTAAAAAGGCGAGGACGTTGAACTGAGTTGGTAGTACACGGGGCACGATGACATCACCAAAAGCTAACGAAACAATGGAACTTGACTTGAGCCAAACTAAATGACTCAATTAAATCATTTTGCAAAAGGGAAAAAGAAAAGCTCAAAGACTACATTTAATGAATTTACAAAGATAATGAAAAAAAAAATAAAATAAATAAATAAAAATAATCCGAGACTATTACCGACGTTTCATTTTTTTTTTATTATCCTCTATATGAAAACAAAAAAAGAAAAATGGACGTCAAAGATTTTTATTATGCAGTTAGTAAATCTCCTTTTTTTTTAATATTAATTTATGGCTAATGATATTTACAACTGAAATAAATTAATTTATTGGCAGTTCTCCTGTGGGATTTTCCCAGGGTAGACATTTGGGAACGGAGAAAGAAAGAAAAACTTTTTGTAACAAAGAAAGAAGTGACGGTTTTCTATTTAGTGCAACATCATTGTCATTGGAGGACATCCAAAGAATGTAGGAAGTATTTGGGTTCAGCTTTTTTTTAAAAAATCGGGAATAAATGACATCGCTAATGTATTTATATAACACACTGTGAGAAAGTTGTCCCCATCCTCCCCACCCACCCCTACCCCCGAAGAAAATATATGATGATCCGAAAAGCTTATTAGAGAACCTTTAAAACTATTTATTTTTATTAAGTTTTGAATTGAGAATGAAATATTTGAGAACTGTTCTCTCTCGGGAACCCAGAAATTTAGGACATTAACCGAGTCGAAACACAGAGACACGGAGTTGATCTAAGGAGCTTAGCCTCTTTTGTGACATGTGTCTCCCAAACTGAGGCCTCATGTGTTTTGATTTGTGGGATAGTCTTTTAAGTCACGAAAGAAAACAATTTACTCTGATGGAGTGAGTTAGTTGGTCTGGCTTTAAGAGGTTTAGTGTGGGGAAACAAACTCGTGTCTTAGTTCCAGAGAGTGGATAAAGGAAATAGCTAGAAGAGGAGAAGGGAATAGTAAATGGAAATAACTAAAAATGATAAATCGAGCGAATATATATAAAATACCCGGCGATTATTCATAATCACCGATTTGATATATGATACAAATCAATATTTATCACATTTACCGGCTGGTTTATATAATCACCAACTTGTAATGGGAGTTAGGCTATCATGAGCATACCACTCTTAGATGCAGTACCAACAACCATAATTTAATGGAGTTAGCCTGTTAGTATTGTGATGATGGTTATGATTACAATTATGAAACAATTTGCTTAGTTTGTGTTTTTTGAACCAAACAAAAAAACTGTTTTGAAAGTTCGTCTTCGGCATAAGTGATGACACGTGATTTTTGTTTTTGAACTTTTGCAAGGTCGCGTAAAACTTGTCACCATTCATCCCCCAGAATTTTTCTGTTTCCCCGTTCGAAACGCTGAAAAGGGAAAACCTTGAAAACGCGCACATAAAAAAAAGAACGTGAATTTGTGCTGTTCGAAACAAAATCTCAGGCCGGCGTTCGATGCGAATGGAACGGGGAGTGAAAGTAGAAATTCCATTGTCATTAAAAAATCTCGATATGCAAGCCTAATCATTCCATTCATTCGATTAAATTTGAACCTGGTACGAAACCTGAACGCACAACATTCGAAATCCGTCCCGTGTTTTTGGAGTGTTCGTGAAAATGTTTTCCTCCCCAACCAACCCCCCGACCACCCTACCCACCCCCTCTCTCCTGACCGTCAGATGGTACCGATGATGAGTACCTGATGACTCGAAAGAATTTTTTTTTCTGTTTTTAGAAAGTTACGTCAGTAAGATTACCTCACAGGAGGCTGTACACTAATAATTATACCAACGAAGAATTCATTTCATAAATATTGCACACCAAGGTGTATAGTATGATCATTAAAAACGAGAGTTAGTATCCATATTATAGGGACCAGAAAGTAATATTGTCTGTATTGCTACGGTAAAAGTGATAAATCGGGCGAGTGTATACATAACTCCCGGCGATTATTCATAATCACCAACTAACCTCTGTAAATAAGACAAATTACTGAATATTTCTCACATTCACCGGCTAGTTTATAAAAATCTCCAACTCACAATGGGAGATTTAATCAAAGTTAGCTCAGATGCATGACTTCTGTCACACTTTCCTCATGTATTCATCGTGTTGGGAGGTTTGTTCACTGTTACTAGCGAGTGGAACTGCTTGAAAGCTTCTCTCTTGAATATTACTAAACAATTATCACATTTACCGGCTAGTTTATAAATTTTGTTGCTTAGATGGTGTGTTGTAGATTTTATAAACTAGCCGGCGAATATGATAAATACTCATTAATTTGTTATATCAACCAAACTTAGCTGGTGATTATGAATAATCGCCGGGAGTTATACATATTCGCCTGATTTATCATTTTTACCGTAACGGACAGTTTTCCTGTTGGCAAATCACATCCTCGCGTAACTACTGGTTTCTAGTCGACCTGTATGTGTGTAGAAGAACGCTCCCACAAGCATATCAACAGAAACACGCAAACATTCTTTAGTATATGTATAGAATGTAGATAAATGAACCGGAGAGATCCTGGTAATAAATTTTTAGTTTCATATCTTCCAGCCAAAGAAACGGTACAGGTCTTGAGCTCACACTTTATTACTGTTTGCTTTGAAATGAGGCACAAGAACGAAATTACCGAACAAGTTGGTCACTAAAATGGTAAATGCTTGACTCAACCAAGTTTTAAATAAAAAAAATGATCAAAGTACACATAGAAACAAGTTAGCCAGAAGGTTAGTTGCCCCAAAACTGGGTTACATCCGCTATGCACCTGGGAAGTAACCTCTCCGACTTTATTACTTTATTTTGAATATTTGTTGTTGTTGTTGTTGTCTTCTTGTTACTCCGCAATCCATGTGTTTAACCTAATTTACATTTCGGACACATTCAGGCACCGGTTTACCTTTTTCCCTGTGCACTCTCTGTTTTCATCTGTCAGACATGTTCACTCACTCACTTCACCCTTAATTTCAAACTATCCGGAGTTCATACGTCTTGGCTAATTTATAACAGGCAGTCAGGCGAACAGGTGAATGATCTGTGACGTACATCACTCGGATCATGTGGGTCACGTGCTCACCGTAAACAAACAACCGACGAATTCTCTCTCTCTGTTGTATTCAAAAGCCAAAAAAAAATTTTTTTTTAAAGTTAGACCTACGCAACCGTGAAATTAGGCCAGACCAAAAGATAATTGAACTTTTTAAAAAAATTTCCGCTCCACCCCCCTCACCACCACCACCACCCTGAAACAATCCAAAAAAATTTTTTCTGAAAGGTTTTGACCCCTTTATGTAATCAAAATTTCCGGCTGTTGTGGTACTGACCTAACTCCTGCACTTACTATTATTTAACACCACTTCTTAAACCCCCGTCAATTCCCAAAACTGTAAATAAGGCTCACTCCTACAGCTGTGCAATAATTATGAAAGGAATGATCCATAAATTTTGCAATAGTTACGATATTATACCTTAAAACGTCCCTGCAATATTTTTAAACTCAATACCCTATTATACTGTTCAATATTTATGGTACAAATATTAGGGCGACCAAGAAATAATGTCGCTTTTGTGCGTTAGACTTAATATATCTTACGGCGAAAGTGATAAATCGGGCGAATACCGGCGATTATGTATAATCACCAACTCAACTTAACAAATGTGATCGGTTACTAAATACTTATCACATTTACCGGCTGGTTTATAAAATATCCAACAGATAATCTGAGAAAACTTTGATTAACTCCTAACAGAAGGTGGAGATTTTATAAACTAACCGGTAAATGTGATAAATACTTAGTAGTCATATAACATTTACCAAGGTTAACTGGTGATTATGAATAATCGCCGGGAATTTTATTCGAGCAATTAATCACTTTTACCGTAAAATATATTCAATATCACTTTCTGATTAATATACACTCAAACCTGTTTTTGTGCGATTTTTTAATGCGTTTTCTTTTATGCGGCCCGTATTCGCCGCACAAAAACAGGTTTGAAGTAATACTACATACAAGTGTGCATTACTTTTGAAATGAGTTTGTCATTAATCTGCGGGTTGGGTATTTAAAATATGGTTCGAGGGAATAAGAGATGAAAGTCGATCAGGACTGAACTATGGGGTTAATCAGAAACAGCGGAAATAGGAAGTTAGGAGTAGTATAGGTAGTATAAGAAAGTAGAGGAAGGCAGTATAAGGAAGTGAGGAACAAGTGACAGAACAGAGTAAACAAAGAATAATTCAAGACGTTCGAGTTCTGTCGTTGTGTTTGGAACCAAGTCTGCAAAGGTTGGCAAAACCGAAGGGACGCGGATAGGTACAAAAATGAGATGAAAGAAAAAATTTCTAGAAAAAGAGAGAAAGAAATAAATGCTAAGACTGGAAAGAGGCCATACTAATATGTCAGCCAGAAACAGAAAACGGAAACTGAGTTGGGAGTTAAGATGGCGGTCTTACGCAACAATGATTTTCGAATTTTTTCACTTCTTCAAAGTCTCATTCAGGGGCGTTGATTCTCGCCATTTTTATTTATTTTGGCGGCGGCGGCGGTGGTAACAACTTTCGACCCACAACTTTCCTTTATTCTAAACCAATTAAAAACAAATCTCAAATTATTATTTTATCATCTCACCGACCGCCTTATCCTCGTGAATCATGTAATGTAGGAATCATTTCATTACATAAGGTCCTTACGAAGGAGATCTCAGATGAAAAGAGGTGCTTGCCATGAGTTCATTATTTGTTTTTCCGCAATTTTTCTTCTTCTTCTTCTCCTTTTGCTTATTAACTGACGTAAATGGAATGAAGTCTTACGACTGATTGTTTTCTCAGGTTTCGAGTGTTTTCACTCTGACATTAGTCCTCATTGTAATTAAGGATTTCACCCTCAAAAGGATTTGAACAATCGAAATTCAACATTTAAAACAATAGAAAGCGCGAACGCATTTTTTATCTATTTACGTAGACATTTATATCTCATCCGGAAACTAACCCAATTTAGTCAGTTTAGTTTAGTTTTAGTCTTAATCCTATTTCTCACCCTTGGGTAAAGCAAGACACCGGAGGAGGATTTGAACTCACGACCACACCTCCTATAGTCAAGCACTTTACCACTACACCAGGCTTCCAGATGATACTAACCTAATTTATCTACCTGGATAAAGAAGTGTCTTTGTATTTGCATCCCGGGAGATAAGATCAAATTTCTTCCCCCCCCCAAAAGGAGATTAAGACAGAAATAATTTCTGCTGGTCTGTCTGTCTCGTAATTACGTTGCCACTAATCCAACAGCTTCATCTGGTTAATCCCCCTCTTGATCCTTCCGTATCTTTCATAAATAATGCACACTGAAAGTTGAAATCCCTTTTGAAACTAATGTACACTTTTATTCATAACTTCTTTCATAAGTATTGCACACTGTCATGAAGAATTCATTTCATAATTAATGCACACTTCGTCGGAGAATTCATTCCACGCCACTGTGAGGAGTGTATTTCATAAATAATGCACACTGGAAGTTGAAATCCCTTTTTAAGTAACGTACACTTTTGTTGATAGCTTATTTCATAAGTATTGCACACTATTATGAATAATTCATTGCATAAATAATGCACAATGATAAGAGAAATCTCTATTAAAAGTAATGCACACTTTTACTGAGAATTTATTTCATAAATAATGCACACTTGTACGATGAACTCATTAATTAAATCCCGATAAAAGTGTGCAGTATTTATGAAATGAATCGGAATAAATGTGCATTACTTTTGAAACTAAATCATAACAAAAGTGTAAACTATTTATGACTTGAGTCCATGAAAGTTTTTCAGGTCTTGTGCAACTTCATCGGAAATTATTTTTGACTCAAGCTGATAAGGCCTAAAATAAGTCCCCAAGAGTGTCTAGTGAACAAAGTGATTTGCGAGAATTTGGGTGTCCAGCGTTCAGGAACTATAGGAGGATGATAGTCTAAAACGGTCTATCCGTTTGACCAGTTTCCAGGGGAGTGAAAAAATAGTAAAAGAGGGCGGTGGAAGAAAATGAAAAACGAATTTTCCAACGGAAAGTTTCAATTCGAAAATCTTACTTTTGGAATGAGTAAGACCAAAAATTTTCCACCGCCATTATTAATGGGGAAATTGGCGGGAAGCAGCACGATGCTCTCAATAAATAAATAAATCAATCTAATCAGACATAACACTTACAGAGAGTCATTAGTTATGTGTAACATTGCGGAAAACAAGATGGCGGGAAGGCGGCGCAAAACGAAGAAGACACTTTTCACCGATGTCACTGAAGGCAGACAACAATCATGAGGAAGCGTTTGTCATTTTCAGTTTTATTTTATTTATTTATTTATTTGGTTTCTGAAAAATTTTAAAACGTAATAAGGAAAAATACGTAACATTTATTTTTAAAATCGGGATCGGACTCCTTGATGGGGCCTCCTCATTCGGCCTGGGTCATTGACACGGATTACGTTGATGGTGGTACATCGACTGTTATTTTGTTTAGTTAGTGTCGGTGTTTAGGCCCTCGCAATATTGCTTTGTGAAGAATGGGAATGGTCAAGATCACTGCCAACTACTATTTTATCACGATTCTTTCCTTCTGATGTAATATTCTTCGCATTTAGCCATTCCACGCGCCTCGCTCCGACTATTTTACGTCTTTCTCTAGATCATTCCCATCCATTTTCTCCCCTCCTTTCCACTTTCATGTCTCCCACGGTCCTGTCGTTTTCATCAGAACTTGGACCGTTTTTACATTACACCAACAGAACTAAATGAACCTATTACTAGTAATAATAAAATGATCGAATTAATGAGTCACTTGGATTTTCCGACTCTTCCTCACTTACTACTTCCCGGGGTAATAAACTTAATAATATACAGTAGATCTGTTTTTTAGTTAGTGTGACTTTGGCTTAACTACCATCTGTTATATCTGTCAGAAGAACATGAGATTATAAGCATTTTAGTGTAACTTTGAAAAGAGATCCACAGAATAGATCGATCGTCTTAGACCCAGATCTTCTCATGAGGGTGTCATATCGAGCACCCAACCTATTGGCTAAAGAGGACCCACTATATCAAAAATATTGCACACTTTCTAGAAGCTTATTTCAAAAATGGTGGTGGTTTTAATCTCGTTTTTCACCCTTAATTTTTGGGTATAACAGGATGCGGGAGGAGGATTCGAACTCACGACCATTTGCGCCACAGTCAGGAACTTAACCACTACACTAATCCTCCCACTTATTTCAAAAATATTGCACACTCTCCAGAAGCTCATTTCAAAAATACTGCACACTCTCCAGAAGCTTAATTCAAAAATATTGCACACTTTCTAGAAGCTTATTTCAAAATTATTGCACACTCAAGCTTATTTCAAAATTATTGCACACTCTATAGAAGCTCATTTCAAAAATGCACACTCTCCAGAAGCTTATTTCAAAATACTGCACACCACTACAAGCTCATTTCAAAAATATTGCACACTAGAAGCTTATTTCATAAATACTGCACACCCACTACAAGCTCATTTCATAAATAATGCACACCGTTAAAACGAGTCCGGGTCGATTTTGCCAACTTCATCGGTGTAGGGATAGCTTAAACGACTGAAACGCCATGAAAAGCATGAGTTACAGTGCGCTCTGTATCCGTTGAGGAAGCGCAAGATGGTATGGAAAAGGGAAGAGGAAATAGTTAATTCGGATGAAACCGGAAGGAGAACGGAAGAGGGAATATACGACCGGAAAGGGAAGGTCATTCAGCGAATTAGGAAAAACCCGCGAGGATGACTTAACAAGAAGCCTCTACTTTGTACACACAAAGGACTTTGTTTTGGGCGAAGACAGCCTTATAGTCGAATAAAATTTGTAAATATTGCGATTGTTGTCTTGTCAGAGAACGAAGAGGTAAAATCATAGAGAAAACAAATTCAAAATGACCAATTAGAGCTCCCGAGGAAAAATGTTTTCGAGTTTTTTATCGAAAGTTTACAAGAGCGAGAATGAACAAAACGCTTTGTTACCATCTTGATAGCTTTTTAGAAAAATGTTACCTTGCGTGATCTATTTATAGTCGGGCGATTTAAAAAAAAAGAAAATAAAAAAACGTAAATAAATTCCGAGTGGATAATTTCATAGTTGACGGAAGGAATGACCTCTGAATTTGGTTACGTCACTTTTTCAAATGAAGTCGAAAGAAAAACTCGTTGCGGCAGTTCGTTGGCACCAGGCCCTGTGAACTTTTTTCTTCATGGTTTTATCGTTTTGTATTCTTCCGGTAAAGCCATAACCACCTGACTTATTCTCTTTTCCCGTCTAAATTTAATGTAACAATACAAAAGTTTTAGTTAATCCCCCCCCACGGCCCACGCGTTACCATTTCTCGATGGTCTCACCTCCTACGTCCTTTTGTTCATCGACGTCCATTCTCATCCATCCTGTGAACGAAATTATCTACCAACATTTAGTTAATCAAAACCTACGAAAACGAGCTTTTTAGAATTTAGCTGACGAAAGAAATTTGGATGATACCATCATAAATCATGGGTCATCTTCCACTTTTAATCGAGATGAAGAAATATCTTCTGGTTTTGAGAGGAGGACGTGATGTTTGGACGACATTCTAAAAATGAAGTTTTACCTCGAATACAAAAATTGACAAAACGATGACGCGGAAATGTGGCAAGACAGCTTGTCCCAAAAGTTCCCGGAATGGTTTTATGTAGTTAGCAAAGCAGCCTGGGTCATATGAAAGCGCTTTCGATGATTTGAAAAGCCTAACGTAGCAGTTGCTCATGCTCGAATACAAAAATGGACAAATCGTTGACGTGGAAATGTGACTAATTCCACGAGCAAGAGAGCCTGTCCCAAAAGTTCCCGGAATGGTTTTATGTAGTTGGCAAAGCAGGGTTACATGAAAGCACCTCCAATGATTTGGTGGACCGTTGGCAGTGGTGCAGAGAGAGAAGACTTTGAAAAGATGGGAAACTGATGTTGAATAAAATGATGGAACAATAAAAACAGTTCGGGAACTTTTGGGACAGATGCTGCAGCTATGAATGTTTTACAGCATTTTCCTACGAGATCTAGAAACCAGACACCAGAAAAACAGACAAATCGATGACGAAATCGTAGAACAAACACTCTAAACGTTCAGAACTGGAAATGAGTGTGAAACCCGATGTACAGTGACAGTCTGAACAACATGATCAGAGGGACTGACGAAATCGTTCCGATGTCCGAAGGTGAATAGTACACCCAGAATGACCATCCATCCACCCAAACCGACAAGGAAACTAACCTAACTAACCACACACGACAAAACTCAAACAAAGCTCACATGATTAGCTTTCTAAAGTAAGCTCACGCAAACCACTTCCCCTTCCACTCACAACAGGGCCTATTTTTCACCACAACACGACTTTTCTTTTTCACCAATTTGGGTGGAGTACCCATTATGTCATCGCTAGATAAAAAGTCGGGAAAGCTTAAAATGGAATGTGGTCAAGCTAAACAATAGAGAGAGAACAAGCTGACAAGAGTCAGTTATTGGCCTGACGTTCGAACACGGCAACATTTCCTTCGAATCAAGGCCGTTCTCGTTCCCAAATTATTTATTTAATTATATATTTATTTTTGTTTATATAGATAAAACATAAACAAAGCGTGAAATCCTTTGTCAATTTAATGCCCAAATTGCTCCGTCAATTTGGAAGCTCATCAATTTCGACAACTGTTCAAGGTTTCCTTTCCTAACAAAAGTTTTCATTTGTTCTCTTTAATAACTTATTTTATTAAAAAATAATTTTATTGACGACTTATTAAAGTCAAAAGTTAATGGAGTTGAGGGGGAAAAAATAAGAAAACGACATTGTAATTGACTGGATGATGGCTGTCATTGTCGTCGGCCTCAGTTTACGTCCTCGTGAGTCGAATCATCGCTGAAATTTGCTGATAAAAGGAATCCTCACAGTCGCTTCCTAATCATCGTCTTGGTAAAAATTTCGGGTGAGACAAAATAAATAAAAGGAAAAAAATCGAGTGGTTAAGGTGCATGTCTAAAGCAGTTAAGTGGCACGTGTTCAATATTCACGTGCAGCTCGTGTAGACCATGTGCTTCTTTTTGGTCTGCTCAGCTGCTTTATGGGGTTGCTCACCTTCACCGATAGAAAGGAGAAATGCAACGGTCATCATGTCAATACTATCCGTTCCTTTCGACAGAATATCCTCTTCGTAGTAACCTGACTAACTCCACGGATAACCTGTAACACTTACAGTCACGTGTTTGATTTAACTGTGATGTGTTAACAGTTATCAAGTCGAGTCGTGAGATGTGCAACTTTTCCCTGCGGCTTTACGATGAAGACTGTCTTTCATAAATAATGCACAATTTAAAGCAAAATCCATTTTCATAAACATTGCACAATTTTCTACAGATCTCATTTCAAAAATAATGCACGCTTTTGTGAGTGAATTAATTCATAAGTAATGCACACTAGTAAGAAAAAATTTTTTTTGACTTCTCTAAATTGAAACCTAAGAAGACAGTATCGGTTAATTTCAAACAGTTCAATAAATATGTCATCTTAGATTTTGAAAACGAGTAGCTGTGCAATGTTTATGAAATTAGTGTAGCCAAAGTGTGTGAAAGTATGACACAGAGTGTGCATTATTTATGAAATAAAGTCTGTGCATTATTTATGAAACAAACTCTGCAAGAAAGTGTGTGTTATTTTTGAGATAAACTGTACACGACAGCGTGGATTATTTACGAAATAAACTTTAGACGATAGTGTGCATTATTTATGAAATAAGCCAAAAATGTGCGATACTTGCACGACATCACCGGAATCTGTTCGTCCAGCTACTAACAATCCATCAAGCCCGAATTTTTCTAATCAGCAATATGAGATTTGAAAGTCAAAAATTTGAGGAAGTCATTAACGCAAGTTAATCTTTAATCCATCGCGTTTAATTAGTAATCTCTGTGATACATGAGAACGGTGGATCAAAATCCTTGAATGACTCTCTCTCTCTCTCTATCTGTCAAATTTTCTAATCTGAAAGGTTACAACCGTGGAAAAGGACAAAATCTCTTCTAAATTTTTCTAAAAAGATTAAATTCAATTCATTCAAGGTTCTTATTAATTTTTATTTTTATTTTCTAGGTAAGCAAAGTCGGAGAATGAATGAGGTCAAACCATCAGCGGGACCGATCTTCGTGACTCCCGAAAGTAAGACCGTTATTTCTAACAAATTCAAGATGACACCGTTAATAATTTATGGAAAAGCCAGGATTTCGGTTAGAAAATCGTGAGCTTTAGCACTGAAACCCGGTTCCACGGGTTCAAGACCCCGCAAAACATAAGAGCATGAAGAAGAAGAAGAAAATCAAACTCAATCAATCAATCAGTCAATCAATCTTTACTTATTTCGTTACACGCATCAACATAACTTCAGAAAAAAAATTTTTCCATGACTTAGACGCCCAACTTTTTTTTATTTTTATTAGCGTTCATCATTAAAATTTTAATTTTTAAGTCATCGAATCTTACCAAATTAAGAGAGACGTGATCGGCCCACGATGGTTTACTTCTTGTGGACCATCCAATTCCTGGCCGCCATTTTTCTCAAAAAGCTTTTTTGATATGTGACTCAACCTGAAACGAAATTCACGCCTTTTTTAATTACTTATTGAATGAGACGATTCAAATTTTTTACAAATTTAGGGGCTCGGTCCTAATTTAAAATTAGTTTTAACAAGAAGATTACCACAGTTTTCCCGCAAACTGTGCATTATTTATGAAACGAATTGTCCCTAAAAGTGTGCATTATTTTTAAAATCCCAAGTACACGCCTCTCGCATGAATTGAATCATCTACCGGAAAGTTATATCGTATTTCTATTGCGGTAAAAGTGATAAATCATGCGGACGTAGATATAATCCCCGGCGATTATTCATAATCACCAACCAAGCTTGGTAGAATCGACAAATTACTGACTATTTATCACATTTACCGTTTAGTTTATGAAATGGGAGAAATTGATAAAAGTTTCCTAACATTCCTGACTTCTGTCCTTTTTTCTGATAAAAGAAAGGCGATTCCAGCAGCTGAAATAAATAAAAAAAAAGCTCCCAACGAGAGGAAGTGACAGAAGCCAAACATCTGAGCGAATTTTGATTAAATCCCCTACTAGAAGTCGCCGGTAAATGTGATAAATAGTCAGTAATTTATTACATTAGCCAACTTTCCTTGGTAATTATGAATAAAGACCGGAAATTATACATATTCACCGCATTTATCACTTTTACCGTAACATATATAAGGCGTAACGCACAGGATTCACATCATTTTCCGGTCCGCCTGATAGTATAAAATTTCCTCCCGGAAAACAGAGACGAGGAAAAGTGTTTCAGTTCGACAATTTTTAATTTGAAGCTTTCCTCCTTTGTGTTCGCACATAAATTTTCCATTACTAATTGAATACAAAAAGCTCGACACAAAGCTTTCAAAGAGAAAGGGACACGGAGAGAGGAGGAAAAAAGCGTGAACACCTACCCACCCACCGCCAACAGACCAAACCCCCTTGGCTCACGTGGACCTTCTCACGTTCCCATGATCACGTTTTCCTGTTGAGTAAATCGTTAGATAAGTCTAAACTCTATAATGAAAGCTCTATTGATGAATTCAAAGGAAAAACCTTTTTCGAAACGCTCTCGGATTTTCCGGGGAAAATTTTTCCACGAATTTATTTAGTTCCTTGATTTTGGGTTTTTAAAATTTTCAGTTTTGAAAGGACTTCGCAACCACGTTTGAGTGAATCGGAAAAGGGGAAAAAGGATTTGATAACAGTCAGCCACAGGAATGGTTGAGAAGTTTGAAGCTTCCATTCGAGAACAAACCAATATTCAGAGATGAAATGTAATCAAAATAAACTTTGATCGATTTCGTTTTTATTGGGTTTTGTGTTCACTTTGCATATTGTCTACTTTGGTCTCTGAGGACGGACTAGAATTGCTTGGGTGTGCTTGAAAATAATTTTAATCACGCTTATGTTGACCGTTTGTCTTTTATCGACGTGTACTTTTGTGATATTTCGATTTATTTATATATTATCACTCACTTCAAAAAAATAATCAAAAGTCTCTCTTGAGTTTTTGTAGAGGTTATGAATCAGAATTGGATTTTTGACCTCTTTTGGACCACAATGTGGTGGAATTTAGTTTGACTGTTTTCACCCTTTGAACTACAACCATATCTATTGTGAGACCTGACCTAGTGTGAGGATGTACTACTGCTCTTTGAGTACATATAGCTCGGTCCAGATGGTTGTAGTCGTTCTAGACGTTACTGAAAACTGTTATTCACTTAATCGTATCTTGTCCACAACACAATATCCTGGAAATTGTCATGTTACAATTCAAAAGCCCTGAACCGTTGTCTAATCGTATTGTTGCCATCGTATCAACCACAATACCGACGACAAACTTCTAGGCGCCTTAAATAAATTTTTTGTCCGCATTTGTATGTTAGCGACAAAATAAGCGAAAAATGGGCGACGTCACAGGACAGACAACAGTGTGTTGGGTTGGGTTGGGATTTGGATAAAACCGTAAATCTTAAAGTAAATCCTGAGCAAAAATCAAGATGAAGAATATCAGACTGGTGGCGGATAGCCGGAGGTGGGTGTCAAACTACAAACCCTTGAATCGTTGTTGAGGTTCTAATCTCTCAATTACCAAACCCGTTTGTGAATCAAATTTATGAAACAACAATTTAGGGAAAATTTTTTTTATTTTACTCCAAACACCGTTGTTCCTTCCTCTTGTTTAAGAACCTGATTTGAAATAACAGGGAAAAATTCTTGCCTGGTGTGGAACTTACCACCATCATTACCAGTGTCACATGAAGTTACAGAAAAAAGGAGAAGAATTTAAGCCGCTTCATGTCTTTCCACCACAAACAAGTTAATTTATTCCTTTTGCATGTATAAATAAATAAATAAAATAAATTAGAGGTTAGCGAACTCCCCACTTTTCTCGAGCTTAATTAAAAATTAGAATTTAACACCAAAATAGAAACCAGGAGCATAAATCAGAAACGTGTCAGACTCAACGGGGATGACTAACTTCTTTCCTTTTCTTAATTATTTTTTAAAGACTTCTCCTATTACATAACATAATTCTTGACACAAATCTTTTTTTCTTTATTAGATTTACTTATTTCCTCTCTGGTCAAAGACAGTGGACGAAAGAAACAAATAATATGATGATATGCGATCGGTACAAGGTTAAAAAACATTTTGTAACGCTTTAAAGTTCGGGTACAAGAATGATTACGTAAAGGCCAAGATAAAAGATTTGATGCCAACAGGCTTACCGCCTAGGCCTGTATGGCAACTTTTACAGTTACTCACATTTTTTTTTAAACAGAAACGTTTTTTCCTTGCTTGCTTGAACCTTAGTTATTTCTGGTTCTGGTTTCTTTTACTTGAGGATGGTAACTGGAGTTATCTGTACAGCATGGACTTGAATCTAAAATTTGATACTCAAGAAAGGTGAACTGTATATATATATGCTGCTAAAAGACAGATTGTTTGATATATTTACCATCCTCACATCTGATTGTAATTATGGAGATGAAAAGTTCTCATGATAGATTGAATAATTCTTCAAATTTGTTATTCCAAATTTTATAAATTATTAATAGCTTACAATTATCAGTAACTTATCTTAAAACTTGTCATCGTATTGAGTATCAACAGCAAACTGTGACTTTAATATATATATTTATCAACAGTACCCAGACACCTCATATTAACCAGTTAGTAATGACAATAATTATTTACTAAATATGTTGAATCTGTTTGTAATAAATAAAATTTATAGCAACATCTAAAAGAGAACTGTAGACTTCTTGTAATTAAATAATTTCACTACAACTATTTGTTTTCCACTTTTTCAACCCTTTCATCATAAAAGGGGGTGTGTTTGGGTTTGATTTTATCCCCAACTCTTAAAATAAACTTAAAAGCATAACCAGTAAAACCAACTGAAGCACCTTAAAATGATTATTAATACAATTAAAATATTATTCTAAAATACCCTTAATCCGTTATGTTATTATGTATTAATATTGTAACTGAGTTTGTTATTTGAACGTCCTCTAGTCTTAGACTTTCTGTAGATTACCGTAGTCTTCGGGTACAAAGTTCGGTCAAAGTCTAAGACTGAAAAATGATGAAATCGTTTCATAACAGGGGACCAGACCAAAAGTTTGTAAGAACACCTCAAGTCTGGTAGATATTCACACCACTCTACCGATTATTTCTAATCGATCATCTCCCAAATTTGTTTTTGGCTGTCATTGATTACTTGAATCGTCTTCTTATGACACTGAAATGATTTCTAAGATCTATGGGCCTATATATAGTTGTCCTAAATACAGAAATTGGGAGATAACGGGTTAATTAAATTCTTAAAATCAAACTATTTATAATTATCGAGCTCTCGATTTGTATAATTGTAATGTTTACATAATACTTGTGACTCAGTCGGCGGCATACTATGCCCACATTCGTTCACAATCTCTATGACTCTACGAATACCATCCTCTGCTGGTAAATGTAGTCGTATTCTAATGCCACGTTCACAAAGTTTCGAACACATTTTTCCAAAAACGTTTTAACGGTTTTGCGGGCTCAAAATATTTTTAATTTTTTTGTTGTTACCTTGGAAAACAACTTATAATAATTGTGAGGGTAATTAATTACCTAAATTATGTCTTATTAGTGAATTGTTATTTATCTAGAGTGTTAAGGTTCAACTACGTGGAGTAAATCAAGGGTGAAAATTGTGAGAAGAGAAAATGACCGTGAACCTCACGAGAGTGTTACGTTACCCCAATAATTATTAGACTATCAAATTACATCCCTGATTCGGCCTTGGTGGTGGAAAACTCGGTAACTTTGGACTGCTTTCGTGTGTGTGTGTTTATGAGAGAGAGAGAAGTTTGAACGTCCCACACGTCTACAGGTGAGTAACACAGAAGTTAATTAGTCAAGTTTTGTAATTTGAGATAGAACACTCGTGGAAAGGTCGTTTTCCGACTAAATTTTTGGTTTTTGATGAAGTCCCGAGTTTGAAATTTGATTTCTCCAAACTTTGAGGCGGGGTGGAGGATCGTTTTAACATTACCCAGCGTGACTGAATGTGAAATTTTTTTCAAGTCCCTACCCGAAAACATGTAATTAAAGTGAAAACCGACAAACGGTTTTCCCAGCAGGTGTTACCATCCGTTACAAAAAGTTTATCAACTTTTTAAAACCACTCAGCTGAAGACAAAAGAACACACAAAATAAGTCGTTACATCCTACAACGACCACCTCAAACCAATTAACAAAAAGAGTGAGGAAGTGGAGGAGGAACTCAAGTGAACACATAAACCCTCTGTTCGGATTCTAAAATCTTAAATTGACTGGTAACGTTAGGAACAACATTAACCCGAATCATCATGGTCTTGACCCTGTCTCGGAGTGATTGTAACCGAAGAGAAATCGATTTCGGGTTAAAAAAACGCACATAAAAAGTCTCAAGATTTTGCGGTCTGAGGTTTTGCCCTGAGGTGGGGGCAGAGGGGGGGGGCTATTAATAAGAAAATGGGCGAAAGGTTGCACCGTTGCGTAACTTAGTTAACGGCTTTACGTAACTTTAGGTGTTTGTTATCCCATTTTTATTAGCAAAGTTCCTCTTTTTTTTTCTTGCGTAACGATCTAATTTCAATGATATTGAAATAAAGGAGAATATTTAATAATCTGGCCTAAAGATTATCAAAGTGATTTCATAAAGACAAAAAACAGAAGAGAGAAAAAGTGTTTCAAAGGCTCGTCAAAAAGTTACACAATTATCGTTATCAAAAGTCGCGATGTTGAAGGAATTGATAAAGACAGAATAGGGAGGGCATAAACTGAAGAAAGTGCTGTGTTGAGGTTATTTTGAAGTAAAAATTTTCCTTCCTTCGATATAAGTAATTTAGGCGAACGTTTCATCGTTCGAACGGTGTTTGGTTTATAAAAATGCCAACTTTTCAATTTAAACGTTTTTTTCCCCTCAACCGCGACAAACATGCTGACTAATGAATGGAGTGTAAGAAGAAGTAGTAGGAAAAAAACGAGAGGAGATGAGTTGTTTTGAAAGAAAATCAAGAACAGAGAGGATTGACATTGTTCCCCAAACACTATATAGGGAATCGCCACCTTGAAGATAGCATAACTCCTTGAGATTGAAAATTGGAATAAAATTCGTACGCGCGCACGCATTCGCATAACTCAAAAAACATCATGAAATGAAATTCATTAATAAAATCAAAAAAGAAAAATGAAAGAAGGAATAAAAACTCAAGTTGAGGATATTGACCATGGAGTGCTATGAACTCTTTAAAAGATAATGGCCCGAAGGCGAAGGTGGAATCCGAGGAATTGACCTTGTAACGTACCTAACGAGTAGCAAGTAAGCAACTATAGTTGCGCAACCATAATTAAGTCAGTTCAGACTGAGCAACGTGACTTCATCATGTGTTTAACGCATGTGACAATAATAATATTCTAATTAGTATTTTTATTAATTTTTTTCTCTCTCTTTCTCTTCAGAGGTTTTGTTACGTAAGTGCTTTCGACGTCGCGCTTTTGAGACTTTTGTTCTATATGGGTTTCCTTATCTTTGGCGATGCATCCACGAGCCTTGGGTTCGTTAATGGAGGTCTGCCGATGCAAAAGATGTAAACACTTCAAGTTAAGGTCAATTGTTAATTGTTAATAAGTCGTTAATGACATCCGCAATCGAACGTTTCCCATATTTGGTAATTGAACACAGTTCGAGACGATTATTTAAAAGAGTTACTTGAATGAGAAAGGCGTTCGTTTGGGACGTTCTTTTGTTTTCAAATGTCATTTCCGAATTTCCGTCAAATTATTTATCACCGTCACTGGTTTATTGGATTCCAGGAATCGTTTAATCGGTCGTTAGTGACTATGATAAAAATGTTCACAGGGAATCGATTAAACAAAGACTTGCAATCGGTTATTTAAAGAAAAAGAAATTTGGATTCTAAGCGCACGCGTAAATTCGCGTAGGTTTAAGAATTTTATTTATTCTTAAGAAAAGGTGAATGAGTCACAATTGACGAAGAAATTGCTTTCCCTTTTTTTTGTTTTGTTTTTAATTAGTCTTCGACTAAAGCAAACTTTCTACAGGCCGTTCTCAAAAGTGTTGATTGATTAGTGCTACAAATTTTCTCAGTTCCGGCTCTGCCACCAACCTTAAAAATTTGACTTCGGGTTAAACAATTTTTCGCATAACTTGATGTTATCCCTTTAGGTAGGTCATCATCATTTAATTCTAGGCTCAATAACTTATTAATAATTAATCAGATATGATGATAATATTTGGAACATAAGAGACTTATCACCCTTGGGGATAACAGGAGGAGGATTTGAACCCACGAGGATAACTTCTAGTTGGACACTCTAATCACTATACCACAGCCTCCCAATTGCTTTACAATTTCTTATTTTGTCTTTCTAGAATGAAATTTAAGATCTGTTCTGTCCCCTGAAATCATATTAACTTTATAGTAAACAATTGTGTATAAGTGGGAAGACGTCCGAACGGTCCGGATCCAAAACTGAAGTAGATGCGCGTTGGACAGGAAGAACACTGTTGCGGAAGGCCAAGGCCCACACAGGGCTGTAGAGCAAATGATGATGATGAATAGTGCATTAATTATGAGAAATGAGTCCTTCAAAGAAGTGTGCATTATTTATGAAATAAATCTTTGTTACAGGGTACATTATGTTTGGGAATGAATTGTTCATTGAAGTATGCATTGTATAAGACCTGAACTTTTTTTTGGCGTGCATTAATTTTGAAATGAGTTATTTATAAAGGTCTTGATTATTCATGCAACTTCATCGGTTGTTATTTATAATTCGACCTGATTGAATTAATCGGAATTGAATAAATTAATTTACAATCAATCATATTAATTGTATCGAATGCAATGTCCTCTCACTCTCATAGCAAAACTGAACGAGCGGCAACAAAATTTTCTTTTTGAGAATCCTACTCTCGAGAACTTTTAACGTATAAGTCATTTCATAAAAAATGCACAACGATCGAATTCAAGTATGATGTACACTATCCACAAGAGGTTATTTCAAAAGTACCACACACTTTGATGAAAAATACTTCCAATAAATAACATAACTTAAATCCATTTGTCACTTCCGGCAAAATAATATATTTCATACGCAATTCACTATAATATTTATTGTATAATGGAAGTTCAAATAATTTTTAAAAACAATTCAAGAAAGTGAAGAAGTCTTAGATTTAATTTTATGGGAATCAAATAAATTTTGGACAGGGCTTTCCAACTGGAGGCCCGCGAATTCATTTTACTATGAATAAGTTAACGTTACTATATTATTATTAATACTAAAATTAGTTTATTATGTGAACATTTATATTTAATTTGAATTTAAGGTGGGTACTATTTGTGTAACTCCACTTAACTGGCTCAATACAGCAGCAGTACGTTTAACGCCTGATGGTGGTTAACCCCCGATATGTTTGGGGAAGAAAATGTGGCTGGATATCGCTGAAATTAATTTATATTTATATTAAGGCAGAGACTATATTTATATATATAAATCGGATTGTTAGCGCCATTTCAACCTTAAATCAAAGGCCAGGGGTTGGGGTTGAAACCTGCCAGCTTTTCTCCTGGCCAAGTGGTCAGTTCTTTTTAACGCCTATTCGACGACAGAAGTTTTTGTTTACCGCTCTAGCTTTTCGCGTTGTTTCTTAAAAGTCAGTGAAAATTGAATTTCAAAATCTGTCGCCTTTCGGTCACGTCGAACATAAAAGTGGTGAGTATTGTGGGTATTCCCAAAACGCCATCCTCACCACAAGTTTGGAAAACCAGACGGCGACCTGATATGAAGTGAGCTCATCCAATATACTTAATAACAGTGTCTAAAACAAAAGAGACACAAAGAAGTGGGAGAGAATAGAACGCTGTCACAAATCACGAATTAAGATAGATAAAGTTAGTAATAAAATAAATAAATAAATAAATAAAAGACCATTACATCGGTTGAGTCTCCGGTTTCTCCGACTTTTTTTTCACACGCATTACGTTTTCCATCTCATCATAATCGAGGAAAATGACTCATTAGAAAATAAAAGAAAAATAATAACTTTTTACGTAATATTGCACAACACTTCATTTTCCTCATAATAACAACAAATAATAATAATAATGATGATGATAGCCAATGTAACATGGCTGTCTTCACCTCATGGTGAAAATAAACAATTTTTCAATACCGCAATTTCCGGTTTTAATCATGAGAGTCAGTATCTGTCCATCCGAACTATTATTTCTATCGGGTGAAGACAAGTCCGAACATAAAGAGTTAACGGAACGCTTACTAATAACAATAACAGTTTTATGTTTTTCAGGTTTTTTTATTTGCCAAACATCAAGGAATTATTTATTTTTTATTTGTATTGTACATTATGTCGATGATGAGGCTACATAATATTTATTTTATTTTTTTCAAAAAAAGTTTTTGAAATTTGTTGCTTGAAAAATGTCAGGTTCACGAGGTTGTTATTGATTAAAAACAACAACAAAACAAAATTGTGGATGTTGATTGTAAATAGCTTTTCTGAATTGAGTCGATTTGACTCGTTTAACTTAGTTGATGAGTTCTCTCGTCTGACTCAACTTAGGACGAAGTTAGTTCGACCTGTTATTGTTAGGATATCGTTTGGGGGTAGTTAGGCCTGACTTCAGCTTTTATGGTTGAAATGGTTTGTGGTGTCAGTGATATGTTCACTAATCCGAAATACATGAAAGGATATTCATTTCATAAATAATGCACACTTAACGGGGGAATTATAACGGAAATGGAAAAGAATGGAACGAATCAGTGACTGGTCTATCAATTAGTTAAAAAGAGAATTATAATATTATACCAAGTTGACCCGATGATTTTGCCAAACGTTTGGAACAGTTGATTATACTGAGTCAATTTGACTCGTTAAGGGTTTTCCCGATGGATCCATGAGACTTTTTAAATCTAGTTTGCGATCGGACTGTGCATTATTTTTGAAATTAAATGATCGTGAATCGATATGAACTGAATTACTGATGAAAGTGTGCGTTATTTATGAAATATATTCCTCCCTCAAGTGTGCATTATTTTTGAAAAAGATTCCTTCCTTAATTGCGTACTATATTTCATAAATAATGCACACTCGAGGAAGGAATATGTTTCAAAAATAGTGCACAATTGTGAGAATATTTTTGAAACATATTCACCCTCAATTAATACGATTAAAAATATTTATCATAATAAAGTAAAACTCTTCAAGTCAAAATTGGTCAGTATAATCAGTATTCAACTGTTCCAAACGTTTGGCAAAATCATCGGGTCAACTTGGTATAATATTATAATTCTCTTTTTAACTAATTGATAGACCAGTCACTGATTTGTTCCATTCTTTTCCATTTCCGTTATAATTAGGGTGGAAAAAGAAAGAAGAAGAAGAAGAAAAGATGACCACATGAATGTTTAATGGTCATTTCAAGCTTCAAAACCACCTCAAAGAAATGGCAAGAAAAAAACCGTTAAAAGGCCCAGAAATCATATTCCGTTAAAGAAACTTAAATTCAAAACTTATACTGGAATTGCCAGTGCAAAACAGACTTAGGTGACTGACTTAAGAGATGGAGGGAGAGAGAGAGAGAGAGAGAATAGTTTAAACATTAAACACGATTTCTTATTATGTCATGTTCCGTTGTTTGAAACCACGTGTCCGCTTTTGGACTCGACTGGAAGTGTTTTCGTGTGTGTGCATATGTGTATCTATAAGTGATAAAGAGTGCACATGTCGACGTGTGCAATATTTTTCCGATAATTTCAAATCGCGGCTATCAAACAAGTGAAAAAGCCTAGTTTAGTTCGGCTAGAAAAGAAGGAAAAAGTTTTTGGTGGTGGAAACGCCTGATTCGAGGTTCAGGTTTTTCTGGGCTTCGACTGGATTGGCACGCTGGTGGGTTTTTTAATTTACCGTTGTTTATGAGCCACCTCAGGGGAAAATCTCTCGAAAACCACCAATTCAACCTTATTTAGAGATGATCTACTGTTAAACAATTTAATTTTTGTGTGTATTACGTTTTCCTTTGACTTACCGGCTTCTTGATTGTTTGGGGATTAGTTAACCGAATGGTGAAGTAACGGTACGTTTTGGAATCTTTGGCACCTGGACTAAGGCTCCAAAAATTTGTTTTCCTCCTACACAACTCTTCTTTTACACCTTTTCCCAAATTTCTTGTCGTTTTTCATCTCTGTCTATTCCACTCATCTCCTTTCGACCTCTTAGGCCTACTGACTCCTACAGCCGGGTTTTTGGACATGACCATATCGACTCATTCTACTTCCTTATCTCTTTTGGTTTTATGCCCGAAGGATTTTGAAAATGCTACCTTCCTCCTTATTACCTCTTATGAAAATCAGGCATACCTCAGGAGTTCTTCAACCAAACCATAAAATCAAACCTGGGAGGTGATGAATAGATAAAATGGACGTTTTCGTTACAGATAATTAAACACTCACAAATGTGGTCAATGAGTTCTCTCCCAAAAGACCATAATACACATCCGAGCTAACACCTCCCATCACTCACACAACACTCATCTTATTTATCCAGACGATTTCGGTTCCATTCCCCCTTCCAATTCGCATAACTCCTATCCTGTCGCGTAAATTCTATATCAGAGGCAAGCAGAAAGCAAACAAGAGATAAGACTTGACCTCAATAATTTTTTGTCAGAATAGTTTAGTTTGGGTTCTCGGATTGGCGGTCGGAGTTATTATAGTCGAATCTGATTGCTGGGAGAGTGTACAAATGGACGTGGTGGTGGTGGAGGGAAAGGAAATCGTTTCAAACATGAAAATTCTTTTCTTTATTGTTTTTATCATAAGTTGTTGAACGATTATAAAAATAAATATATTTGTATATAAGGTTTTGATATCGGATGGCAGTTTTATTTTTATTTTTTTTGGCATAGTCTTTCCTAACGGAAGATGAGGACGATAACGGTTTTTCCTTGGCTGTTATGGCTTGAGGTGAAGATGATATTTGCACTAAAGATCACCGTTTAAAGTAATGCAATCGTGCTTTTGTTTTTTTTTCTTTCTTTCTGCTATCTCTCTCTTTCATTCTCTCTTTAGAGTGAATGTTACACCAATTTTCTGGTTTCTTTAAGTTTGAGTATCTCGAAGTTTGATCTTAGTCTTTAAAAGAAAAAGTTTGTAAAAATATAAAACATGATGACGACCCGTTTGGTGCTGTTTTTAGTACTGAGCGATGGTGTAGTGTATGGTTTAGTAGCTGTACAACTATTTCCACTTGTACAGTTTGTAGTGTTATAAAAAGTGGGTAGAACAGTGACCAGATTAGGATGATATGGGATGAGGAGATGAAACATCTTTTAAGAATTAAAAGTTTAAGCTGTTTTTAGCGGAAATCAATTTATACAAAACGGTAGAACGAATTTTGATTATATATTCGTCCTTATTGAAATGAGTCAGTAAGACTCATACCCCGAGAAAATTTAAATTTTTGCAACGGAAAGGGTTAGAAGTTAATTTAAGGGATTTGACTCATCGAGATATTTATTATTTACAAAATTAATTCTCCACGGTAGTGTGCATTATTTATGAAAAATGAATAGTTTCTTCGAACCCAGAAAGCCGTTTAACAAATAATTTTCTCTAGATTATTCTACTGAAATGAGCCAGTTAGACTCATACCCTAAGAAAATAGATTTTTGCAAGATTTTTTGGGAGGATTGGAATGTTAATTTAAACCCTTGGTACACAAACTGCGGCACGCGGGCCACATGCGGCCCACCAAGCTCTACTGAGTGGCCCAGTGGAAACCGTGAAGAGTGAAAATATGTGGAAGGTCGATTGCTCATTGTTAAGTCTGAACCCTGGAGTATAGTGCCTGACCAGTACGAAAGTGTTCGGGCCTGTGCTCAGAAACTGCTAACATTGTTTTCCTCAACATGTCTTTATGGGACAATATACAGAAAACACATACAGAAACAGACTGACAGATGTACATACAGATGATGCCCTGAGGGTGGACTGTATGGGTCGAAAGACGGACTTGTAATTTTTGGTAAGTCGTGTGGCCCAGTCGCAATGGTCACAATGGAATTTTGGCCCGGAAGGAAAATGCTTGAGTACCAAGGATTTAAACGATTTAACTCATTGAGATGTCCATTGTTTAGGAAATTAATTTTCACAATAGTGTGCATTATTTATGAAACGAGTTTATTATTGTAGTGTGCATGATTAATGAAAATGAGTCTTGTCTACATAATTTCTTTGAACCCAAAACCCTCTGTCGTTTAATAAATAATCTTCACAGTCAAGTCGACTATTATTAAGTGGATTATTCTACTGAAATGAGCCAATTTGACTCTTCTACCAAACCATACTCATGACTCATATTTATATTATCAGACTTTGTATTTAAAAAGTTTCTCGCCTTCCTCACTAATTTAAGTAAAAGATTTATTAAACGTAGTCATTGATATTATTTTCTTATAACTCTGTGGATCAAATGACGCAAACATAGCAACGTAAATGAGTCAAATTGACTCCGAATTTATAAAATCAGTTTTGAATTAGAAATGAAATCTCTCATCACAAACCTAACCACACGTGTACAGCTTCTTTTGTTGTTTAAAAAAGTGTTTTGAATAAAACTCGATAACACCAATCAATAACTTGGTAATTAAAGTAAATAATTTATTAACTATAAATAAATAAAATAATTTAAAATAAATTACATTTCATCAGCATTGAAATGATCTCACATAACGCGGTTTTGTTTTGTGCTAAAACTTAACGTGATCCTACTGTAGTTTGGTATCAATTCGTTATCAAATAAATAGTTATACATGAAAGAAAGGAAGTTTATAATATTATAAAATGTATAAAAGTCTTTAATGAGGTTTTTATCAGAAAATAATCGGTGAGGGGAGTGAGAAGACCTCCAAAAATTTGGTTTGGACCTCGAACTTTGAAAGGAAACGAAGGAATTTTTGACGTTTCGTGAAATCGCAAAAATTTTTTTTTCTTTTCCGTTTCAAAAATGCTTTTGCCATTTTGTTAGATTCCCTGACGAGAGGCCCTTAGAAGCTTTTAGAATTTTTCTTGTTTGACGTCCAAATATCGCCTAAACCTTGGACCCTTATTTTAATTTAGCTCACGTAACAGTTGAACTTAATTGATGTTTCATGAGCTTTGCATGAATTGCGTTGTGGACCGTTGGAATGTTGGTGTATAGCTCAACGAATGCTTTCAAGGAGGTGAGCTCAAAGGTTTTCAGTCAGGGGTTGGTAACAAACGGCCCGCTTGATGGGGATAAATTGTCGGGTTTGGCTTTTGACATTTTTTAGGGTTCTGATGTCTTTTATATATCATTCCCGCACTTGTTTTGGTTTTGAAAGTGACCACGGCCTTGATCTTCTAATCTCTTTCGCATTTGTTTTTGATTCCGTCTTTGTCTTTTCTTAAATGAGACTATGAACACCTCAATTATGGGTTATGCTACAAAGCTCCTCAAAATCAGGTAGATTGTTACGCTTTTGTAGGTCTTTGTCTTCTTCTAACCTTTACGTACCAGTTTCCTGTAGTTTCGTTTAGGAGGTAGTCGATTATCTGGTTAGACAGTCTCCCTGGGTTTCTGTATAGATTTAGAATCTGTCATTAATTTGTACCCCTTAGTTCTTAAGACGTTTTGTTTCGAAAGGGGACCATTAACATTTAAATTTAGTAAGCACTGCTGTTGAAATTTCCTGTTTTTCCTTATTTTGTCAAACGAATGAATAATTATTGTAGTTAATTAATTATATAGTAGGTTGTAAGGTATTTTTGAGTCAGCTAAAATTGCGGGGGTTAAGAGTCTTATGCCTCAACAAAGAAATTCCCGAAACACAAAAAGAACGAGAAGAACAACAGCTACAAAACCATTCAATGGCAATGTCAAGCCAGGAGTAGGAAACGAGAGAAGGTGAGGCAGGCAGGGGTTAAGGAAAGTCACGGGAAAAGACAAAGGGAATAATCAATGTGCTTTCGACCCGAACCTCATTTTGTTCATTCACATTTCGGGAGGAAACACACCATCGCCGGCTCACACACACACACAAGTCCTGGTCTGGAAATTAAAGCAAACGGGACAGAGAAATGAGGATACATGCGTCTGGTCCATGTGACCTCTTACGTAAGGAATTAAAAAAAAAGGTGGGGAGGGGTCGGGGGCAGGGGAAACCACGTTGTCTCGGCGGTTTTCTGCCTTTCATTCCACCTCTGGGGCCACGTGTATCCCGCGACAGGAAAACCGGAGACGTTGCAATAAAATTGTAAATTATAACTTAAATACATTTTTAATATCTCAGTCATGTCAATTTAATGAGATTTTCATCGGAGAATGTGTTCTGGGAGTCTGTCTGTCTGTGAGTTGTGTGGTGTGTGTGTGATATACGTCTGAAACTGACTTTGAAATTTATTCACATTGACCAATTTTTATCATTATTAGTTTAATGAAATTCAAATTTATAAAAGTGATATTCAAATTAAAGATTTTTGTGTTTCGTCACCCGATTTTCATTTTCGTCGAGTCTGTACTTGCATACGGTCGGGTTTCAAAAATTTTTTCTATTCTCCTGTCAATCGACCGAAATTCAAAATCGCGTCTTGTTTCGGACACGCACTGTAAATAATCGATTAGTGACTTCGTTCCGCAGACCGTTATTTTTTGTTTCTGTTTTAAAAATCCATTCAGGTACGTACCTAGGTCACTAAAATAAAACTTTAGGTAGATTTTAAGTCAATAATGATCCAGGCTGTTTTAATTTCTTTGGTACCGACAACAAATCTTGGTTTCTATTTTGCTCACCCACCACTTATAAACCGTGTACCTGGCCGACAGTTTCACCTACCTAAACCTCATTACACGGAGTTAATTAAATTTTAAGGTTATTAGGAAGGTCTCATGTCAAAGTTTCGTCCTACCAGGTTGTGTCCTCAGGGCGGTGGCTCGACCTAGCCCAAAAGAAGCAGCCAGGTTTATGATAATTTTGGGCTTTTAAATGAGAAAAAAAATTTAATTGAAAAACAAATGGAGGATTTAGGTACAGTTAGGTGAACCTGAGGTTCGGACAGTTTTTTTCTTTTTGGACAGAATATATTATGGTTTTGTGCGTGTGTGTTTTAACTTGACGAATTTTGTTTTTTCCTCTAAAATATTAATAAGACTTATGTAAAAGTCCGAGAAGGATTTAAATTTTTTGTTTTTGCATTTGGATAATATAATTTCAATATCTGTCTTCGACCTTAGAACAGTACAGTGACCCAAAATGATGAGTGATTGCCTTGACCTTTTTGAGTAGGTGCCTGAGCTTGGGGGGGAGCCATTGAAATATTCATCAGTTTTGGTACCATGTCACTTCTAACGTGACATCAGGTACGAATCTGAAGACGGTGGTAACGAACGGATTAATGTTTTCCTCTTTACGTCAAAGGAGTCTGAATGGGTTACGAAGTCTTAGGAAATATTCTCGAATAAGTTTGAGAGCTTTTGAATAGCTTCCACTGTTAGGCACTGCCTGAGTGAGTTCTCTGATCATAATTTTCATCACATATGGTTTGGAAGGCAATCCTTTGGTTAGGTTAGCTTACTTTCGATCCTAATGATGGGTTACAAAAATGGAAAAGGTTGGTTTGGGTTGGGTTTCGTTCAAAAGGTTCCCCGGATTAACTTGGATGGGTTTCCGGGATAAAGCGTTTGGGGAGGAGCAGTCTGGTGAGTGGACCAACTCCAGACCGAGGGGATGGGACTCGACTACTAAAGTCGTCGCCGGGCGAGGTGAGATTGCGGAAGAGCTTTCGCTGGTTCCCGGGTCTCACCGTCCGAGCCTAGATGGTGTCCACTCAGGGGTTCTAGTGGGTGCAAATCCTACATACTCCCTCCTGCCTCCCTAAAGGTAAAACGGACAACCTTCGAGAGGTTTCCCCTGGCTAAAAATGGTTCAAAAGGTTGAGAGCTTTCGAGCTTATTTAAATTTCTACGAATTTAGAAGACAGGATCACCAAAATAATAGCAAATCACAAGCCGGGAAGCCAAATCCTCATCCATTATCGACCGTTCAACAAAATACTTGAGGATGGAAACAGAATTCATATACTCAGTTTGATATATAAAAGCTCATCATGATATCAAAGGACTCTTTAAAGAACTCTTCTACTGGTTGCATGAATTCAACTACTTCAAAGCCTTTATTCAAAGTACTGTACTCCGATTCGTGGAAATCGTTACTGAAATAGATACAAACAGACAAACGATAGATAATTTTGAATGAAAAAAAGCTTCACTCTGCTGCGGGAAAGAGATGACAACACGGGGAAACTAGGAAAACCATCGAAATATTTATTTCACTTAAATTTAAACTAATGACTGGATTGGCCTTCGATTTTTATTTCAAAGTATAAATTATTTATTTATTAGTTCGTTCTGCATTTTTTTAGTGTGAAATGTTAACATGCGCTTTCTTCATTTAAAAAAAAAAAGATCTCGGAATAAACATTTAATTGAAACACTGACAGACATACATAATTGCAGGAAATATATTATCAATAAATGAAGTTTTCTAATGAATTTAATGGCGTAAGTTAGAGTCGAATTTCAAATCGAGTTCGAATTTAATTTGCCGATAAAGACAGACAGGAAAGTCTGGCGGGGAAGGAGGGAAGTGGTTTATAAATACCCTGCGATGAAGCTCTAAAATTATACGTTTTTTGAGGAAGGATCCATTTCATAAGTGATGCACACTTGTAAGGGAATCTGTTTTTAAAACTGATGGAAACTAATGAGGAAGGACAATTTGGAGTTTCATCCGGAGTGTTGGAAATTGTTTTAATAAGTTATTGCTGACTTTTGTAGTTGTGACTCTGTTGAAATACATTAAAATTCTTCTTGAGTGAGACGGTCTGTGAAATCTGTAGTTTTTCGTCTTAAAATGTTCTGTTTAAGGCAGGCTCGGCGTAACAGGGAATTGTTTGTGAGACCGCTAAACAGAAAAAAAAATGAAAAAGCTCGAAAATCATGAAAGACGCGACCTTAAAAAGGAAATTTATTACAACGTCAGTCTCATTCTCTTTTCCCCCGTTCAATGCCGTCGCCAAAATAAAAACGAACGACCTACAGCAGACAAAATAAAGAACAAAAAGAAAGAGAGAGAGAGAGAGAAACTTTTTGAATTTCGTGCAGTTCCTAAATGATGATGACAGCCAACCTTCGGCTTCAGTCTGATTTTTAAAGCTTTGACCGTGAGAAGAGCGGATTTTTACGCTAACATAACGCATAACCTTCAGATTAATTTGAAACTAAAGATAACTGTGTGATTCAAAGCTGCGCCGTCGAAGCCCTCCTCCTCCTATTCACCTCTTTCTCTTCCTCCTCCAAGAAAACAAAAACAAAAACGCACACACATCGCATATCGCACGCGAAAAAAGCTGTTGCGAAATTCAACCTTAGCCTCGTTGGAAATGGTGAATAGAATAGCGATAGATCGTTGGGACGAATGCCGAGTGCTAAAGACACGAGTTCCGTTATTTTAACTGCTTTTGTGGCCTCTAACCCAAATAAAAGATGTCGTTGGGTTAGAGAGAAAATCGTTAAGATATTTAATTAGTATGCTGCCGGAGGAGATCTCTTTTTGTTTCCCTGTTGATGGGAAGGAAGCTCTAAACAGCGATTTCTTTGAGCCTGTTGTAGTTGTTAGTGTCTCAACAGACTGATCAGGTTCAATAGCCAGTGCTTAAAAAGAGGATCTACCTCTGACTATTCGATTGCTTTGGTGGTTTTAGAAACAAATTCAGCAAAATGTCTAAAAATAAAAATGGCGGCTTCAAAACTGCTATTCGGTGAAAGCTTTCAACACCGATTTAACATATTTTGGCGTTAACATCTCCCACCACATGTTAGCTGACTGTCCAAAAACCAACATCTTCCTCATCCCGCCTTTGGAAACCTCACTAAAAACCGACACGAAACTCTCTAGAGTCATCCATGACACCGAAGGACACGAACGTCATGAGAAAATTTCACTGACTCATGCGAAACAGTCTCCTGACCGTGAAAAGTGTGTGTGTTAATGGGGATGTTACATGAAATCACCCCGAACAATCAGGTTTGGAGCCGCGGGGTTGTTAATAACCCTGACTAACATGTCATGTGGAATTCCGGGTGAGTCATGACGTGGTCGTTTACCATCGAGGAACTCGTTTCCTTGGGTTTTTCAAACTCGGTTAATCGCAATCCGCAGACAATGGGCAGAAAGAGACAAAATGAAAACGGAGACTCGGCCTCCCCTCTCTCTCTCTTTGTTGATCCGAAATACGTGTTCGTAAATATTGTGAGAGCGTGCCATTAACCTCTATTTTCAAGCGACGTAACACTTTTTTTTCAATATCACGCTTTGAAAAGTTTTTTTTTTTAAAAGAAATCATCTTATTGCGAATCGCTTGCTTTGTCCCAGTTGCAAAAGTAGATCTCGGTCAACTTCGCTCTACTGGGTCCGTAATTCAAGAGGAAAAGAAATTTCAAGGGACCGTTTTATACAAAAATCATTTTTGGTCTTCTCTCTCTTTTTATTGGTTGAAAAATTTTCTGGTTTCTACTTTTTATTTCTTTCCTTCTTTCATTTTTGCCTCCAATTCCTTCCTCCTGAAAGTTGCAACATTTTAACTGTAGTCTACCCAGAGACAGTCCAACCGGGAGCTCAGTCAGGAGTTAGAGAATAGAATCCGTCTTCCCTCACATTATATCGTTCCTGTGTATATAGTTCCATTAAGCATTTGACAAGTTCCTCAACCTCTTTCAGCTGTTCATGCACAATTTCTTTCCCTCTTCTTGAGAGTAGCTAACCCATCGGATCTGTCTCAACTGACTGAATAAATTCAGGAGCGAATTCAATCATCACACTACCCTACATTCACCCACACACCCAAACAAATTGAAGATAACCGCAGACCAAAACACCAAACCTAAAACTCATCAAAACCTGAAACGCGTCATTCGTACCTAAGTTAATTAAAATAATTAAAATTAAGCCTAATTATAATTAATTATGATAATTGAGTTTTAATCCCGTTTTTCAGATCTGGGTATAACAGAGTGTGGGAGGGGGTTCAGACTCTCAACCGTTACTTCGCTAATCCGTCACTTTTGCCAATCCTTCCAAATTAATTATGTTAATCCCAGAGGAAGTACCGTGGTCATAAAATTCTGGTACTCACTAGTTTACTGTACTTAACACATAACCCACCGGCCTTGCTAGATTTTCTCTCTGCGGTATGGTACCCATCATCTGTGATTTGTATACTGATATCCTCCTGTCTTCAAGATAGATATAGTTGGGAGCAAAACCGAAGGAATTGAGAAGTATATAAATACAAATATAAACTTAGTATATAAAAACTTTACCACAAGTAGAACTGTAGGTGTATTAATACATAAAATATATTTTGTGTCTCAGTAAACACTCATATTTATTTGTTATATAGTTTATATACACTAATGCTCTCTACTGGTTAATGGTTTAGTTTATATATACTAATATATTTATAAATTCAATTTTTGTTGCTTTATTTTTGTTCTGATTTAGTGTCAAACCACGGGTGTTGTTTCTTGTTGCTGAACTAAACAAAGACAGAACGAACCAAGAGTATATATGAATGTATATATTGTTAATAAATCCGGATTTCTGAAGAGTATATGTGAGAGGAAACAGTATACCGAAGAAATTGAGTGGATGGAGGAGTTCTAAGGGAGACATAGGCTTGTGTTTAAAAAATTTGGGAACTCGGGTCGGTGTCCTGCATAGCGCTTCTGTAGTCTTAGAACCCCAGCCTTTACCGGTGACATGCACATAAAGCATCAATTTAGTACAACGGGGGTGGAGGTCACGCGAAAGAAATCATCAAAGGACAAACGACAAAAGAAATTTAAGAGAAAAAAAGGAGAAAAGGGTAGAAATTTGGCGTCAAGGTCGAACACTAAACGAAAATTTATCGGGAAAACAATTTTGCAAATTGACGACATCGTAATTCAAAACGAAAATGTCGCTTTTCGATATTTCCGGAGATCTCGGATTCGCTCGAATGATTCGCGAATGAAATATTCTGACCGAGTTTTTGATTTCTAGAGAGGGCAAACGAACGTCTCTCATTTCCAAAATCCAATTTCCCCCCCCCCTTTTTCGGACGTTTTTTGCATTAGTTTGGACAAAAGGAACCGGAAATGGGTTTAAACAATCACACCGTTTATATTACTAACCTTTACTGCTGTACATTGGCTGGTATGATTATGGTTCCTATATCATAACTTCTGTATAGCACAAGTCAGCAACCCACGTTTCGATAATTAATTTCCATTTGGCTGGAAATGAAACAAAATTGACGCCCACACTTCACACGTGTCCGTCCGTCCATCCGTCCGTCGGTTCACGTCATAACTCAATACAAGTTTAAACAAGTTATTTATTTACTTATTTGTTTACAAAACTTTATTTAAAGAAAAGCCTCCATAATACGTCAGTAAAAGATTTTTAATTTTTTTGTTTGTGGATTTGGTCATCAGGGTCGGAAAACAGTTTCCCGGAGGAGGGAGGAAGGAAAAATTCTTGCTTAATGTTGAGAAGGAAAAATTTTTGTTGTTGGTTTTCCTTCCTTCCTCTAATTCTTTCTTTCTTTTCATTACGCAGCCGATAAATTATGTAAATAACATGCCGAATAAGTTTACCTAAGTGATATTTATACATAAGGTACGCAAATTCAACATCCAAAAACTGATAATCCAATTTACATATTGAATACATTTTTTGCATTGTTAACGACCTGTGCACTGTTATCTGGCCGTTTTGCTTCTTTGCCTTCGAGGTCACTCCTTTTACCATTTCAGACCCTCAAACTCTTTCTCCCGGGAATTGTTTGTTGTAATCGTTTCGCCGTTTCTACTTCCCCTGTTATTATGTGCGTTTCCTTACTATGGAATCACTTTTGTTGCTTGATGGACTCGCGGAATTGAAGACCAATAAACCGTTAGACGATGGATTTGAAGCCGGTTTCCCGGACACCAAACTATTGGGAGTGTCGAAGGAATGAAAACGATTTTGTGACCTGTTGGCGAAATGAATCGCCCCGAAAAGAGAAAAATTTTCTGCTAATGACTGATAATGATTATTAGGCGCGATGTTAATGAATTTTGCACTTGTTTTAATTATAGCACCCGGATGCAATTAGAATCCTAAATTTTATTGATGTCATTAACTTTTGTTGTGTGTATGTGTCTTGTTCGTTTTACTTATTTTTATTGAGGCTTTAAATTAAAAAGTAATTTGTTGGTCGTTTTTTGGGTGAAAAGGGCGGGGGTAGAGACAGAAAATAAAATATAAGAAACTGTTACTCTGTGAAGGCGGCGAGGTTACACTCGAACACGTTATTAGCTTATTTTGCAAATGTATAATTTAAATGTATGTTAATAGTTTACGTCAAATGTCGTCAGTGATTTTAAGTGCCGCCTTCTTTTCTCTCTGTTTCATCTTTGTCTTTTAGTTTTTGACCTCATACATAGATTTTCATCGTTGAGGGAAACATTAACCGGCTGAATAAACTTTTTCTCTCTCTCTCTTTTAATTGTTGTTTTGTTTTGTTGGTACACCTGATCTTGGGTAAGTTGTTTGGATTTTGATTTTGAATTTAAACTTAGTGGTTGAGGCTTAAATGAATTTATTTTTGAATGGTGTGGTGTATTCGAAATGAAACACTACGGCAGAGTTACGACACCTCAGGTTCTGTATCTTATAAAGGTTAACTTCAAAGGTTTTCCGGAAAAACTAGATTTGAGCTTAAATCTAGTTTTTGACCCTTGGGTATAACAGAATACGGAGGAGGATTTGTACTCAGTGCCATGACTACTGCAGTCGGGCGCTGTAACCACTACGCCACAGACCTCCCGAAGAACTAGATTCTGTTCTACCCACTTTCAAAAAAGCTTCTTAATAAGTAACTGGTACTTAATTAAAGTTTTATAGTATAATTAGTCTGATAATATAAATATAATTGGGGTATTCTAATTATTGTACCTAAGCTGGTTTTGGAAGAATTGAGAATACTGTACCTAGATCTCATTTCAAAAATAATACTCACCATAAAAAAGGATTCATTTCATAAATAATGCACAATTATAAGAAGAATTCATATCATAGTAATAAACACTTTCATTATATCTAGTATATGTCGCGGTAATAGTGATAAATCGGGCGAATATATATATAACTCCCGGCGATTATTCATAATCACCAACAAAGCTTGGTTAATGTGACAGAAATAGCCAAAAGCGAGGATCTACATCTAACAGATCTGAGGACTCAGGGTATTAAGCACTCAAAAGGAAAGCTTTAGCGGAAAAGCTAGAAGACAATAAAGTGGAGGTGGTGGTTTCAATCCCGTGGTTCACCTTTTTTTGGGTATAACAGGATGCGGGAGGAGGATTCGAACTCACGACCATTTGCATCCCAGTCAGGAACTTTAACCACTACACTACTCCTCCCACCACTAGAAGACAATAAAGAAGGACCAACACATAGCAAACAACTGTACGAATATTTCTACAAAACTAATTTTCTCTTTGCTGTCGTTTCTGCTGAAGTTTCCTAATATTTTTTCATATTTACCGGCTAGTTTATAAAATATCAACTCATAATCTGAGCAAACTTTAATCAAATTCTTCATTATAACTTGGAGATTTTATAAACTATCCGGTAAATGTGATAAATATTCACCAATTTGTCACTTCTACCAGGCTTAGTTGTGATTATGAATAATGCCGGGAATTATATCCGAGCACCAGCTGTTGGGTTGTGATAAATCAGTGATAGTGGGTTGTGATAAGTATATATTATTATAATTTCCGGTGGTTATTCATAATCACCAAGTAATCTCAATTATTGTGAGAAATTACTGAGCATTTTTCAAATTTACTGGCCATTTTATAAGATATCCAACTCGTAATGAGGAACTCAGTGAAAGTCTTGTAATATTGTGAGCTAGATATCTCATAAACTAACCGGTAAATGTGATAAATATACATTAAATTGACACATCAACCAAGCTTAGATGGTGGTTATGAATAATAACCATCGCCCGGTTTATCACTTTTACTGTAACATATACTTTTCGGTCTGCGAGATGATAGAAAATTTGGTAGTAAGACGGTCAAAATAAATAGCAGAGGACCAATCAGAGAGAATGTATGGTTTTAAAAGGCTGAGGAATCCCAGAGTCAAACTGTACTCATTCACTCCCACTGTTTAATACGTACACCAACTTTGGTCAAACTATGTTGACGCATTTCACAGCTTTTCTAGCACACACATCTCCTTTTATACATATAAAGAAATCGAAGACCAGAGTTTTAAAGGTCAATGTAAAAATATTTATAACTTTTGGTCTACTTCCCGTCGATCGAGAGAATTCTAACTTATTTCACTTTATTTTTGAGGTTAAGTGTCATGTCCACAAATCTCTTCAAATAAACATAAATTTTTTATTCCCAAGAAACCGCCTCAACGCTTCTTCTTCTTATAAACAAGTTTTAAAATTAAAAAGAAATTTAAATTTTAACTAAGACGGAGAAAACAGCAAAAACGTCAAGTGAATTTACATAGGCGCAAATAAAAAGAAAGAAATTTTGATTAAAGTATATAAATCAGTATGACATAAACATGGGCTGTATGGACTCTGCTGAATGATCAACCTTCCAGTATAACTTTCATCTCTTCTTGGAATTACATCATCTCGTTCCATCCATTGTCTTTCGTTTTGTCTCGATTTTTCATTGAAACGGGTAACAGGTGCTGGTGACTTTCACCACCGAAGACAACTTCCTAGAACGAGAAAAGAAAGTTGAGGAATTAATATGAAATTAGTGACAAAATCTATAAATTTGATTGGCGTTGGGATGAAGCGATGAGAAGTCCTTTTTGGTATCTATACTCAAGCGTGTGTCGCGGTCGTTAGTCATTGGTCGTTTGTCACCTTTCTCTTCCTTCCTCCACCTCCGCGTTCTTTTGTTTTATTTATTGGTTTCTACGGATTTTGGCACGCGTTTAAATAAAAGAGTAACTGATTATAAAATGTGTTATTCCATGATGAGGATGAAGAGTTGCTTATATCTCACGCCCACTCGGAGCCCTGAGGTGTATCACACATCTCAATTTTCTGGCTAAAGATTAATCATCGGAAACTAAAACGCGCACACAAAAATTCAGATACCAAACTCACAGGAAAAATATTCGCTTGATGATGTAATTGATGCGGTTGGCATCCTTGCCAAAGTTTATTCTTCTCAGTTTTAAGGTCTTTTAACTTTCTTTGTCTTTAATTTCGTGAGTGTTTCGCGCTTTTTGCGAGATTTCTTAAAAACTTTGGACACTAACCCCGATTTTGACCCCTCGGGTATGGTAGGGATAAGCTCGAACTTTGTCAACACTCGACGATGATACTTTCCTGTGAAGGTCTTCGGCTTTGGCTTATGGGAGTGGCAGAATTTTTCCTCAGCTTAAGTACCACCCAACCGTCTGGCTCGAAGTGATCAGGAATGAGAAATGGTCTGGCTTAAAGCCAAAACCCATCACCCCCATAGTTTACCGAAGTTATGAACCTCAAGACTCTTGACATTCTTCGTGGACGAGGTGAAGACTATGACGATCGTTTCAAGCTCAAAGAAAATTCGGGAAAATCACTCGAACGAAGTCTTGTTACCTTGTCACCAATTTTGTTTTCCTCTTCTTAAACAATGATTCAAACGCTAATTATAATTTTTCAATTAATTAATTAAATTTCTTTCTTGTCTTTACAGGAATGAGGAAAGAATCACGACTTTGAAGAAATTGCAGCTGATCAGGTTCAACGAATAAGCATTATCAGGTAATTAAACTACCTCTTTGTTTTCTTTCTTAATTAATTTAGAAAAATGGCGGAAGTTTCGAGGGAGAATCAGATTTTACCTTTTCCATAATTAAATTTGTTGTTTGCAACAGCCAAATTTCTGTGTTTGGGTGCCTTCTGTGTAGAGTTCTACAAGTCGCCTATTTCCCCTCCTCTCCCGGTTCTAAGATTGAGAGAGTGTTTGTCTCATTAAAATGTGCATTATTTATGAAATGACGTCCTCACACAAATCTACATTTATTATGAAAAGGATGTCATGTGGTGGTTCGACACATTGAGCACACAAGTAACCGACTCCAAAGTTCATGGTTCCACGCCCACATAAGGTGTTGTGTCTGTTTCCATACCCACAGCTTCTGGGGTTATGACTTTAATCCGTTCTCCAGACAATAATCCTTCTTGAAAGTTGTACCAGGATGATGAAGAGTAAAAGAGTTACAACAGAAAAGCTTTTAGGACGCCTCCTGAGGGACTACCAAAGCCGATTAGTATTAATTTTAATATATAGTCGTAGACATAGTTGTGGTCCGTCTCTTGAAGGAATCCTCAGTTGCTTACTTCCTCTCCCTAAACGTCAAACTTTAATTTTTTTGTCTGACTTCCGGTCTCACAGTTTAGTTTTCTGTCTTGACAATAAATTTCTGTTATCTTTTTAGGCTGTCCAGACGTTTTCTCCATGAATCGGCTTCCATTTCCATTCCTCACTTCCCTACCTTTCCTTCCACCTCATGTTTACACTCCTTGGCATCTTGACAGCGCTGAATTATTCCAAAAATCGGGTAAATATTGTTCTCAAAATATTCTTTGATACCTTTTCTGACTTTTCCCCGAATCAGCAAAACAGTGGTGGCCAATTTCGGAAGAATTGACTTCTTATAAGAACTAATGGCTGAAAGGGTATCAGGTCAAGATGTCTGATTAATATTAGCGATTAATGGGCGCAAGGGGCGCACAGAGTTATGATGAGCGCTATGACGTCAATGGCTGACGTCACAGGTTTGAGTAATATATCGTCGTTTATCCGGTCTTGTTTATTAGTACCACCTCTAGTAACATTATGTATATTAAAAGGTAACAGCGATAATAATCCTGCTGTCGCCTTTCGGATATGATCGACCAAAATCATTTCGGTATCGACTTGTCGGAATATACACATGACACTCATCAGTCGCAGGTATCGAAGAAAGGAGATACAATAAAAAGATTCTTTTTAATGTTATGCTAATTTATTACGATTATTTGTTCCGAACAAGAAGAAGAGAAATGAACCGATGGCATTCAATTGGAGATGACAATGAAACGTGTCAGGGACAAAGACCAACTGCCTGGTTACGTAATTTGCTTGCTCTGTGTTCTTGAAAACGACCGACCCAACGATCCAAACAACAACAAAAAAATTTAATTTTTAATTTTATTGCTAACTTTAAATAAGCAATAAATTTTCCTTCCTGTTTTCCTTTTTAATTTTTTGCATTATTCAAACATCCACTCGGAGTTTCAATGTCAAGAATTTAATGTTACCAAGGTTAAAGTTACCAAAATTTGGTTTCAAGGGGTCGTGCCCCCATCAAAGAACGAGCACCATCATCGTTATTGTTATGCTTTAACTCTTGTGGTGAGCAACCAGGAAGGAGATGAAATGAAACCATGTTCCAAGGGAGGAAATTTCTTTTGAATCTTCTTCACTAAGGCTATGAACAAATCGGTCAAGGTCGAATTTAACTAAGGTTGCAGGGTTTTTAGGTGAAATTGTTATACCTAATCCATTTGGAGGTAGATTTTGGTGAAGCGCGCTAATTTGAACTGGTTGATGCTTCGTTTAGGTGACCGCCATCTTGTTGCTGATAAAAAATTTTCTGTTTGCTCAAGTTCCTATATTTTTTGTTCTTTTCTTGGGTTAAGTTTGTTAAGAGCATGGGTTATCTAACATCTTTCTGAGTTCCTAGCTCTGACCGCTTTTGGTCAGGTTAGTGTGTTAGTATGTTAGTTCTTGTTATCTACTCTGTTATCTATCTGTACTTCCCTGGTTCGTTATTCATCTTTTTTGTCTCATCACCTTTTTGCAGAACGCCTGCTAACCTTCGAGCTATTACAGGACGTCCTCCATGATGTAGTCTCCTAAACTGTTCTTACTAATCTTCTATTTCCGGTCCTTGAAACAAAATTCCTGGGCAAAAGCGGAGTCCATGAAAAAATTCTCCGTCACAACCAACAAATTTCTAATATATATCAGTCTCCACAAATGTGTGCATTACTTTTGAAATGAAATATTAATAAAAGTGTGCAATATTTATGAAATGAATTCTTTGTAGAAGTGGAGAAGCTCTTTGCATTACCTACTGAAGGAGTTCTTTGACCAAAGTGATTCTCACACAGACGAACATAATTGTAAACCGGAAGCTATCGAACCGGAAGCTAGTGTGCATTATTTATGAATCGAATCGATGGTAAAAAGTGGGTCCTAGATCTTAACATAAGCCAAGGTTAATTATTACATAAAGACGAGTGATAACATGCTAAAACAATTTCGTCCTTGTTACATTTCCGTTGGAATACTGATGACACCAACCGCGAAACAATAAAAACCAATTAATCAGGTACAATTAATTCTAAAAATAGAGAAGAAGACAAAAAAGACAAAAATAAAGTTTGAATTAAGCAAAACTGATAAGAGAACTCGTGAAGAAGAAGAAAAAAAATTCGATTGGTGTGGAGAGGGATGAAGAAGGCGGAGGAGGCAGAGGAGGAAAGCAATTTCGTCACTGCAGCCTAAACTTCTTCTACTAAATGTGCATTACGTAGTTGCATACCTTGAAAAATGTCCTCAGTTCTATAAAAAAAATGGAAGAAAACACAAACTCGTCTCGGAGACGGTTTAACAAGAACCTGTTAAAAGGAAGGAAGTGTGGAAGTGGAAGAGGAAGCCGATTTTAGGTTTTTGTTCCTGTTGTGGAGAGGAAGTGGTGTTAGCCCGCTCATCCCAAATCCATAGGATTGGTTTCGAATGTAGTGCACGCTTTTATGAAGGAATTATTTCATAAATATTGCACACTTTCGCTACTGAATGATTTTTCCCTTTATTCATCCCTAGTGGTGTGCAAACTTTTTCCGGCTGTGACCCTTTATGTAGAGAGAAAAATTTTGGCGACCCCTTGAGATACATGTTCACAAACACGATGTATAGTTCGCGCATTTCTTTCATTTCAACCAATACAAACATCATCAAATCTGACACATATTTATTTTATTTATACTCTTAAGAAATTACTTTTTATACAACATTTATACAACTTTATACAACATAAATTATGCAGGCATAATACATTTTACAAAAATTTGGCGACCCCCAACAATCTTTGGGGACCCTAGCTTGCACACCTCTGCCCTAGTCAACTGCTTAAAAGTTGTTGGTCTAGCTTTAAATGGTTTTAGGATCAGTATCGGATAAAGGAATAATGTGTTAAAAATTCGGATGGGTTGCCAGAAGAAGGAAGAGCAGAGTTAAGAAAAGTGTGTGAGAAGAGAGAAAGTTAGGGCCTAAGAGAAGCGTGTTATTAAAGGTTTGCGTTTTGTGACATTTCATAAGTAATGCACACATTGGTGAAGAGCTGAGCTAACGATAAACTGACTAGGCGGACTGTCAAACCAAATTTTGAAGCATTACGCAAGCCAGTAAATAATTTTGTTTCCGTGTGATTCCCGGCGATTATTCATAATCACCAACTAAACTCCCTTGATGCGACAAGCTACTAAGTATTTATCACATTTACCGGTTAGGTTATAAAATATTAAAGCAAACTTTTATCGATTTCCCCATTTGGAGTTGGGGTTTTATATACTAACCGGTAAATTTGATAAATATCAATAATTTGTCAGATTTACTAAGCTTGGTTGGTGATTATGAATAATCTCCGGAAACTATAAATAAATATTTGGCTTTAGAACTACCGCAGAATATTATTCTTTTGGCTATAACGCCACTCAAGCCAAATTTTTGGATGAATAGTCGAATGTTATCTTATCTAGTTTAGACATTTCGCAAAAGCTGCAGACATCAACAAAGGAAGAAGGTCTTAAAGTTGAAACCGGATGTAATGATGACAACAGCTAAAAAAAAATAATATGACGAACGAAAGTAATTCGTTTCGTGGCCCTGACAGTTGGAGAATACAACACAGAAAAAGGAACTCTGAGTATAAAGTTATAAATATAAATTAAAATGAGTACTAATGACTTCACACATTATGAGGTTAGTGGGCGTTTAGTGGTCAAAGGACCTGACTAGAGAAGTTAGGATTGATACCCAAAGACGAAAAACGGAATTGAAACTCAAACACTTATACAGTATATACGGTTTGAAGATGTTAGTATTTAGTCAGTGATAGGATCAAGGAGTCGGAAAGAAGATGAAAGACAGGAAGGAGGACGGAAACGTGTCAACATGAAGCCCAAAAGTCATTTCCTTCGAGAACATCTCATCAAACCTTGTTCAGATTGACTGAAGGAATCCATGGAATCGCATCCATTTCACCTAATGTTTATAAATGACGTATACGACCCTGATACGTCCAAAATCCAATGAAATGACGAACCCGGAATCATCTTCCTGATTTCTAGAAAATCCTTTCCAGCCTGATTGAAAATGCAATGACGCGTGGAGATGCAGTTTTCAAGGCCCATCGCTCTCGGCCTCGACCTTGCGTTTTTGGCTTCTTGGTTGTAGAGAGGGAACGTTCGCTCGAATGCAACGCTTCTGTTTTTGACACGACGGAAACGTCTCCGCGTTTTTATCCTCAAGGACCATTTTTTATCCTTTCGAACGTGATCCCATGTCATGTTATACTTGAAACGACTCGTGAGTCAGAAGCTCTACTCTCCTTTCTTCTCCTTAGATAGTTATCACAATATTTTGGAAGGAGATTGTGGACCGTCACGATTAAATCTCGAAATTGATTTCCTGTTGATTAGGTTTTGATGCTGAGACGTATATAATCGCCCTAACTACAGGGCCAGATGATTTGGGCTTTGCTTTGGATTAAGACTCGCCTCTAAGTACGTTGATTAGAAACGCATTTCAGAAGTGTTGTGACACCTTTTCGAAAACCATTGGCATGTACACGATGATTCGGTTTATATATTATGTGGGACAGAAAGTAATATCGTATAAAGGGTACAATAAATGAGACGAATAAATATATACTTTCCGGCGATTATTCATAATCAACATCTAAGCTTGGTTAATGTGTCAATTTAATGTATATTTATCACATTTACTGGTTAGTTTATAAAATATCTAGCTCACAATCTTACAAGACTTTCACTGAGTTCCTCATTACGAGTTGGATATCTTATAAAATAGCCAGTAAATTTGAAAAATGCCCAGTAATTTCTCACAATAACTGAGATTGATTGGTGATTATGAATAATCACCGAAATCATTTTAATATATACTTATCACAACCCACTCTAACACTATCACTGATTTATCACAACCCAACAGCTGGTGCCCGGCATATAATTCCTAGTTATTATTCATAATCACCAACTAAGCTTGGTAAATGTGAATATTTATTGAATATTAATCACATTTACCGGTCAGGTTATGAAATATCCAACTCGTTACCTGAACAAACTTTTATTAATCTCCCCATTAGGAGTTTGGAATCTATAAACTAACCGGTAAATGTGATAAATACCCAGTAATCTGTCACATTTACTATGTTTAATTGATGATAGTGAATAAGAATTAGTATATATGTTGTGGTGATAGTGATATATTTGACAAACAGATATAACAAATTTTCATACATGCCAACTAGGCGTGGTAAATGTGATAAATTAATAGGTTCTTATCAGTTTACCAGTTAACGTATAAGATATCCAACGGATAATCTGAGCAAACTTTATTAAATGCCTCACCATAAATTGTAGATTTTATATATTAGCCGGTAAATGTGATAAATATTCAGTGATTTGTCACTTCTACCAAGCTTAGTTGGTGATTATGAATAATCGCCGGGAATCATATGCCGAGCACCAGCTTTTGGGTTGTGATAAATCAGTGGTAGTGATAGAGTGGGTTGTGATAAGTATATATTAAAATGATTTCCGGTGATTATTCATAATCACCAAGCAATCTCGGTTACTGTGAGAAATTACTGAGTATTTTTCAAATTTACTGGCTATCTTGTACGATATCCAACTCGTAATGGGAAATTCAGTGAAAGTCTTGTCAGATTGTGAGCTAGATATTTTATAAACTAACCGGTAAATGTGATAAATATACATTAAACTGACACATTAACCAATCTTAGTTGGTAATAGCCACGAAATATACATCTGTAAGATATTACCTTCCTCTCAACACCTTATAATATATATTTAAAAATGATATAATAATAACATTGTATATTTCTTTATTTATATTTGTATACCCTTTCGGGTTTAAAATAAAAACTGGGAGTGCTTCCCTGAGCATATTACTATAATAGCACTCAAACAATCACTCACACCTATAACCTAAGTTCTGTATGCACTCTGCCAGAAGGAATAACACAACAAGGAACTAAATAAAATATATAAGCAGGCAAAATATTTATACAAACATATAAATAAACACGTGTAATAGAATAATATATATACTTCTGATATAGCGTGAAAATTATAAAAATTTGAACAGAACACCGGATTTTCATACATTGCCGGTTCAAGTTTGTTATTGATGAGTGTACACTTGGGATTGGGTATTGGTGTCGTTTTCTTTTAACAGTTCCAAGATAAAGACGACGAAATAATTTTCCACGAAAGAGAACAGTAACAGATCACTTCCATCCTGTCCTTCTCAAAATTATTTTTCCTCGTTTTTTGTTTGTTTGTTTCTCTCCGAAATTCCTTAGCCCGGGGGGGACAGAACAACATTCTTGTTTTCCATGTCCTTGCGATCGGTCAAAGTGTTTTCATTGTCTGGAAATTTACTTTTGCGTAATTTTTTGGCAAGGATACCTATTAAAAAGTAACGCGGGCGTACGTAGACGATTAATTTTTTACTCAATTTTATGAGCTTTACCTTCGTCAGCGAGAGCTTTTCAAAAAATTAATTAATTTATGGATGGGTTTCCAGCCCCCAGACTAAACTGTACCACCCACCGCCGAGATTTAAATAAATGTGAGGATAACCAATTAATTTAAATTAATTAATTTAATCAGAGATCGATGAGCGATTACCTTATCGGTTGGCTGTTGTCGAGACAGCTTTAATGCCAGGTTTCGGTCTCGACCTTGGTGAATTGTAATTGTGGTGTAAGAAGGGCACGAATGCGTAAAAAGGCTTAAAAGCACGTTTTCGAGTTGATTTGGAAGTCGGGAGCCACATGAGCGACACGAGTCACTCGAGCACATGTCTCGACTGCAAAAGACGGGTCAGAAGGAAAGAAAGGAGGGAAATGAAAATGTCTCGAGATTTGAAATGCAGTAGATATGCAATTATCACATTTGATTGATCGATCGACTGTCTGACACGCGACAAGAACAAAGCGGTTAAATCCTCAGAATTTCAAATTCCGGTTAAATAAAAATGAAGGAAAGAAATTTATGAGAGCTCGGAAACATTGACCTGGGCTTTGAATTTTTTTTTGTTCTTCTAAAAAGGAGGAAGAAGTTGTTAAAAGACTTACGATTTGGTTTGTTTCAGGTATTCGTTCGTGCACGAGTGATGGGGATAGAATAATGGTCGCAGAATTTGCTGTTCGAGAAGTATGTTCGCCGGTGAACGGCGAAACAACCTGCATCACAATGCCTGGAAGCGAAGGTCACAGCAACAGTAGCATGGATAGTCATTATTCGAGGGAGGAATTTGCCCACAACGACCACAGAGTCTCGCCCTCAAACAATTCAGAAACGTACACGCCGCAATGCGACATCTCGAACGGGATCAAACGAAAGGATTTCTTCTCGCAGAGGAAGCAGAGGGAATTTATTCCGGATAACAAGAAGGATGATAGCTATTGGGATCGACGACGTCGAAACAATGAAGCAGCCAAACGATCTCGGGAGAAGCGTCGTTTCAATGACATGATCCTCGAAACTCGAGTCGTGGAACTTTCTAAAGAGAATCACCTGTTAAAAGCGCAACTGGCCGCCATTAAAGAGAAATTTGGTATTAGCGGAGACAATATAATTAGTGTTGAGCAGGTGATGGCCGCTTTTCCCAGCAACGAACAGGTTATCAGCCAAACAAAACGAGTCAAATTGGTCGGATCATCGCCGATCTATCCTCCGTCTCCTAGTTCAAATCCATCTCCCTTAATTCGAGCTCCGCCTTCCAATCATCCGATTCATCTCTTCCCCATCCAACAGCCTCCAGTCGTCAACGAGCCCAACTATCCTCCAGCGGAACCCGAATCCTTTCCACAGCCTTATTCCTATCCGCTACCATCGCTTCTTCAACCCCAGCTCGACGTCGCCAACAACAGTGTATTAAACCTGAGCTGCGACAGGTCCTCTCACAACCAACTGTCTCCTCCACCGTGTCCCTGCGACAACGGATGCGAGAGTGGCGACGAGAATTCCCAACCTTTGCCGCTGACCTTGACGAGCCCGGCTCCAGGTCCTAGCAATAGTCTTCCTCATAAGCTCAGACACAAATCCCGTCTCGGAGACAAAGACGTCGCTTCTGCTCTGCTTTCCCTTCAGACGATAAAACAAGAACCGGGACCTTTGTCCAGTCCACCTTGGGACGGAGAGGGAAGCAGCGACGAACGCGATTCTGGCATTTCTCTGGGAGCCGAATGGGCCGGTCATCAGGAACCGCCTCCGACATCTCCAGATCGCGAACCAGAAGGCGAGCCCTCTGGAAATGGAGACGACCGAATGAAGACAGAGCTGGCACGTCTCGCCTCTGAAGTGGCCAATCTCAAGAGTTTCTTATCCATAAAGAAACCTCTTCAGGGATCTACGCTCTCGTCGATGATTAAAGAACGTACTGTGATGTGTGAGCACAAAGTGATTTAAAGTGACGAACTCTTATTAAACAAAAACTCATTTTAAATATATTTTAAACTAAAATAAGGAATTTATTTATTTATTTATTAATAAAAAAATCAGTAAAATTAAGTATTAATTAGAAATTAAAAATTTATTTCGAAAAACTCACGATGGGTGATCAAAGAAGAAACAATTTAATCGTTCGAGGTGATGAATACTGAGTGCGGCTTTAAAAATACAATGAAATAATCGGGAAATGCTTTAAAAGACAAAGAACCGTTGAATCGTTGCTTTAAAGATTGGTGCCAAATTATATTTATCCAGGGTTCCTCAAAGAAAGACAGGAATAGATAAAAATTGCGGAAATGGAATTTATAATCCGGTCAAGGCTTCGGTGCGACTCATTTTTTAAAGAACGGTGATAGTTAACTCGTTGGTTCCTATTTCTTAAGAGAAAAGTTTTATAAATTATAAGTATAAATTATAAAAAGGAGTAGAATTATATGTATCGCATTCCGCAAGTTTTCTTTGTTTTTGTTTTTTTGTATTTTGTAAATTTGGTACTTCGGGGTGAGGAAGTTCTGAGAGAGAGAAGAAGAAAAAATATTTTTCTAATATTTTTTATTAAATTTATAAAAATATAAATTTAAAAGAAACGATTAGTTGGATATAAGTTATACTTGTGTTTTAAAGAGTCATATTTGTGTGTTTAAAAAAATTATCCTTAAATACCCCTCCCTTCCTCCTCCTGCCTCCCTGGAATCGGTTGATGTTGGAGGAGCTACAAGTCAACTGTGTGAATATGGCGGATATTTGGAATCTGGGAAACGAAATTAATTTCGAGAGCTTTAATGAGGAAGAAGTCAAGCTGCAAAACATTATTTTATAATTTAATATAAATAAATAAATAGATAAAACTATCTACTTGACAAGAGAACGGGAGAGCTTTGGTGTAGTGGTCAAATGGTGGTCAAGCACCTGACTGTATGTAGAAGCTATGGTCGTGAGTTCGACACATCCTGTTAAAGCCAAGGATAAAAGCTTATACTATACTATTTTATTATACAATGAGCGAAGTTTGTGCTTGTTAGTATGACATGACTATCCGACGGAAGACTTTTTAGTTTTTAAAACAACATCTGGGCCTGAGGTTTTTGTTATTTACAGTATAACTACAACCAACCAAGCTATTAGTTAATAATTAGGTCTAACCTTTTCTGTGGATAACTGACTGACCTACATAACATAGACTTGGGACAGAAACCATCCACTAACAGTCTGGAGTACAAACTTACAACCAAACCAATTCACCTATTGAAACCAAACGAACGCCCACAGACTAAAATGACCGAAATATGAACCATAATAAGGTCTAATTCGCAAAACAAGAAAACAATCTGACGATGAGTCGAATAAAAAATCCGATCCAGTGATTATCTAATGATTGATTCAAAACCATAGTCATTTTCCTTTCGATTAGTAGATAATTTCATCTCATTGTTCAGGTTCTAAAAGAAACAAGTGTCATCCGAAACATTGACCTCCTTTTCAATTTCAAAGAGATGACAAAAGAGATCCCTGCATGAAAAAGCTTTTTAGTTATGCGTGAGTTAGGTTCACGTGAAGGATGAACAGGTTTCTCTGACTAACGTAATCTGGTACAACAACATATGACAGAGGACAAGGGCGTTGAGTAGTCGACCACGTAAGATAAACATGGAGGTTTGGAAAATTCCTTAACGTAATCAGGTCTTTGAGATTCAAATCCCCTCACCCACGAGAAGAGTTTTCCTTGGCAGGAGCTTTACGCACCAACCGAGCATAATGTTTTGTATTTAATTTGTTGATTTTGCACAATTGTTTATACAACTGAATAATGGATTCGATGGAGATTTTCTTTTGGTTTGGTAGTGAAATTTTTTTTAGAAAAAGCTCGGGAAAATTTCACTCAAAATATTCACGTTTATCCTCGCGGTGTGTTTTATTTATTTATTTATTTTGAATTATTCAAATAAACAACACAAAGTCAAGTGAGCTGTGGACGCTCTTTTTATCAATCAGCGTCATTCTAAAACTCGATGAAATTCGTTACAAACCCGAGTTAGGCTTCATTTACAATAAATCATCCTCATTGCTTTAAATTTGCATCTTATTTTTACATTATCGACGTTTCCACTTTCCTTTAGCTTACCCATTTTAATTATGTGCAACGAAATCATGTTTGGCATCGCACAAAATAAAACAAATTCACATAGTTGATTCGTTCATTTACATATCTTTGTAAACAAATTCGTTATCAAACAAAACGTTAATTTGGGAGTTTCTTTGTACATATTTCGCAGTCAAATTCTTTGTGATTATTATTATTATTATTAATAATATTATTATCATAATTTTTTAGAGAACACTTTAAAAATTATGTTGAAAAGTTGTAAGTATCATATACTGGATTCAACTGTTAATATTTATTGTTTTATTTCTTAAGTAGAAATTTCTTTTTGTAATGGCTTTTAACTACTTAGGTAATTGGAGGAAATGAAAAATGTGTTTGATATTTTATATTAGCTAATAAGGATTTTAATGGGTTTTTAAATTATAATTTTTAATGCGAAAAGTTTTTAATAAATAAAAAAAGAATTTTTTTTTCTCAGTAGTGATACCTGGAACATTTTTTTAAAAGCTATCTCTGAGCTCGGTCGTTTTTAAAACAACACAGAAATTATTTATAAAAATAATTAAATTTGTTTTGTAAAGTATGTAATGTATTGTTGATTCATATTTGTTTCTAGGTGGTCACAAATTATTCGATTTTATGTATAAAAATGATTGCCTTCAAAAAAAATCTGAAAAGAGAAAAAATAAATGTTAACTTTAATATTATTATTTATTGTTGTTCGGATTCTTAATATCCTTTCTCTCCTTTCCTTTAGTATCTTAAAGCTTCAAATAACATTTTTATAAGCAAAAAAAAATTTGTCTCACTGAAAGTTGGGGAGTAATTGTAACTCCCAAGACTTTTTAGTAGTCAGGACTGTTAAAATAATAAATTATTGATAGTTTTTATGAATAGATTTAAAATTACAAGTAGTCACAAAAAGGGTGGAGCGATAAAATTATTAAAACAACACGTCCTTAGGATGGTAAATCCAAAAATTATCTATAAAGAATTTTGAGAAGAGAGACAGGATCCATCTTGTTTCGTTAGAACGCTAAAATTTGAATCGACCAATCAGCTTCCACTAAAAATGGCAACAAGTCGATTATATCTACTTAACGCGAGCAAAGGTATTTGCTCGTAAGTTGGTTTAAATTGAACAGTATTTGGATTGGATTTTTGATATTAACGTTTTTTAATTTTTAATTTTAAGTAGTCTAGTTTTTACGTTATCTCTTTAATATAAATTAAAAATAAATTAGTTTGTGAGGTAAGTTGCAAAATAATTTGAAGCCTATAACGCATTCCTAACTAACATCGTTTTGTGTTTTCGGTTACGGCCCATCCCATCCAGCCTAATGATAAACAAAGTAACTGCCGTTTTTTGGGATAGTAGTTTTTGACCTTACAACTGCCTTACAACAAGTACCTTGTCTTATTTTCTTTTAACTATTATAGAGGGAAAAAAAGGAGTATTTGGTAAACGCCCATCATTACCTCAGTGATAGAATTGACGTTGTTGACGCCATATTTATTTTTAAGAATTTCATTGTAATTAAAATTTTTTTTTACTACTTGTTTGAATTTAGTTTGAATAATATAAAAGTACAAAATGTGCGTCTGGTAGAAAGCCTTCACGTGCAGCTTTTAAAATATTTTGAGTTTGTCTTTTTAATGAAATGTTTTAAACTTTGACTCATATGGGATGGGCTGAAGAGGTGACATAACCTGACATCACACAGGTTCAGGTTTTATGTCATACTTTATTATGACCAAATTTTTATTTTAGAGCAAGAGTTTAACTTAATAATAATAATGTCAGTTGTTAGGGTCATTAAACTAAGTCAGTTGAAGCTTTATAACATAGGATTTGTTTTGTTTTAGGTAAAATATGCTATGAAAAATAATGAAAAATGAATGCTCTAGTTATTTGTATATCCGTCTTACCAATAGTTTTTGGTCAGTTTAATGTAAACCCCTTTGGGCAGTTTTCAAATCAGGGAAGCAATAACCCTTTCCAAGGAACATCTCCAAATCAGCCTTTTCAACCATTTGGAGGTCAGCAGTCAGGGCAAGGATTCGGAGGAAACAATCCTTATGAATTTCAGCAAGAGCACATTAACAGAGGCTATAATAATGAATTGTCCAATAATCCATACCTGTATAATGCTGACAATAGAGAAGATAGTTTGAAGTGTCCCCAACATTGGGTACAATTTCAACAATCATGTTATAGATTCATTAAGTCTCCGATCAGATCTAGAAATGATGCTAGAAAAAATTGTCAGGCTTATGAAAGTGATTTAGTTAGCATAAATAGTTTTGAAGAACATGGATTTCTCATTTATCAATTACTATGGAGAGATCCACAACATCGAAAATGGTATACCAGTATTAGGCAGCAAACTCCTGGATATTGGGTGAATGAAGGAGATGGGTCTCCTTTACTTAATATGGAAAATGCTTTCTTACCTGGAAAGGAACACAGTTATGGTCTTGATTATATAGTTTACAGGTAAAAAATCTAAATTTTAATTTCTGTAGTGTTGTCAGTCTTGTCAGTTAAGCTCAGAATTAAATGTGTCAGATTTTTAAAAATTACGACTAGAGATATTTTTAGGAGGTCATTTTACGTTTTGTATGAATCATTGTTGCTGATTCAAATTTTAATTTAAGTGATAGTGAGATTAGATACTAGGATTTAGAAGATCATCATCATTATTAAAAATGTTTGCCTTCTTTTTAGTTATTCGAATAATTTGAAGAGATGGGGTTTCCAACCAGTATATGGTGACGAACAGTTACTATATATATGTGAAGTGCCTCTTGGTAAACTCCATTACATGACAGTGGATGACAGAACTCATCAATATGGTATTACAGTAGATGATCCAGAAAAGGTTCCGAGGGGTCCATATTTTATAAAACAGCCAGAGGATGTAGTCTTTGATGTGTCAATGTTAAAATCACAAATGATGTGACATTGAGGTAGGTTATTCTGAACATTATTAGCTTTAATAAAATTTTTGGTGTTTCAATCTCCTTTAGCAAAAAGCTCACTGATCTATATTTTTGATATTTGATGGCCTTTATCATCACCAAAGACAATACTTTGTATATTCGAAAATGTTATATTAGCATTTTATGTACAAAATTAGTATCAAATCCTTGTATTACAATTTTTTCTAGTTGTTTGGCTGGTGGTTATCCTACTCCAACTTATGAGTGGTTTAAAGAGGAATATGAAAATGATGTTGTATCTTCCATCAAAGTAGATCCACTGACCGATCGAAGATACACTCTCAGTGGTGGTAACTTGATTATTTACGATCCGAAGCAGGTAAATAGTTGATAGAATTTGAATTTCTAATCATGTAAACGATTATAAATTCGTTTTCAGACCCTGATGTGGCGTGGTTTTTTTTATAGGTCGGAGACAGAGGTTCATATCATTGCAAAGCCTCAAATAAATTCGGTTCTATATTATCTGAAAGTATAACTCTGTCTTTTGGCTTCATTGGTGAATTCAATTTACAAAGATCACCGGAGGCTGGAAGTCAGAACTGGGGTAAAACTGTTTACTGCGATCCTCCACCACACTTCCCAGGTAATACTGTTAATATTCGTTGTTTGGTTTTTAGGAGTTAGTACGACTTTGACTCAGATGACATATTTTATTTACAGATGTTAATTACAAATGGACTCGTGATTACTTTCCGAATTTCGTCGAGGAGGATAGAAGAGTTTTCGTGTCTAACGATGGCGCTTTGTATTTCTCTGCTTTGCAAGAAATAGACAGAGGGAATTATTCGTGCACTGCTCAGAGCAAAGTTTCTTCCATCGGTCGAACAGGACCTTTCTTCAGATTGAACGTTAACCCGAGTCGTGAGTAATTCTGATCGGTTTTTACTGTGTGTCAGAAGAATTTTAGAATTAGATTCTCGTTTAACGTCAACATTAATTTGAATTTCAGCGAATTCGCAACAGTTGAAGTTCCCAAATAACTTCCCGAAAGTGTTTCCCGAAGCTCCCATAGCCGGGAAAGATGTTCGATTAGAATGCATAGCCTTTGGATAGTAAGTGTTTTAGTATAAAAACAAGCCGGCATTAGAATTTAGTTAATTGATGTGGTTGATAATTAAAAAATTTGTTTACAGTCCTGTGCCTACTTATAATTGGACTAGAAGAGGAGCACCTTTACCAAGGGGAGCGATCTTCGCCAATTTCAATCGAGTACTCATTCTACCGCAAGCCTCAGTTGAAGATCAGGGAGAATACATCTGTAGAGCATTCAACGAACGAGCTGCTATCGAGAATAGCGTTCTCGTGTCTATTCAAGCCGAACCTAATTTCACGATTCCCTTGGTCGACAAACATTTAGACTATCAGAGCGAGTTGACTTGGACCTGCGAAGCCTTCGGTATTCCTGATGTTAATTACACGTGGTTTAAGAATTCGGAGTTGCTCTTACCTCATAATTTACCCCCGCAAGATAGAGACAGATACTATATTCAAGATAATGTCCTTCATATAAAATATCTGAATCCTGAAAGAGATTCGGGAATGTATCAGTGTAGAGCAAGCAATCAGTTAAAAACAAAGTATTCGTCAGCTCAGTTGAGAGTTTTATGTAAGTTTCGTTAATTTTGATTATGATATTTGTAAGTTTTAGTCATGTGACTCGCTCGTCTTCAATTGTTTATCTGTTGTCGTTTTCAGCATTTAAACCTTCTTTCGAAAAACGTCCCCTGGAAGCGGAAACGTATGCTGGGGAGGGAGGAAACGTAACGATCGTTTGTAATCCCGAAGCTGCTCCCAGACCCAAGTTTGTTTGGAAGAAGAATAACAATGTAATTGGTTCTGGAGGTCGGAGGCGGATATTAGAAAACGGAAACTTGATAATTAGCCCCGTGTCGAGAGACGACGAAGGTGTTTACACGTGCACGGCCTCAAACAATTACGGAAATGGATGAAAGTCGTGGATTGTTAATTGTGTTACGTAAGTTGATGGGAGGGAAATTTATTTAAAAAAGTTTTTTGAAGATTTTTTAATTGTATTTTTCAAAATCTAAATTTCAGGAGCTCCTAGAATGATCACTCGTCTTCCTCCACGTATTCTTACCTCTGTTTACGAAAATATAACCTTGAGGTGCGAAGCAGCTACCGATGAATTGTTGGACACAGCTGTTTTTTGGACTCATAATGGGATTAGAATTAGAGAAGGAGATCCGAATAGTATTCGTTTGGTATGTAAATGAAATTTTATTGTATAACGGATGGATTGATTGAATAAAATGGAACTAATGGTTTTAAATAAATTTTTTTAGACGCCTGATGGAGGAATGTTACATATTTCAAACCTAACTTTCGCTGAAGCTGGAGAATATGAATGCGTCATAAAAAGTGTGTTGGGTAGAATCTCCAGTAAGACTCTCATCACCGTGCAAGGACCTCCTGGACCCCCGGGTGGAGTTCAAGTCGTTAGCATCAGCACCACTTCGGCTACTATTCAGTGGACCGACGGCGCGTCCAATGGTCGTCCAATTCTCTTCTATAATGTGGCTGCGAGAACGAATTGGAATTCAACGTGGACGAACATCACTGGAAGTGAGTTTAAAAACTTTTCCCCGACTTTCGATAAGTTTGTTTGTTGTAATCACTGTCTGATAAGCGATTTGTTTTATTTTAAGTGATAACTGGGAGAGAAGTGGATCGGTACAACGGAAGGAAAGAAGCCGTTCTGTCAAACGTTCTTTCTCCTTGGTCCATATATGAATTTAGGGTTTTGGCTATAAATGAACTCGGTGCTGGATATCCATCATTACCTTCTCCTCAATATTCAACACCACCAGATAGTCCGAATAAACCTCCTTCAAATATTGGAGGAGGAGGAGGCAAAATTGGAGATTTGACCATTAATTGGACGGTAAGTGGGTCAGCTCTAGGAGAAAGTATTTTTCAAACCCTTTCTTTTAGTATGTAATTAATAACTAAGATTTCTTTATAGCCTCTACCTCCTCAAGATCAAAACGGACCCGGAATTTATTATAAAATATTTTGGAGAAGACATGGAACGAACAGAGAATTCCAATTCAAAGAGCTGAAGGAATACGGCAACGTAGGTACGGCAGTCGTGAGGATAGAAAGCGAGTATTATTACACGGAGTATGACGTAAAAGTTCAGGCAATCAACAACATCGGAAAAGGTCCAGAAAGTGCGGTGCATGTTATTTACAGTGCCGAAGAAATGCCACTGGCAGCACCTCAACAGGTGTCGGCAAGGTCTTTCAACTCCACTGCTCTTAATGTGTCTTGGACGCCGATTGAAATGCGACGAGAAATTATTCGTGGAAAGTTGATTGGACACAGGGTAATTATAAAACTCTTGAGATCCCTTTATTATTATACTGATTTTGGTTGCTAATCGTGTCCTTTTTTGTGTTCAGTTGAAGTATTGGAAGACAAGTCAACAAGAATACCAAGCCGTTTATTACCTGAGTAGAACTCTCCGTCCTTGGGCTCTTATTGTGGGATTGCAGCCTGATACTTATTATTATGTCAAGGTGATGGCCTACAACAATGCAGGAGAAGGACCTGAAAGTGAAAGATTTATAGGTAAGGCAAAGCTTCTGCTTCTTTCTTGATGTTTGGCTGCTACAATTGCTAAAACTGACTACTTGGAATTTTGTTATAATTTTCAGAGAGAACTTTCCGAAAAGCTCCTCAGAAACCACCGTCTTCTGTTCACGTCATGGGTATAAATCCGTCCACTATAAAGGTTGTCTGGCGGTATGTGGCTCCAAGTTACGATGAAGAACCATTGATTGGGTATAAGGTTGGTACATTTTTATTGATTTCGCTGTCGTTTGATTTTTCATTTATCTTTGGCTTACGGTGAGTTTTTATTTTGTAGATTCGAATATGGGAGGTCGATCAGGATATGGCTGCAGCAAACGACACAATTGTACCAGTTGGCTCGACCCTCGAGGCTTATATAAATAATTTAACACCGGGGAAACAGTATCATTTGAGAGTGTTGGCTTTTTCAAATGGCGGAGATGGAAGAATGTCTTCACCCACTCACACCTTCCAAATGGGTAAGTGATTTGAAACGATTATGATGTGGCGTTTGATTTATTTTTATAAGAAACTGTGGACATAATTTGAATTCATTTTCAGGTCCGACACTCTCCTCGACCAACAGCCAAGCAGAAATATTACCAAATTTCTTAGTCGCCATCTGTACGTTAATTGGAGTTTTAATGGTCAACCAAAGGGCGGCATGATTTTAAACATTCAGTTCGAGAACGTATGCGGTACCCGATTTTGATGGTTCGGTTATCGATTATATAATCACGACACAGCCAAATGCTTATAAAAGATCTCAAGCTCATCCATCCGTAGATAATTTTTTTTACGTATCAAATTTTAAATCGTTCTTGAAAAGAAGACACTCTTTGAAGCTTTGATAAAAGTAATAAGTACAAAAATTAGGGAAAAGAAATTTTTAAAAATATTTATAGCTAAGAAACATTTTTTCAAAAATTATTTATTCTCGTTATAACTTGAGCTCTAATATTTCCACGTTCATTCTTGGAAAGTGGAGTATTTAAAACGAATTTCATATCAGATAGTAAAATTGTGGAAGATTCACTTTTTCGAGATATTATTTTAGCTGTCGCGCTGTTTCTCACTTGTTATTATAGGAACCTACTTATGCCAAATCTACTTATAACTTAAAGTCGCTATCACGTTGATATTTTTTAATTTTAACTTTTCTTTTTTATTTTATTTTATAAGCAAGTCTTCTTCAGTATTATTTGTCGATGTATTAAAAGCATCGATTCACATTGTTTTCCGTCCTTTATACAGTTTGTGAAACTTTCAATAATTTACTTAAATTAGTTTATAAAGTAATGTTCGATGTCGAATCTCTTTTGGAGTATTTTTCAAGTCATTTTAACAGATATTTTTGTCACTGTCAATTATATATTTGCCTTTATATAATGGATTTTATATATATAAAGAGAGAGATACATAAAAAATGGAAGAGTGATTATGTTAGATGATAAAAACAAGTCTAGCGTTTAAAAAGAATTTGCTAGAGGGATATAAAAGGTTGTTTGGAAATCAAGTGCCCTTACTAGTTTTTAAAATGGAGTCCGCTTAGTATAATGGAAGTACAGATAATTAGAAAGTTTTTATACTGTATTTATATAAATAATTTTTTTGTCCGTCCATAAGATATAATTGTTGTAAATAATTTTTTGTATGAAATGTGAGCTATGTTACTAGATTTTAAGGTTGTTATTATGGGTGAGGAGACGTCTAAATGATATCTGCTTAGGATTTTACTTTAATTGTCGTGTTCGTTTTTCTCTTTTTGCGATTTCTGTCCGCCATTGTTTCAGTCGTTTGGAAGTTGCAAATTTTTTCACATAGATAGTAGCACTCTGTTCCCTACAATATTTGGTTTGCATTGGTTTATTGTGTCTGTATAAAGAATCTTTGGAATCAATTTAATGGTGGTTTGTGATGATTTTATACTTTTATGAGAAGTTATGAAGCTTCATTTTGGGTGGACTTGTCAAAGTGAGTGTAAGGGTTGGGTGTCCAAACCCTCCGATGGACCTAAAATGGGTTCAGAACTCAACTCGATTGATTCCAAAGATTCTTTTACTGTCATTTATTAAATCTGTCATAGTCCTAAAAAAGATTTTTTATTTCATTTTATATATCTAACGATTGAACATGTCACTAATTACTTTCAACGTTTGAGGAGACTCATTACGAACTTGATGGTCTTGGGTTATACAACCAGAAGTCTGAAGGTTTGGGTTATTAAAGTAATTTAACGACTGATAACTGTTGTTGGGTTTTGTTTAGAACGCTATAACTCTTGGATGAAACTGAAATTTAGTTCTTAAGTCTGATTCTAATGAAATTTCTCGACTCATAAATGTCTTGGAAGGAGTTAATTAATTTAACAAGATTTTGCAATAGATCCTGTTTTTATCTTAAAAGAGAAACACTCTAACCGTTTAGAATTTAAATATTTTATATGGTTTAGCGGAGTTTAGTTGATTGAATCAGGACAGAAAGGATTTTAAAATGAGAAAAATTTTTATGATAAATTCATTTTTAAGTAATACTGTCATAGTGATATTTAATTAAGAACAAATATTTTTAAAATTTTAATTATTTGAGACAATCAAATACATGTAATAAATATATTGAAAGTGTTTTATGACGTAATTCTTTCTTTCTCTCTTAATATTGTAGTTTAGGAAGTGTGAGTGAAGAAAGGAAGGATGTGTATACTGAGGCTAAGTATTAGAAAAAAATTTGATGATTAACATTTTGATGTAATTAATTTGTTTGTTTATTTTGGCACCGGATGGTTCAACCATTTGAAAAATCAATTAGAGGGTTTATCTGTGAGGTCGGAAAACCTGAATTTCCTGACGATTTTTGTTTAATTACAGAGTTGGGGTTTTATTCAAAATGGATTCTAGAAATATCGGAAGGGTTTTTTGTTGTTTTTGTTTCGATGAGTACTTGAAAGCGATCCCGCGTTGGCTATTGTTACTCGCTTCACAATCCCTGTCGTCATTGATGAGCTTTTATGTAAATTTCCAAAGCCGTTCATCCTAGTTTATTGCAATCAACGAACGAAAGTTGCACAAGGTAACCGAATTTGTTTTTACACTGGTTTAAACAATGGATTTTGTTTTTTATGAAAAAGTCCTTCAACCGAATATTCTCAAACAATAGAAATTTTAGCGGGAAATTCCTGAAGGGCGACGAGCCAGAACGCCGTTATATGGCAGACTATGACCACAAACACACACACGCATCAACTTTATCCCGTAACCCAAACCTCAAACTCTCAAGCCTCAACTTCTAAGGTGATTAATAACAAAAATTAAAATTTTCTCTTTCAACCCCTTGTAGATACCCTAACTAACTTTGTGTTTGTTTTGTTTTAGGTATGATACCTTCACGAACCTGTGAATACGAATGGGTCGATCTTAATGGTGGTGGAAATTCTCAGACAAAAGGAAAAGTCGAGCTGTGTTCATTTATTATTCATCAGATAGACAGAAGCTTTTCCTGCATTAAGGAGAACAAAGGAAAACAAAAAACCTGCATACATGAATGAATTTAAGGTTTTTTTAAGCGCCATTATATATTCTCACGGTCGAAGTTAAAAAGCTACGAACGACCTTATTTATTAGGTTTCGACAGGAGGTCATTGAATTCGTCCAATGACGTTAAGAAATTTTTGGGAGGGAAAAGCTTTGACTAGATTTTGATTATGGTTTCCTAGATAACCTGCAATTGTTGGGGTAGTACAGATATAGATTACTCGGATAAGACTCGATGTATTTTTCAAAAATCCTGCACACGGTTACTCATAATCATCACCACCAGCGGGAGGTCTGTGGTGTAGTGGTTAAGTGCCTGACTAAGAAGTTATAGTCGCGAGTTCAAATCCTCCTCCTGTATCCTGTTATACCCAAAAAGGGTTGAAAAACGAGATTAAAACAACTATAACTGTAGTCACTACCACTACACTGTGACGTCACAGCGCTCAACATAATTTGGTCCGCCCTAACACAGTGGTAGCCCAGAACTAGACAATTTGCTGAAATTTTGAGTTTGTTTCCTATCTCCCAGCAGGAAATCGCTTTCCAATTTATAATATTCATTGATTGAATGAATTTTTGGTTTTCTGTTCTAGAATGACAGTTGTGCCTCAAGAAACAATTTCTAAGAACAGATACAGAAGATTTTGCCTTCACTGTTTGATTTTCACAGGCAAGAAAATCTCCAAATTAATTTTAAAGTACTCGTTGCTGTAGTTAGCGATTTGACTATAAAATTTTGAAGCTGTCGTGAGTTTGAAACAGCAGTAACAAAAATCTACTGTCTGAATAAAAATTGGGGGAAAAAAATATTTGTTTTTCAGAGCGAGCATTATCTTAATGTAAGTCAAGCATGAACGTAGTTATTACAGTTTTGCACGTAATTTTCGCTTTTAATAAAAAACGGAAACGGAAGTTGTAAAATGATTTCAGGAAAATAGAAAGAGAAAATAGGCTCGGCTGATGAATGCGAAAGAGACAGAAAGTCGGGTGCATGGACTCTGCAATGTCGTTGTACTTGGGCAGACGTCGATTCCCCCCGAAAATATTTTAGCTATGCCTATTGTCGAGGCGTTCAACCAAACAGTTTTGTTTTTATTTCCCACAATGGTTTTGAGTCGACAGGAAAGTGACGTCACAATGAGTATCATTGATTTTAAGTTTAGATTTTCGCATTTACAGATCCAGGACGATGTTCGGAAAGCTGTCAAGATTCCAAGCAATGAGTCTTAGCAAGACTAACATAGTATACAGTTAGCCTAAGGTCCATAGCTCCAACCAACGAATGTGATACCTCTACCAATCCGAAGAAACAAACAGCAATTTGGAGGATCAAGGATTTACCCTGCTAACGATAAGTTTGTGGGACAGAGGAAGGGAAATGGAGCACAATAATCAGGGAGAAAGGATGAGGAAGTGGAAAATCCGAAGAGTATTCAATAAAACCGGTGACAAGGTTGTTAGTTTTGTTTAGAAATTGACAACCATAATCATTGTCCTCACACATGAACAATCTCAATTAGTGGAAATTAAAAAGAGAATCCGTTAACTGTTCTTTTTCATCTGGGTTGATTAAACTGATTTGAAAATAAAGCGCCGCGCCGACGTTTTTAGGTGCGAAGCTAATCGAACAGGAAATAAATTCGATTGAATAGCCAGAAACTAAATCGCCTAAACTGGAAACTGATCTAACGTCCCATTCGAAAATTTTTTTTTAGGCTTCCATCTTAGGATGTCTAAGTCTGGTTCTCAGAATTCAGTATCATTATTAATATAAATGGATTAACGTCACTCATACATTAGATTTGTCAGTACTGTGTATATGTCCATACCCATTTTTACTGGTGTGTGTTAGTTTGACTCACAACAAAATTGAAAGGAACCCCAAAAACTAAATAAAAGCCGATTGGTTTGAGTGAACAGGTAAAAGTGTGCAATACTTTTGAAATGGATTATTTGAAAAACTGTATCACTCATAAAATCAGACATTAGTAGGAGTGTTCGTTACTTGTTTGATGAATTCTGTGTATGAGAGTGTGCGATACTTATGAAATGAGTTCTGTATAAGTGTGCAATACTTTTGGAATGAGTACCGCATAAGAGTGTGCAATACTTTTGGAATGGGTCCTTCATATGATTGTGCAATATTTTTGGAATGAGTCGCATAAGAGTGTGCAATACTTTTGGGATGATTGTGCAATATTTTTGGAATGAGTATGCATAAGAGTGTGCAATATTTTGGAATGAGTACCGCATAAGACTGTGCAATACTTTTGGGATGAGTACCGCATAAGAGTGTGCAATACTTTTGGAATGAGTCCTGCCTAACAGTGTGCAATACTTTTGAAATGAGTACCACATATAGTGTGCAATACTTTTGGAATGAGTCCGCTCAAGACTGTGCAATTTTTGGGATGAGTCATGCATAAAACTGTGCAACATTTATGAAATGAGTTCTATAAGCACTGTGTTATACTTATGAAATGAATTCATTCCGAACAGAGTTCACTACTCTCGAAATAGACTCTTCATAGAAGTACACGTCACTAATCAACTAGAAACCTAATCTAAGTGAGTCAATTTGACTCACAACGAAATTGAATTTCAACCAGAGGAATGGATCTTGGTCAAAGAACAAACTTCTTCCCCTGCATACAGACTCCATTTTTGGTAAACAAACACGAGTCAAACTGACTCATCCATTGACCCAGGACGACTCTAATGGTATCCCTCCACCCCCTCTCTCCTCCACTGGAAGATATTCTGGACTAATTGGCGAAGAATTTTTTTCCCACGACATTCGATGGATTTGGGAGGTAGGACCCACGCCGACGTAACCACGGGTGCACATGTAGCAGAGATAATCTGGGAGGGGGAAGCGGCGGAATTAATTATGTTCGATTCAGGGAATGGATCGGGTCACGTGTGAGTGGTCATCACACATACCAACAATGAAACAGCAGGAGGAGAAGGGTTCGGAGTACCGATTTTACCACTGACGGTGTTGCATCGCATTTTTATCGGTTTTTTGTGTTCGACGGAAATCTTGGACCGTTTCCTGCAGAAAGATATTTAAATTTGGTTTATTTATTTGTTTCCTGTTGGGTGAATGATTTTGAAACAAGTAAGCAGTTTTCTGTTGGATTTTTTGGGGGGAAAAATTTTTAAATTAATTACGTCGTTGCTGACGAACGTGGTTCTATGAGTGGTATATGTGATCAAAGGGTTTATAGGAATCCGTCAGCGTTCACTATACTGATGTTAGTATGTAACTTTTGGCTATTAGGCGGCGTCAAATTTTTGAATAAAATTGGCGTTCCCAGACGTTCGCACGAACGTCTGGGAACGCCGAGCCGATTCTCTTATTTTATTCAAAAATTTGACGCCGCCTAATAGCCAAAAGTTACATACTAACATTAATACTAACAGCCTCATCTTAGTCTAACATTTATTCAACAAGCTCTAACACTGTCCGCTGATGGTGTGATTATTCAATGTTACGCTGTTTGGGATAGTTTAGTTTGACGAAGGATTTCTTCTCTCCAACCTTCCTGGACACTTTGCTGACTTTTTACGGTGCGAACCTAGGTGGGCGTTGGGTACCTAGGCGTCTAGCTGAATATTGCATACTTTGTGATATTTATTTCATAAATACTGCACACTCGTTTCTAGATTTCTTTTCAAAATATTGCACACTCACAAACAATTCGTTTCACGAGTACTGCAAACATATTTCAAAACCTCATTTCAAAAATATTGCACATTCACAGAATATTCATTTCATAAGTATTGCACACTCTCACGAACATTCTATTTCATAAATACTGCACACTCGTCTCGATTTCTTTTCAAAAATATTGCACACTTTCACAAACAATTCGTTTCACGAGTACTGCACACTTGTTTCAATACCTCATTTCAAAAATATTGCACACTCTCACAAAATATTCGTTTCCTAAATAAGTCACACTCACATGAAATATTCATTTCATAAATACTGCACACTTGTTTTTAGATTCCTTTTCAAAATTATTGCACAAACGATTCATTTCATAAATGCTGCACCCGCTCATTGAATATTCTTTTCACAAATACTGCACACTTGTTTAAAAAAATTTTTTTTCTCAAAAATATCGGACACTGCGGAACTGTTCTTTTTCATAAGTATTGCACACGATTCGTTTCATAAATACTATACACACGCTTCTAAATTTCTTTCCAAAAATATTGAACACTTTCACAAAATAGTCATTTCATAAATACCGCACACTTTGTTTCTAGATTTCATTTCAAAATTATTGCACACTAGTTTGAGGATTTCATTTCATAAATTCTGCACGTTTCTTTATTTATTCGACTCACTAACACTAACCGAGGAGGCTCACGGCTGAAAAAGTTTGCGAAACGCTCAGGAGACTTTCTGACAAGAAATTTTCCTTTCGAGCTAACACCTGGTGTTACAGCTGATGAACTAATCACTCTAACATACCCTAACACCATTTCCGATTCTAACACCCAGTTTCAGCATCTTTTCAGCAGAGAGTCATAAGTGTAGGATTTTTAAGTAGCTTTAGGTAACAGTTAACAGTACCAACGAGACCCTGAGGATTCAAATATTCAAAGAAAACTACAAAATAACAGTAACAGTAACACCAGCAATGTATGGGGAGGGGTGTCTTAGAAAAATTTAATTTAAATTTTTATTACCTTAGTAACACTTTATAACCTGGTATTGTTAGCTAGTTGAGGTTCATTTCGAATAGAAAATTTAAAAACAAAAATTCTGGGGGAGGAAACAGTTCAGAATGAGAGGAACTACCAAGTTATTAATATCACCAATGGTGATGTCATATCTTCACCGTTGACCGGAAGTTATTTCAGTCTGTTTGATTTCCGAAGGAAGTACAACAACAAACCATTTCACGATTTGTGATCTGAGTTAGAAGTCGTGTATTTAGAGACTCAAAATTTAAATTCTGATTCCAGGTGCTAAGTAAAGGTGGATCACTCCTTCATATTCGGAGAAAGACGAAGTTATCTTGATATTGAGATAACATGACAGATTGATTTCCATCAAAGATAAATCAAAGATGATAAGGAAACATTTAGTGTCAACGATGGTCCAGGCAATAACCGTCCTCACTGTGCTTAAGATGTTAACGAATGGTAAGTCTCGGAATGCGAAGGGATTTCTTGCGACTAATAAACAAACCGGAAACAGTTACAAGGTATCTTTGCGGATATGGTTGGTGACCCGATTTATTCACGGCGTTTGGTGCGAATAATAAGTTCAACGAACCGATACCCCCAACCCCAGACCTGGGGGAAAGTTCTGTCAGGTAGAACCACCACGTTTCCGCAAATTATAATTTCTTCCTCGTTTGTTTTCAGCTCAAACCACCTGCAATCACGGTCTAGGAAGAGTAGTTTACGAGCGGATACCCGATCACCAGTTGCAGGGCTTTGATGATGATGTGGTCAGGGATACGATACCACCATTCCGGATGCTGGAAAAGTGTCAGGATTTGTGTTTGCGAGATCGGACAGCTGTTAACAATCTTGTCAGAACCTGCACGTCGTTTAATTTTCAACCGGGGTTGAGGATAGCTTCCTTCAGCGGAACACCAGAATATGAAGAATCTATCTGTTACCTTACTAGAGAGCAGGCTCATCCGGAGGGGATCGGGAATTTGGTTTTAGTTCCAAACAGCGTCCACTATACGGAAGTTTGTCTGTCGTGTAAGTCTCATGCTTGAAGATGAACCTGATTTTCCTCAGAGTATTGTAGTAGTGATGAGGATTTTATTTGACAGCTAACCGGATCGAGAGAGAATGTCCAAATAGAAGGTACGTGTTTGAAAGACATCCGAGGAAGAAGCTAAAACTCTTGGCTTCGGATCACAAGGAAATCCAAACGGCGAACCGAACGGACTGTGAAGAAAGATGTCTGAACGAGTTTTCATTTGTCTGTCGATCGGCCACCTACAACTCGATCGAGAGGACATGTTCCATGAGCAGATTCACGCGAAGATCTCACCCGGAGCTACTACACGACGACCCGAACGCGGATTATTTAGAAAATACCTGCTTAAGCGGTTGGTACAAGTCGTAGCAAGTCATTACAACAACCTTGTCACTTCCTTCTCACGATTTGGTTCCATTGATTTTCAGCCGAACGGAGATGTGACGGCCTCGCGGTGTTTGTCAAAGAAGAGAACAAGAGATTGGGAGGTCCTTTCGAAGTGGACATGTACGTCAACATAACACTGGAAGAATGTCAGAACTTGTGCTTGAGAGCCGAAAAGTAAGTAGCTAAGCTAGCGGGGTTAGCGGGAGTGACCTCGAATCATGCGGTCCAAGGTAGACGGTGGACTTGATAAAGACGGAAGCCATTTGACAGGCTAATAACTAATCGTGTGACTGAGGTGATGGATTGTAGATGCCATTTGGTTGTTGACTTTGCCTGTGACAAAACTCTCGAAACCGGAATCGACTTATAAGCTCCGGAAAGTTATCAACGAACCCCATCAACCGTTCATTAAAGTTACTTTGTTGATGGTCGAACACACCGACAAAAGCGGGGTTAATATTTTACGAGCAAGCCCACAAAACTCAGCAGCCATTTTGAAGAAATACTACTCTCCAGTTTAATCGAAGGCATTTATAGTAAATAAAAAAATTTATCGACCGGAATTAGGTCCTTGAGAGAACCTTGTTTGGAAGAACATAAACACGTTCGAGCGGATGGGAGTTGAGAAACCGTTGGCACTTCCAAAGCATTGGCAACACATCCGTGGGGTATGACAACTCACGCGATATCCTGCCACAATCGATGGCATTATGTTCGGTGCCATGGGTCCCGGATCGAATCGAGACAAGAAAAATGTCATAATTAAAAACTCAGGCGAAAAATTATTGTAAAAGATAGTTGTAAAAAATGATTGTTAATAAATTTACAGGCTTGGGGCCTTTTATTTAGTTGTCGTCTTTTCAAGGGCTCCCACACGCTCGATAAAAGAACCGTGGGGGTCTATTTGTCAAAGTGTTATCCGTTTTTTGGGGGCCTTTCAAGTTCGACCACAAAAGCTTGGCCTTCGAGACCTTGAAAGCATAAATGGTTTCTGATAGACGTTGTTGTTTGTCGCAGGTCAGTTAGTGACAGACTCAGAAATGAACCAGTGGCAGAAGTTTTTTGTTGACCTCAATATTGGCCCTCGGGGCTCTGAGAGGATCCGGGACAAGAGCTCAGTTTGAAATATTTGTTTCAGGTACTTCTGTCGTTCGATTGAGTATGATGAAAGGCGTAGAGAGTGCATTGTGTCTGAGGAAGATTCTGTGTCGCAGAGAGATGATCTTCGCACTAGTAGTTCCCCACCGCCATCTTTTTGATCTTGTCTGTTTGGATAACCGTAAGATGTTTTGTTCTGTCTGTTTACTGATTTGAGTTGTTACCCGATTTGTAAGTTTTGGTTTTGCTTAGCGAGGGGAGAGTTTCCTGATAATTCGCTGACGTCTCATCTCTTTGCTGACGGCCGTCGTCCTGATACTGCTTTCCAACGCTTCCGGAATTCTAGACTTGGAGGAGAATTTCATTCGGAGATTACGAGTAGAACTCTGAGCGAGTGTCTGGATGAATGTCTTAGACAGGCTAGTTTCCAGTGTAGGTCAGCAGTGTATAGTGAACGGTTGAGAGTGTGCAGGCTTAGTAGGTTTAACCAGAGGGATGGCCATCGGATCATCTACGATGCTGAGTTCGATTATTATGAGAACTTGATGGGTGAGATGATCTTTCTTGTTTCGTCCTTTCAGTTTTGTCCTTTGAAGGTTGTAACTCCACGTTCATGTTTTGTTTTCAGCTTACGAAGGAGATGGTTTTGGTCCCAGTTTTAGACCAGATCCCTTGGGCCAAGATACTAATTATCATTCTCATGGACGTCCGCCCTTCATGAACGGATATCCGGGTTTTTCTGGAGGAGGTTATCCTGGAATGGGGGTCTACAACGGTGGTGGAGGTTATGTGGGAGGGGGATACGGTGGCGGACATTACGGGAGCAGTCATTACTACGGTGGAAATTACGGTGGAGGAGGCTACGTTAGCGGTGGTGGTGGACCAGGAGGTGGTGGTGGCTACGGTGGAGGGCCTGGTGGTGGTGGACCAGGAGGTGGAGGTGGCTACGGTGGAGGACCTGGAGGTGGTGGACCAGGAGGTGGAGGTGGCTACGGTGGAGGGCCTGGTGGTGGTGGCCCAGGAGGGGGTTATGTAGGCGGACCAGTAGGTGGAGGTTACATTGGGAACCGCTGGCGGCGGTTATGTTGGAGGAGACCGCGGTGGTGATACGTTATGAAAGCAGGGGAGGAGGATATGGAGGCAGAGGTTACAGTAGGAACCAGGGGGACCAGGAGGAGACGTAGGCCATGGTAGTGGACCAACCGGACCAGGCGGTGGATATTATGGAGGCGGGTACGGAAATGGTTACGGAGGAGGCTAGGAGGAGGGTATGGGGGAAGCGGATATGTTAGTGGAAGTTATGGTGGAGGGCATTACATACATGGAGTGAGAATACATGAGGAAGTCATGGAGGTGGACTTTACGGAGGAAGTGGAGGCGGAAGTCATGGGGGTGGACTTTACGGAGGAGGTGCTGGTCCTGCCGGAGGGGTGTATGGAAGTGGTGGAGGTCATGGTGGAACTTATGGATATGGAAGCGGGGGAGCCCAGGGGGGTGTCTATGGTAGTGGAGGAGGAAGTCACGGTGGAGTTTACGGTTCTGGAGCATCTTATAATAGTTTTTATGGCGGTGGTAGCTCTTACGTAAGTAGCAGTGGGGGTGGAGGATACATTGGCGGCAGCGGTGGCTATGCTGGAGGATATCCAGTTGGCTACCCGGGAAGACCACATCCAGGAGGAGGAGGAGGAGGAGGGCCTAGTGGCGGTGGAGGCGGCGGTGGTTATCCTGGAAGTGGGTACCCAACAAGTGGAGGAGGATATCCTGGAGGGCCTTCAGGAGGACAACCTGGCGTGCCACCAAGTGGTCCAGGCGGTCCAGGAGGACCAGGTGGACCAGGAGGGCCAGGTGGATTAGGAGGTCCAGGAGGACCAGGAGGACCTGGTGTACCACCTGGAGGATATCCGAGTGGTGGTAGTGTAGGAGGAACTATGTAAGTTAATTCAAAGTGGTAAAACTTTTGAATATTCATATGAATGTCATTTTCCGAACATTTATTAACAAATTATTATTTTATACCTGTTAGTAGATACGGTGGAGGCACTCTTAGTGGAGGGAGTTCCAGCACTAATACATTTAGCGTAGCTTACGGCGGAGATAGATATGGAGGCGGTATTTCTTACGGCATAAGTGGACCTGGTGGAGGTAATTTTAACTTTTTCCTTTTCGATAGATGTGAACGAGACTCAATTCTTTGAATTATTTTATTCCGATTTTGTTTAGGTTATCCCGGAGGAGGATTCCCACAAGGTGGAGGTGGAGGTTATCCAGTCGGAGGCTTTCCTCCTGGTGGTGGATTTCCTCACGGTGGCGGATACCCAGGACCTCCCGGTGGATTCCCCGGCGGTGGCGGCGGCGGAGGATACTCCGGTGGTTACGGAGGCTTCGGCGGTGGCGGTTCTGAAGCCTTTTACGGAAACAAATTCTCATCCCGCTGTGATGAAGGAGACAATTTCAGACAAGTCGGGGTTCGTCTCAGAATTAGAAGGCCTTTCGTCAAAAGATTCATCTCCGCTCCTTCTGTATCTATATGCGAACGTGAATGTGCAGATGCTAGAGAATTTGTCTGCAGATCTTTTAACTACAGGTACACGAATCATCACCTATAACAAAGCCTAACCTATAAATTTAAGTGTAACTGTAACTTTCTTTTTAGACGACAACTTGTTTGATAAGGTGCATAATTTATTTTTAGGTCTTACAATCCTCAGTTTAGTCCTCCAGGTCCAGATAATTGCGAGCTGAGTGATAAAGACTCAAGAGAATTGGAAATTAACAGTCCGGCTTACTTCGAAACAAGTGGTGACTATGATTACTTTGAAAGATCTCCTGGTAGACAAAGACAAGGAGATTGTTTGGAAGGTAAGCGATTTATATATCTACCATTTCAAACTCTATACTTTTAAAGCAGTCTTGAAAATAATCCCAATGATATTGTAGTCAGTCAGCAGTGCAACGAAGATGGAATGGAATTCGCTTTGAGAACTCCAGAAGGATTCTTTGGAAGAATATACACTTACGGCTATTACGATCGCTGCTTCTTTAGAGGAAACGGAGGAACCATCAACGTTCTGAGAATAAGTGGCGCTCAAGGATATCCTGACTGTGGCACTGAGAGATACGGCGACACTATGACTAATATCGTCGTCGTTCAGTTCTCCGATTTTGTTCAAACAGGAAGAGATAAGAGATACAACTTGACTTGTCTTTTTAGAGGTCCTGGAGAAGCAGTGGTCACTTCTGGATATATAGGCGCGGGGTGAGTGAACTTCTGATTCCACCATTAAATTCATTAAAAAAGCTTCTCGATTCTGACAAAGTACTCGTTTGGAGTTACAGGTCGGGGAGTCCGATTCCCATTGAATACTTGCCTGCGGAAAATTCCCTCAGTTCGAGGGTTCGTCTCATGATTTTGTATCAAAATCGTCCGACTACAACCATCGCCGTTGGAGATCCTTTAACATTCAGACTTGAAGCTCAAGACAGTCACAGCTACGCGACTGACATCTTCGCGACCAATGTTATCGCTCGTGATCCTTATTCTGGAAGATCTGTTCAGTTGATTGATAGATATGGGTAAGGACTTGAGAATTTCGGACGAAACTACAACTACAACTAAAACTTGGTTAACGACATTCATTATCCTTTTAGATGTCCTGTTGACAATTATGTCTTCCCCGGTCTCGACCGCTCCAGAGATGGAGACGGACTCGAAGCTCGTTTCAACGCTTTCAAGATACCCGAATCCAACTTCCTGGTCTTCGAAGCTACCGTCAGAACATGTAGAGACGGATGCCAACCAGCTTACTGCACCGGTCAAGCCGGTAGAAGCGAACCTTCTTTCGGAAGACGTAGGAGATCAGTCAACAACACCGAATCCATCATTTCAGTGGTCAACGCAACGAAACTTTTACCGTTGAACATGACAACAACCGAAAAGAAATCAATACTGCTGACAAAAATCAAAAAAGAGAAATCATATCCATCAACAACAATTCGCGTTCCTATTGGTCAAGTCGTGACGATGAAACAGTTGAAACCGAGCACTGCTAAACCTTTAGCTAGCACACCCATTCAGATTCAAGGAAAAACGGAAGGAAAGGATGAGGATGAGGATGAAGAAGAAGAAGGAGAAGAAGAGTTTGTCAGGGAAATGATTAAGGTATTGGATGAGGGAAGGTTTTCCTTTCCAGATTTTTTGATTTCATTTCTAAGAAAGAAACAACTCGTCTAGTTTAAATCGAAATTAGAGTTAAAAAAAATGGCGCGCCTTCAAGTTTGACCAGTAAACTAGTAAATAAGTTGTTTTAACACAATTTAACAGAAATTGTTTACAACTATAATTAAAAAAGATCAGTTATTGAAGAATTCGTTTGAATTGCTAAAGAGATTAATTTTTTTTAGCCTTAAGTTAACAAGCCGAACACGTTTTCTCCTTTCCTGGTGGTTTTAAGTGTTATAAGAGGCAGGGCATAAGTCAGCCGACAAGAAACTATTAACAGACTATTATGTCGGTTCATCATGTTCCCAAATAAAAATATTTGTTTTCTCCAAACATTTACAAAACTTCTCGTTTCCAGGTTCTCGATTCTAGGTACGATATCGCGAACGAAGCTTCTGAAATAACAGCGCAGAAGACTCAGACCGTGTGCATGGCCAACGGAGAGTACTACGGTCTCATCTCTGCCGTGATCGTCATCTTGTTTGCTCTTCTAGTGTTTGCTGTCCTCTCGGGGATGATTTACCGGTAATGTTTTGATAGTGAGGATGGAAGTTATTTATGACTCGGCATGATGATTTGGTGATCATTTGGTTTTGATTTCGTTCACAGAAAATACCGCACAATCGGTATGAAGAATGCAGAAGTGAACGCAACCAACGGAAACCACCATAAATGTCTCGGACTTGACCGGCGGCCATTTTCATTTCTGATGAACGCATCTCAGACGTTTCGAAGTCGGAAAGGCGCTGTCCCTCCCCGGGAGCTCATCACCGACTACAATGGCTCTTTCTCCGATCTGCCCACGACCGGTGGTAAACTTCCCTACAGCATCTTCGGATTAAAATCTCGCGGAGATACAGATTTCCGAACAGGTTGGAACGATTCCAATTTTAGTTTCTCGAGGAAATTGAAAAGCGGGACTTTGGGGAAAAGCGCGGGATCTTTGAGCAAACGGATGTTCGAAAGTTTGTTTTCCCACGACAGCCGTCGAGCGGAAGTCGTGAAAGAGAATCCCCTTAAATGTGATGATAATTTTATTATGGCGAAACCCGGTACCAGGTTGGAAGACCCAAGCGAACCCATTTACACGGATCCCTCGCTTTTCGATTTAGAAAAATCCAGGAGTCTAAGGAGTATTGCAGTGTCCACGGCCAAAGGCCAGAACCAACCCAAGGCCAACGATGAAGTTTAAATTTTCAAATTTTCATTTTTACATAGAAATTGCTTTACCCATAATCACTCCAAGCCTTCTCGAACAGATTTTAAATTCATTCTCTGTTACCTTCATTCTATTTTTCCTACTTAGACAGTGGCGACGGAAAGAATTCTAGAATCTTCCACACCACCTGCTCACCAACAATCCCAACACAACTTTTTATTTACTTTCTAATTAATTCTAATTAAAGTAGAATCTTCTCACATCTCATACTTGAGGAGTTTGGTGTCATCAATGGTTAACTTTTCATCTGAAGATAGGACCGCGTAAAAATTCGCAGAACTTGACAACCAGATTGAAAGGATGTTTGGATTTCTTGTTTTCCACTAATCTTTCCACATCACCTTGGTTTTTAAATTATTTTCTTTCTTATTCGATTAAAAATTCAAAATGGAGTCAGACAAGAATTACACCCAAAACTGAGGTTAACGGTTTTTTGTCGGGAGTCGAAACTTTTTTTTTCTTTTTCAAACAAACTGGAAATTTTTGTCGCCAATTTTAATGATTCTAATTTGTTGACACTTGGAAATTGTTTTTGTTTTTATCCCCCGCCGTCGTTCCCCGCCAAAAAAAAAGAATTTTGCGGTTGTCAAGTCGGAATTTTTTTCTTTCGTCTGGCGAACGGTCGCCATATTTGGAAAATTTAAAATCAGGAAATGAGTTCCTTCAGGCGTGAATTTCATCATTCGTTTACGTCAGAAATGAATTTTTTGTTTCGAAAACACAACATTAGCACGTGGTATGGCCGATTAATGTTTATTTAAAACAAAAAGAAAATTTTTTTGCTCATCCGGGAAAATCATTTTCAAAATCAAACCGTCGTCGCCGGTTCGTGTTTATTTAAATTCGGTCTTTATCCGATTCAATTCGAAATTTGGCTTATCTCTCATTTTGTATTTATTTAAGATAAGTCAAAATGATGGGAATTTGATTAGGTTGTTCCTTAAAACACAAATCCCCATTTTTGTAGACTCCTGTTTGAGAAGGCTGTGGGAAAAAAATGGTGACCAAATAAAAAATGGTCCGAACTTGATTTCTTTTTTTTTGGTTTCGTTTTTGGTCTTCACTGCCTTTTAAGAATGCACGTTAATTAAGTTAAATACCACTTAAGTACTTTTTTGTTTGTTTTTAATTATTAAGTTTTAGATTTAAGCTAATTTAAATTTTTTTTTGTCCTTTTTCTGTTTTGCTTTTATAATAAAACGGTTTCCATGTTTTCAGTCTCCAGGTTTTGAAAGGTTTTTGTGTTGACTGATTAATTTTAAGGTTCATTTTGTGATTGGATATTTCTATCCATCGCGGGGGATGTTTTCGATCTTGTAAGATAGTAAACCAGTTTTTGAAATAATTAAACAAAAAATTTTTTGGTTAATATAATTGAAATTTTGACATAACGGATGACTGTTTTGATTTGATGATCGTTTTAGGTTTATGTCAGCATTTTAAAAATTTTTATCCAAATGCTAGATCCCACGTGGGTGATAAGTCGTTGGGGGGTTTATACTGTTTAGGGGTTTTGTCAGTCTTGGAGTCCTTAGAATTAGAATATAGACTTGGTCTGGCTAGAACCTTGGTACTCAAGCTTTTTCCTTCCCGGGCCAAATTTCCATTTGCGACTGGGCCACACGAATTATCAAAAAAAAGCTTTCGACGCATACAGTCCACCCTCACGGTATCATCTGTACCTACATCAGTCTCTTTTTGTATGTATTTTCTGTATATTGCCTCATAAAGATATGTTGAGGCAAACATGTTAGCAGTTTCTGAGCACAGGCCCGTCAGGCACTATGGTTCTGACTTAACAATGAGCAATCGACCTTCACAAATTTTCACTCGGTTTCCACTGGGCCAATGGGCCACTTAGTAGAGTTTGGTGGGCCGCAGTTTGAGTACCAAGGGCTAGAAGAATGAGACAAGGAGCAGTGTTACCACCGCACCATCTGGATTACTGGCTTATTCCTATCCAAAAATGGCCAGATTCGTGAAATTTTGTGCAAGAAATCGAGACCAATTTAAAAATTTTTACTATAAACTTATAACTAAACACTGCTTATTCTTATCACTGCTTAGGTGGCAACACTATCAAGAAGAGATAGAAGTCAGAGATAGTCAAAGATAATATAAACTTTAGGTTATGTCGATGTTTAAGGGGAGAGAAGAACAGAAAGAGCAGAAGAGAATATAACTCAACATGCACTCAAAATATTGCTGAAATGAAAAGAGTAAGCAAAAGAGAGGAGTTAATAATGCTTACTATTCCTTTGCCCTTAGGAATTACTATGAAAATCCTCAAACGCTAACATCACTTACCCTTCATGGTCTAACAAGAATATGAAAATAGGTTCTGGACAGTAGATTGAAAATTGACTCCAAGACTTTCTCAGCCTTCAATATACCTCTAAACAGCGTTTCTGTAGGAAATCGGAAAAAGGGAAAACGGATGTTGGCCAAATCTTCTGTTATTCAGTAAGTTCCTGACTACATTACGTGAACCGAAAATTCTGTCGGTTAAACCCAAAACTATGCTACGGTAAAAGTGATAAATTCAACGAGTATGTATGATTTCCGGAGATTATTCATAATCGGCAACTAAACTTGGTTAATGTGACACATTTTTGAATATTTATCACATTTACCGGCTAGTTTATAAAATTAGCAAGCTTATAATGGGGAATTTAGTTGAGTTTTGATAAATTCAACAAAAGACCTGACAGAAGCCGAACAGATGTGCTCGCCATGAACATTCGAATAAGAAGCTGAGAAGACACAGGATGTAGTACAAGTCTGAGCAGACTTTTATTAAATTCCCACAAGTGGTAGATTTTATAAACTAGCCGGTAAATGTGATAAATGTTAAGTAAATCGGTCAATTTATCACTTTTACCGTTATATATTTACTATATTACATTCGAGACCATTCCTCATCTATTATTCATTCTCTTTGTTGTCTTTTAAACTAGTTTTCGTATTACCATCCCTCTCACCTCTTTTCCCGTTTCAGACATAAAACGAATTCCCATTTACCACGAAGAGAGAACAAAAGGAACGAAAGAAAAGGAAAAAAGGAGGAGGAAGGGTAGGAAAAATTTTATTTTATTTTCCTTTTTTCTCTCTTTCTCTCACCCCATCCATCCCACCATTACCACCCCCGGCCACAAAAGAAAAGAGCTTTCAAAATTGCGTAATTCCGTGTCAAAAAGCTCGGTTTAGCGTTTACGGTTTAGTAATGAATAAAGCTTGTTTTATGTGTTGTATGTCCGTGTTCGTGTCTATCATGCGATTATCTACTGGATATCTGTCCTTCTCGATCTGGCCGGGGAATCGCTTCGAAGGGGAGTCGAATCCATTAGTAAATGAATTCGGCTTCCTTCCATCCCCTATCGCCCACCCTCCCACCCTTATACCACCTTTGTCGTGCTCATCTTTCATTCTGTCTTCGCATTTCCTTCAGGACCGTAAATGACCTCAATGCCCTTTCACTTTCTGAAAGGGAAAACTGTTTTAATTTTTCGCCTGTTATTTCGTGTCTTCGTTGAATAAATTATCCAGAAAGGTTGATGAGGAGGAGGTTCTGGGTAACCCATTGAGTTTTCGGTTCAAATTATAGCCGTGCTATTCATTTGTGCTCAGATGAAATTCCAAGAACAGAGTGTCACAGGAACGGGTTCCGGTAACTCGATACACTTTAGGTATTTTTAAATTTGAGAGAGTGACCTCACGCCTGAACATTTTACGGACGTAATAAAGCAAAAAGTGTCAGAATTTGTGTTATGGCAAAAGACATTTTTCAGGTATTTTGACAAGGACGTCGCGACCTTGCGTTATCGACGCGAAAACTTTTCTTGTCTTTCCTTTGAAATTGTCGTCGTGACACCGAATTCCTCGCGACGGTAATTATATAGGAAATCGGATTTTGTCATTTTACCTTTTTAACGATTTTGTAACGGTCTGTCAATAATATCTTAGAACAAAAGGCCTTCCACTATGCTACCTGTAACTTTTAAAAGTGTCCAAGTACAGGTCAGGAAGTCGAAGGAAAATAGATTTTGAAATGAGTGTAGTCGATTTGGTGAAGCGTGTTCATGTTCCAACAATTAGCTTTGATTCCAGGTGGTCTTGATATCCTCCCAACCTTGATTGATTGGAATTTTAAAGCGATCAGCCGCGAGTTTCCGCCATTTTTGTTTGGTGAAAGGCAACTCGAGTAAGTTTGAAATTTTTTTTCTTCTCTTTTTTAATAAAAAATTAAAGCGAAAGATTTTGAGAAAAGATAAAAGCGGACAGAGTTCGTGATTTGGGGTTCTTTCACGGAGGATGATCTATCTGTGCGTCTGTCTTTCTCTGTAATCACCAAATTAGCGAGAGTTTGATGAAACGGGAGAGAAATACGAACAGATGGTGGAACGTGTTTGGTTCTAAATGGGGTAGAATGAGATCAGGTATTTGATTAAAGGATTCATTTAATCCAGGACCGAAACACCTTTTCGCTTTTGTCCAGATGTTTTTGTTGGGGGTGCAATTTTGAAATTTTTACCCCCTTTCACACTACCCTAATTAAATTATTATTCCAGTTGAGAATGGTGAGAGATGATTAAGTGAAAATGAGGCCGAGGGTATGGGATGTTGTTTGAAGATCAAAATTTTTTCTTCTCTTCTAATTCATCTGCCTTCAACCATAATTTATGGGTTAGGTCAACATGTTCCCCATGCCGCTATTACCTGTTAAGTGTAACTCTTTTGATCTGTATTCTCAGCTGTATATCTTCATTCTTATCCTCCTCGGTGGTTGCTCAGATTTCAAATGATATCAGACCAACGGAAGCTAATCTTTTACCAGAACAGTGACTGGGGAATGGGTTAAAAAATTAGTAGCAAGAAATCTAGTTTAAGAAGTCTAGAATCGGTCCTGTTTAAGTTTAAACTCATATCTGTTAGGTCGAGTCATACTTAACTTCTCAGATTGATTGAGGTGCCTGACGAAGAATTTTGTTTTGCATAATGTCCACTTCATCAAAGAATTCAGAAGTAATGCACACTTTCACAGAGGCCTCGCTTATTTTATATAAAGTTCAGTAAACAACTGTGCATTACTTATGAAACGAATTCTTCATTTAAATGTGTTAGAAGTGAATCGCTCAAACACGTGTGCATTATTTATGAAATAAACTCCCGACAGAAGGCTTCATAGAAAGCCATTTATGACTCCACCAGAGAGTTGAATCGTTGAGATCAGTCCACAAATGATTACCGGTAAATCGTGAAAGTGCTTTGATGGAAGTTATTTATGAATCGATTCAATATTTGTTGGGATGTGCTTCAGTGATGTGGGTACAGGATTGTAAAGCGTTGTATTGCTTACAGATTTTATTACAAAAACTAGAATTTTGAGTAACACTTGGAAATGCAACAGATTTTGTTTGTGAGAAGTTCTGACTGCTGATTTTGTTTCTTTTCGGCTGCTTCTTTATTCCACTTGCACCCTCGAGGAGTAAGAATGTGGTGAGTCGCCACAAGGGTGATTTCAAAATCTGGGCGAAGTGAAGAAAGAGAGATTGAAACCAAAGGTGGAGTATAAATGCTATGAAGAAAGGAGGAGACAAGAGTTAGATGAAGGTTGAGAAGGTTGAATACAATAAAGGTGGCCATTTTACAGTAAAACATGAGAAATGTCGCCATACTTTACATGTCATTAGTTTAAGACTTTAAACGAAAAATCTGCTGGGGCACAGGAACTCTTCCTGTAGACAAGAATTCGGATCCTCCGCTATCCTTCCTGTGCTTCTGTACAGCAACGAGGGTTGGACGCTAATCAGAACACTAGAGAAGAGGATCGAGGCGTTTGAGATGTGGGTCTACCGCCGGATGCTCAAGATTTCCTGGACCGACAGAGTCAAGAACAGCGAAGTCTTACGGCAAATGGGTTCTTGCATCAAACTATGGAAACCTCAGCACTTCGACTACGTGATCCGAAACGAAAAATATCGACTCCTTCGATCAATTATGGAAGAAAAAATTGAAGGAAAAGACAGACGAGAGTCCTCATGGCTGAAGAATCTGTGGAGCGGTTCCAGTTAGACTTTCCATCCCTGCAGCCGTAATTCGAACCGAAACCCCCAAAACTCATTCGAATTCCAATGGGTTACCCAGAACCACGTCCTCCTTCACATCCTCCTATCAACCTTCCTGGATAATTTATTCAACGAGGACAAAAAATTTTTACGAGTGTGCAATATATATGAAACCCAACCTTCTTTGAACCGGTATTCTTAAAAAGACTTTTTCGAATCACAGCCACCTCCAGGATAGTGGTCAGCTTATGATCTTCAATCTCCGTTAAGAAGTTTAACACTTGATTGACAGATGTCGTTGCAACCAAACCTCTCTAAGACTCCACAAATTTGAAATCTGTTCAGATTCTTCCACAAAAAACGACAGCTACCGTCACCTTTCCTTCACTCATTCTATTTACTCTTCAGAAAATGAGCTGTCACCGCCAAAGACAGAACAAAAAAGAAGGCGATCAATTAGTTACCAACAAAAATCGCCAGGAGGAGACAGCCTACCAAAGACCGCGTGTGTCAGTTTCGAGGAAGAAAGATGGCCAGGTGGTGAGAGAGCAGATGACGACAACACATTTCAACATTGGCAGAAGGATCATACTGGGCGCGTAAAAAAAGGGCAGAAAAAACGGTTTCATAATCGATATTCATTTGAAACCAGAATCAGAATCAGAATTAACGAGCCAGTTTCGGTTATTTTCAACAGTTCTTTTAATTTTTGATTTATCGCCATTAAAATAAATTTTTTTCTTTTTAATTAAAAGTAAATACATTCAAGTTTTTATTGAACCATTTAATATATATATATTTTATATACCTCGAGTCGCCGATTCAGGTTCTTTCAGGTTTTCTCTCTCTCTCTCTACCCAAAAGGTCATTCATTCTTCTTTTTGTTAACCAGGAAATATTTTTAAGTTTTTTTTGTTCGAGTATCATTTTGCTCGTTTTTTCTGGTTCCCAAAAATTTTTCTCTTTAATTTTATGTGACATGTTTGTAATGAGATGTGGATGGCGTTACTCTTTTTTTTGGCTAAATTTTGGTTTATCTTTGTTTAGCCCGAAACTCGTTTTCTCATTTTTTGACAGGCGGTCGTTATTCAAGAACCGTTAAAGACAGAATTTAACACTCTGTTATTGATTGGAATCGGGAAACAGGACAGTCTGTCGTAGTCGTAGTTGTAGGCTCCCAAATTTTTTTGTGCTGTAGACTCCTTTGCCATATTTTTCGATTTCGGGTAGACCTGATTTTCGTAAATTTCTCACTGTAGTCAAATAAATTATTCACTTCATAGGTACTTTTATACATAATGTATACGTCTTTATATTATAAGATAGTATAATGTATGTAAATAGGTACTATCAGTGTGTGTTGAGAGCCCCATTTTCATTTCATGGACCCCAAATTTGTTTTTCGCATACATGGATCCCTTGCAGGTTGTCACAGACCCCGTGGGTCGATATAGACCACTTTGGGTATCACTGCTATAGATGTTCTCACCTCTTCCGTCTGTCAGACAAGGTTTCCTGTACACTGTACAATAATTTTAATAGAAACCGGTTTTAGCAGTAGATTTAGGTGTTAGCAAAGGACTGACTATAAAAATGTACGCCATGATTTGAATAAGTCTGTTTAAGAATACTCGATGCATTAAAGAAGGTTCTGTTTCATAAATATTGCACACTCGCAGAAGAGATACGTTTCATAAATAGTGCACACTTTCACGAAGGAGTCATTTCATAAATGTTGCACATTCCAAGAAGATATTCATTTCATAAATATTGCACACTCAAAGAAGAAATAAATTTCATAAATAATGCACACTTTCACTGGGATGTCATTTCACAAATATTGCATATTGAGTTTATTTCAAAAGGAATGCATACTTTCGTGAAGGCTTCCTTTCATAAATATTGCACACTCAAAGACAAGATACATTTCATAAATACTGCACACCTGTATAAGAACTCTGCTCTACAACTATCGTACACATTCATGAAATTGTTATAAACCCATTTCATACACAATCCCATCCCTCATTTGAAATTCACTTAAAGTTTTTCATCCCTATATTATATATTTTATAGTAGGTATATTTATAATTAATTTATAGTATATAATATTGTATTATGTACATATATGTATATAATTTGTGTATTATTAATTTATAGTAGGTATATCTTCTTCTTCTTCTTCTTCCCCAATGTGCCACTATGGTGGTGTTGGGGACAACCTCGGATCCATCTTCTGTACTCCTCACTGTTTCTGGTGAGGCCGCGGAGTGTTGTCTGTTCATCCGTCCATGTCTGAGACAATCTTTCTTATCTTTGAATGACCGTTGATTAGCCCAGCGTGCGGTGCTTTCCCTCAAAGCATCCGCCCTGCTGTTCAGGACTAGGGGTGGGCATTTCCTCCCACCCCCAAAAGGTATGGTTTTTCCGCCAGTACTCGGTACTCGGGTGGCTGATTGCTGTGGTTTCCCACTAATTTATAATATATATAAAATTAAATAGATAATTTTGGTTGTATATTATTATACAAGCAGAACCAACTTCATCTTTTAGTGTTTAAATCGGTTCCCAGGCCAATGCCAAATTATTTTGGTTAATAATAAAACCTAAACGCTCCGGAAGTAAACATAAAGCGTCAGCATCTAAACCAATAACAACAGCCATTTTCAAAAAGCAGGAGGAAAGACTTTGACGTTAGCCTAACCTCCCTCTCTCTCTCATCCATCCTTTTATTGTAATTTAATTAATCGAATTATTTCTTACCCTTTTTGAAAAAAAAGCTGAAAACAGGGTTTGGGGGTGTGTTTGTGGTTAGGGGGTGGTTACTCATCCACCCGAGAAGAAAAAAAAATTTTATTCATTAAAAGGTCATCGCTTAATTTCCGTGATGAGTAAAGTAAATGAAGGTGCAAAGTTGACTTTGCGTGTCTGCTCTAAGCGATGTATTTACGTAACGCATGCGGTCGAGTCGATGATCGAATCATCCTTTGGGGAAAAATCATCCCCCATGCCCCCGTCATCCCTTTCCTCCCTCTTGGGCCTCTTTATTTGTCTTTATCATAACATCACGAAATGCAATCCAATTTTTTTGTTCTTTTTTAGACTTCTTCCCCATTTTTCCTTACGTCGGAAATGTTGATTCCTTTTCCGTCTTCATGACTGGTCTTCGACTTTTCCACACGTGAAAAACCGGTTTTCCCGGAGAATTTATAGCTAAACGTATAACGTTATACACATTTTTATTATTTTGATTATAATTAGTTTGACAGATGGGATTAGAGTGAAACGCGGTTTGGGTTTTGTGTCAGTTACCTTAGATGATGTTGACAGGGCTGAGAATGACTTGATTATGATGTTACTACCCATTTGAGAAGTTCTCATGACGAAGAGATCGAAACTGTAATACAGGAAGCTTACAAGTTGTAAGTCTTAGAAAGTCTGTCTAAGATATGGTCGAAAGGATTTGACTTTTCGTCAGCCGGCCGAGAGAACATGTTTCTGCTGTTCGTCGTTTTTGATTCTCTGTATCAAAAAAAATTTTTTTTAGGTTTCTCATAAGGTTTCAGACCTTCAAAAAAAAGTTGTGAGTTTGTCCTTGAGGACAAAAACCGCATTTTACGATGTTGTTAAGAAATTTTATAATCTCGTAACCTCGGTACCCTTGAAAATGATTTCAGACACCACGTGTGAGCCAATCAAAAAATTTTTTAGTCCTTTTATTTTATAAAACAATATTAACTAGAGCCCGAGGAAAAGGAAACTTTGGATTATGGGAGTGAGATATATAACTATAAGCCTTATACACTGGGTTGTTCATAATTTTCACGAAAAACCGACAGTTGACCGACAGCCAAGGAACGAATTCCTTGTGAAAGAAATTCTTGTAAGTGTGCATTAATCACTAAAGAAATTCCTCACACAACTGTGCATTATTTATGAAATGAGTAATACGTATATATTGTGGTCGAAGAACTATATTCAGTATCGACAAGAACATAATTGTAGGTGCCATACTCCACAGATACATCTTCGTCCGAATTTATATTCAACACAAACGGAACCTCTAAAACCGTTTCACTTGTTCTGATTCACAAAACACTTCCTCTTTTATATAAATATACAGATAAAATATATTATATTAACTGCATTCCATTATAAAAGAAAACAAATGGCTGAGTCGAGGTAGTGGTTCCTGATAAACAACTTCGGTTGACGAATTCAAAGGATAAGATGGCTCCCCTCTAGCTTCACTAATTTCTTTGCCAACTTGACGACATTCCACCATGTGGGCCATGGTACCCGAAAAAGAAGACAGCGGACATACTACCCAAAAGACCGGAAACGAGAACCGCGAAACAAAATTCCTGCCATAGTTTCACTTCGAGATTTCATCTTCACCGACTAAGATGATTTAAGCCTCCTTCAAAGGAATTTTAAAAGGAAAAAAGGAAGCCGACACGTTTTTAATTATAACGTATTTAATATATTAAGTGGACCGGAAAATAATGTCGGTTCCTTGGGTTACACCTAATTTATGTGTTACAGTAGCCTAAAAAGTGATAAAACAGGCAAATATGTAATACCTGGCGATTATTCATAATCACCACTAACTTTGCTAATATTTATCACATTTACCGGCTGTTTTGTAAGATATCAAACTCTCTATCTGAACAAACTTTAATTAATTTCTCCAGTAAGACTTGGGGATTCTATAAACTAATCGGTAAATGTGATAAATATTCAATAATATGTCACTTTTACGAAGTTTAATTGGTGATTATGAATATCACTCAGTATATATGTTGTGGTAAAAGTGATATATCGGTCATTCATATGTATATATCCCGGAGATTATTCAAACTTGGAAAATGTGACAAATTGATATTTATCATGTTTACCGTGTAGTTTATGAAATTCTAGCTTGTTACGGCTAAATTCTATCAATTTTTACCATTAGAAGTTGGAGATTTTATAAATTAACTGGTAAATGTGATAAATATGTAGTAAATTGTCGCACAAATCAAACCTAGGTGGTAATTATGAATAACAGCTGGAAATTTTATTAATGTTTGCCTAATATATCAATTTTACGACAACTGATATTCATACTCAGAGTAATATTATTCATAATCGCCAATTAAACTTGATAAGTTAGTGGGTATTCATTACATTTACCGGTTTGTTTATAAAATCACCAGCTCCTATTGGAGAAAATAATAGAAATTTGGTTAGATAACGAGTCGTATATTTTATAAACTACCCGGTAAATGTGATAAATATTCAGAAATTTGTCACATGAAGCAAGATTACTTGGTGATTATGAGTAATATCCGGAAAATTTTTATATATTCGTCCGATTTATCACTTTTACCGTTTTATATATGCGATATTAATATACTCGGGTCGATATAATACATTCCCATGATGTGAATATTATTTATTATAACTGAATTGGTTGAGGAGCGAAGAGTCCGGCGGTCGAAACAAAACAATTCAAAGGAATCCACTCATATCTTCCTACCACCTCCCTAATTAACATACTAATTAATTACAGTTCATTTCAGATCAATAAAAAGGTGTCATATTCGTTGCCAAAATAGTATAATTAATAATTTATAACTTGAGTAATGGCCGAAATAAATAACTGTTAACGATGAGTCGAAATTAAGTAAACTGACGTTAGGCCGTCAACGGACGTCTTCCTCGTTTATCGTCTCATTTATCATCATCATCATCATTATTCGCGTGAATTTATTTTTCTCAAAGCGATTTACCCCACCTCCCCCTTTTGCTTACACCACGAAACCGCCATTTTCCTCAGAAACGGAAAACCGTTCGTGATGATATCTCTGCAGGGAGGATGATCGGCGAGAGGCCTAGTGGAAAGACACGGATGGATATACGTGATGAGTTCATTAAATGACGCCATGAATTATGTGTTCGTGGCTCTCAAATTATGTATTTTGGATTTTCTTTTATTAATTTCCCCTCTCCGGCTTATTTATTTATTTATTTATTTGCATTTCCTTGTCTTGTCGTTTTCGAAATGTTTTCTCAGACTTTGTCTCAGCTTGAATTACCTGTCAGCTCCTTTGACTAATTAGAAAGTCTTTGAATTAAATAAATAAAAACAAAATGGCGGAGGAAAAGTTATCAACACCACTAAAAGGTCAGTTGGGTTGGCTCGAATAGGATCGGCGGTGCTCTTCAGCTCTATCGTTATACTAAATTGGATGATGCGGTCTTTCTGTGAATTAATTCATTTCATAAGTAATGCACACTCTCAGAATCAGTTTCAAAACTAATCCTCGATTTCATCACCTAAGTTTTGCACATTTTCATGTGGATACCATTTCATAAATATTGCACAGATTTGATTTTATTTAAATAAGCAACACCTCAACAAATTTTTGGCTTCCTTTCGAGTTTATTCCAGGTCTTCTTTTACGCGTTTTCCAGTTATGCGTTTGGAAAATACTCAAGAAATCCCCTGAACATCTCAAAAATCATGGCCACTTTTATGCAGATCTCATTTCATAAATATTGCACACTCTCAAAATTAGTCTAATCTCCTAAATATGCTACGTTTCATTTCATAAATATTGCACGAGTTCCCTTCGAGTTTATTTTAAAATGGTTCAGGTTTTGTTTTACGCGTTTTGCAGTTATGCGTTTGGAAAATACACAAAAAATCCTCCGAATCATTTCAAAATCGTGAACACTTTTATGCAGACCTCATTTCATAAATATTGCACAGTCTCAGAATTAGTTTTATTCTCTAGATATTGCACATTTTCATATGGATTTCATTTCATAAATACTGCACACATTAATTTTTATTCACAAACAGATTTTGCTGGATCTCTTGAGTTTTTCTTTATTGATTCAGGTCTTGTTTTACGCGTTTTTTATTAAAAGTTATGCGCTTGGAAAGGATTCATAGAATCTGCTATTTTGTAAAAATGCACGAATACTTTTATACAGATCTCATTTCATAAATATTGCACAGGTTCCTTTGGAGTTTGTTTAAAAAGGTTCAGGTCTTATTTTACGCGTTTTTATTAAGATTTATGCGTTTGGTCAATACTCAAGAAATCCCCTGAACATCTCAAAATCATGGCCACTTTATGCAGACCTCATTTCATAAATAATGCACATTCAAAGAGAATTTATGTCATAAGTGACCACACTCAAATGAATACTTGTTTTCAAAAATAATGCACACTTTTAGAAAGATGTGATGCTATAAGTGGTATAGATGGTGGAAGATGAAACAGAACCATCACACAACACGGTGGTTCATCATTTTATCTAAAACACTTTCGCCTTCTTGGACAGCTCACAACACATCCACCATTTTGTTTATTGTATTGACCTTACTTTCTCGCATACGAGCCGATGATTTATAGTAGACGACGTGGGAAATCGTTTTGATTCGTCTTGTCTCGAAGTAGGAAATATTTTGACAGGAAGTGGTACAGGGAAACGTTGGAGTCGGTATCCATTACCTCAAACACTTGGAAGTGCTAAGAAACAAGAATTGAATTACACGTGACCTTAACATATGGAAAATGTCAGCCGAGCACCGACTCCACTTCTTTTCTTTTCCTCTCTTTTTATCCAGCGCAAGGTTCTGGTAATCGCCATTATCAGAGACTTGAATTTGTTGTCTCGTATCGAGCACAGACCGACCTCCTTCCTCAGGTTTCGAGTTGTGCTCTCTCAGACAGACGGTTATTAGTCCAGTGTCAATTTCCAGCCACCCACACCCACCCGTGACTCGCTCCTTTTTCTCAATTTATTAAATTGTTGTATGTTTAGATTGCGAGAATGTTGGATGCCCTGCTGTTAGATAACGTTTATAGTATTCGAGTTGAAGATAAAATGAGGCAAGAATCGAGTGGCAAATACCTGAAACTGATTAATTCTCGGACGCGAAAAATTTTGCAAAGTTGCTTCTGGTTTCGTTTTGTTTTCTCAAATCCCAAACCTGATTTTCACTTCTGAGCAAATTATTTCCGACAAGTTTTTCTTACGTAATACTGGAAAAGGTCTTCGGAGTCAGCGGTGGCTGTCGGGGTGATGGTAATGAAGAGGACTTGATGGGACTCCTGATTTAGACAACACGCATCCTGTTAGTTTCAGAAGTAATGCACACTTTTATTAACAATCATCCTGTAATAAGTATTTAAACAAATAGTGTGCATTACTTCTGAAATGGGGTCCTCATGACAGTGTGCATTACTTTTGAAATGAGGTCCTCATGACAGTGTGCATTACTTTTGAAATGGGGTCCTCATGACAGTGTGCATTACTTTTGAAATGGGTTCTCATTACAGTGTGCATTATTTCTGAAATCAGTTATTCGCTAGTCTGTATGTTATCTAAGAAGGATTTCTCCTCAGGGTGTGCACCATTTATGAAACGAATTGTGTCATTATCGTGCCGTTAGGCTGTATTGAAAACTTTCAAGAGTAATTGGTTTCATAAATATTGCACACTTTAATCGGTGTGGAGGGAGAATGGGCTTCATCCTGGAGGTGAGGGTGATTTTGATCTTGTTTGTGTTGTTTTGTTGGTTCAGGTCTTTGATCTTGGCGTTAGAAGGTTCAGGTTTGGTTGTAACACTCCATTCACGAGTCTTTTTCTTGGTAGTTCCTCGTATTATCTATACCGTCAGTGTTTATACTAGAAAATCGAACGGACGACGAGACTATCGAAAAACGGTCAATCGCAGGTCACCTATCGGCCAATCAGTTAACAAACGATTTTTAATTTGGGTCACTCTTAGCCAATCCCCTCTTATCACGTCAAATCCCTGCATCTAATTCTGTCGTCACGACATCAGAAGACATTCCAAGGCTGAATCTTGTCTTTATCTTTTGACCCCCGAAAATTTCCCCGTTTCCACGGAATCGCTTTCTAAATTTCCATTGTCTCACTCTTCATTGGTTATACCGTGTCATTCAACCAGTTCTATCGTTTCCCTTACCCCCTCCCCCGCTCTCTTAGGTCCTTTTCTCTTCCATTCCCGTTCTAAACACCCGACAAAGGCTAAAGTGTATCCGGCTAGAAAGGAACAGTTGCCATTTGTCTTCACTGACTAGCCATTGTCACTGCCTTTCATTTCCATTCTTCCTTTCATTTTGTTGGTGCGTGCGTGTCTCTAGTCTCTCCTTTCATCCCTCCTCTCCATATTACACCCCCACCCGCACTGGAAATCTAAATTAAACGGGGATTCGATCAAAACAGAAGACGTGACTCAAGTCTTCTTATAAGAAGAGCAAATTCATCACGCTAACCTAACAGATTTGATTCCGTCAGGCGAGAGAGGTCGCCATTCGTTTTACCAACTCTCCTCTTCATCCTCCAGGAACAGATTCAGGATTACAATCACCACACACCACCCACTGAGTAGGTACAAGGCTTGAAGGGAAACGTTTACCGTTGTAACAGGAAAGAGTGTCAATCGACGTACGAGACACGGCCGAAAGATAAAAGAGAGATATCTTGTCAAAGATGGAAGAGACGTGGCTTAAGATAAATTCTTAAGAGGGAGAGAGGGTCCGTAGAACCGATTTCGAGACAGCAAGTGTGTCTCTCCTGTTATTTGTACCTGAAATCCAATACTCTTTAATGCTAAAATCAAGTTTCGAATTAATGATAATAATAATAAAAATAATTTTCTTGTTTATCGTGCCTGATATTACAAGAATAATAAATAAAAAATAAAATAAAAATAAAAAAAGTCGTTGATGTTTGATTAGATATGACATGTGACAAGGCTGGATTTCGAAATGGAAAATAATGGAACAATACACGGAGTACTTAAAGCATTCAACGTTTTCATAACTGACCGCGATTTTAGCATAAGAAGCCAGCCCACCATACGCAAATCATCGTCTACTTCCCAGTCTTCTTATATCGATCTCGAATCTGATTGCCTTTGATTATGATTGGTACCTTGTTTAGGTGATCTAAAAAATGACGCAGCAACTTGTATGTTGAAGAGTGTATGTGTCCGAAATATGAGTTTTCCACTCGTTTGATTCTAACTTTTTTCCTCTTAATTGCCTCACTTCAGGTATTGTTTTAAGGTTTAGAGGGAGAAAGTGTTTGTATGGGAACATAAATTATTTGATCATGTCTCTAAAACTGGAAAAGATGGAGTCATCTTCCAGCTACCACCATCACCTTTCCCGCGAGTTCACATCCCACAAAAATTAGGGGATTCCAGTTTGTAAGAAATGGCTCACTCAAGAAAGTGTGCATTATTTATGAAACGAGTCAATAAAGTGTTATTAAGTGTCTGGGAAATAAATCATTTGAGAACTTATTCTGTATCTTTCTAATGAACGCAATATTGTGCAATATTTATGAAATGAATTTTTATTAAAAGTGTGCAATACTTTTGAAACGAACTCTCCATTGAAGTGTGCAATACTTTTGAAACGAACTCCATTGAAGTGTGCAATACTTTTGAAACGAACTCTCCATTCAAGTGTGCAATACTTTTGAAACGAACTCTCCATTCAAGTGTGCAATACTTTTGAAACGAACTCTCCATTCAAGTGTGCAATACTTTTGAAACGAACTCTCCATTCAAGTGTGCAATACTTTTGAAATAAACTCTCCATTCAAGTGTGCAATACTTTTGATACCAATAATACAAACATGCAATAAGTGAGACATTCACAAATTGAAACCTTCTCAAGTGTGCAGTACTTATGAAATGAGTTCGTCATAAAAACGTTCATTACCACCGAAAGGGGCACTCAGCAGTTGAGTTTCAAGTCTAGTGTCCTTGGCATACAGGAGTCACCACGAGTTACCTTCTCCTCCTGTTTCATCTATTCAACAACTAACAACTCTTGGTCTTCACAGACTTCCGTCTTCCTCCTTCTGTACGAATGTCTTCCACTAGCTTCCTCTCCAGGGAGTCCAAATGAAACTGAGTGGAGAGGAAAGTTTGAAGGAGCCATGAAAACCTCAATTGTTCTCTCGTTAGATTAGGTAATGTTATTATCATCATCATTATCATTAATAAATAGAACCGCATTATTTGAAACGTGAATTATTAGTCTCTCAAGCGTTATAGACATGTCAATATACAAATAGAAGATAAATTATTTGGAACAGTGTTATTCAAACGAGGTCGTTGACATGTCCGATTGATAAGATACGAGGAGGAATTGTGAGTTAAAATAGATGAAACGATAAACCAAAATGAGAGTTTTAAGGTTCCTGTACAGGTATGTAGAAACTGGGAAACAAAGAGTCTCGGAATTTTCTGGCTGCGAGAGTAGGGATTTATTGTGAGAAATGAAAGTGTGCATTACTTATGAAACGTATCCTTACTAAAAAGTGTGCATTATTTTTGAAATGGAAACTTAGTAGGCCTATTGAAATTATTTTTGAGTATTTTTATGGTATAAAAATTGTTTTTGAGTAGTACAAACTTCGATAGAGAGTTCGTTTCAAAAGTATTGCACACTTCAGATGGAGAATTCGTTTCAAAAGTATTGCACACTTCGGTCGAGAGTTCATTTCAAAAGTATTGCACACTTCGGTGGAGAATTCGTTTCAAAAGTATTGCACATCCTCGTTGAAAATTACGTCACTAATCCTCATCAGCGGGTGTCCTGTTACTTAAATAACGCAAAATTTCGTCAACAACTCATTTCAAAAGTTTTGCACACATTCGTTAAATATTTCTCCCACAAATAGAGCACCATAGTAGCTGCCTTCGAGTTAACGGGTTTGCTATAATTCTATTCTCTCCTCTTCCTCCTCTCGCTCTTCCTTCTCCTGTCCATTGAAATTGGCCTCATTTTGATGGATTCACACCCCCTTCTCCATTGTTTGTCTAAGGGTAACAAAATAGCGTGATAAGAGCCATGATTCTCGCCCCATTGAACCCATTCACAGGTCATTAGGTAGGGGCCTGTATGGACGCGTGTCTGAGCTCGTTTATCGCCTAAAGACGGCAACCATTCGACTGCCTCATCATCATCATCATCAACATCGACAGTTGACATTGACTTAGTGGGGCTTATTGGTGGAGGGAGGATTCGATTCCAAGCTGTCAACACAAGTTCGTGTCCTGAGTGACTTTTTACTCATTGATGGTAATAACAGATCACATGTCTGCAAGGTCGTTTCGGAATTAATGTTCCCAAATTTAATGATAATGCCTCTTATATCATTAATGTTAATGATATTATTTTGAATAATGATAGTGCTAATGCACAATAAGGAAAAGATAATTATGACAAACAAAAAATTTTCCTTTTTCTCTTTATTATTCCTACGATGAGGTTGTTTTTCCTTTTTCAGGAATCAGAGCGTGGAAAATTTTTGAAATTGAGTTCCTATAAATAAAATGCCTCCAAGTAAATATTTGCCTCAGGTATTCAGGTTCCAAATTAAAGGATAAGGTCTATTGGAATATACTCATGTGTTATCTTCATTCTGCCATAATCACAGGTGGTCAATTTTAGTACAACAGCTTCCAACAGCGAATATAGTTTGGGTAACCCATTATTGTAACTTTAACTACATACTATAACCTAAATACAGGTTGGTCAAAAATACCTGGCACTATTGTAGCCCTTTCGTGAATATTAGCATACAGTTCTTGTCCTTACTGTATAAATCCTTGGTACTCAAGCTTTTCCTTCCCGGGCCAAATTTCCACTGCGACTGGGCCATGCGACTTACCAAAAACTTTGCAGTCCACTCTCAGGGCATGTGCATCTGTCAGTTTGTTTCTGTATGAATTTTCTGTATATTGCACAAAGATATGTTGATATGTTACAGTTTCTGAGAAGGCCCGAACATTTTCGTACTGGTCAGCCACAATGATCCAGAGTTCAGCAGCAATCGACCTTTCACAAATTTTCATTCGATCGTTTTGCACTGGGCCTTAATATTTGTGGGCCACACGCATCTGCGAGCCGCAGTGTATAAATAGTGAGTTCTATAGTTTGTCACCAAGCCTCTTAAAGTGTGCTAGGGAAGGTCCTAAAGAATAAGAAAGAATTTCAGTCTCATCTTACTGCTGACGCAACCCTTCCACGACGTTTCTTCATAGTACCAGGTATTGTGTTCCAGGTTTCTCAAATCTTTGTCTGTCTGGAAATGTATGCGTACTCTTTATAAACACATGACGCTTTGGGTTTCATCAATTTTCAGCCTATTCTAGTCATAAGTAACCTTCCCATCGCTCGGTGATGGGACAGATCCCAACTGGTGAGAGGATCTTTTTGCAATTATTTGTTATTTCGTACAGAATGTCTGTCTTCAACAGTTGTAAAATTGTTAGAGTGTGCTGAAGAGTCTTTAAACCATTCTCCGTAAATTAACGCCAAATTCCTCTCAGAAAAATTTTTGGTTTCCAATGATGTACAGAACTGATAGAGTCTGTACGCATACATAAAACTGTATTGTAGGTGCAAAACCTTGTTTTCGGATACCGTACTGTAAGATAAAGATCTGTCCATTTCAACTTTTAAGCCCCATTCAGGAATAGTCTAACAGGCTCCCTTTTTCCATCTTGTCTCTGCCTTTATCATTCTTGAACACAAACTTCACTCAGTCAAAGCTATAAAAGCTTTTAATTACTTGTGTGAGAATTAACGTCCATTTTACTGTCGTCAATAGATTATTTTCGCCCATTATTAGGCGCCAGAAAAGAGATCAACAGAGAGCAATTATCAGAGCTTTCCTCGACGTGGTCAACCCGACAAAGGCAAAATAATAAAAAGGAAAAAGGAGCTTTCATAAAATTAAACGACGTCCATAGTTAAAGGAAAACTCGTTTTCGTTTTACTGTTTTCCATTTTCCTGCTGACAATGTGGAAGGGGGAACGATTCAAAGATGGCTGCGGTTGAAAGCTCGACGGGCGGAGCTACAGCAAACTGAAACAGCGCAAAATCCGATTAAACGATTTTTTAAACAAATGAAGTCCATCCCATCGAGCTTGAGCGTTGAATTTCGAGCTGTTGGCTGTGGTCCCGTTTGAACAAACTCTTCTCTTTCATTATTTGAATGAATTTTGAATTGTCAAGCATCCTGTTGGTATTAGAGAAGAGCGATTCTGGTAAAGGATGTCTGCTGAAATTTTTGGCGTTCAGTTAACTGACATGCCACGCCACCACCCAACGACTACATAATCAACTAAGCTTGGTGTGTTACATTATTGGATATTTATCACATTTACCGGCTACTTTATAAAATATCTGTGAGCTAAATTTGATTAAATTTCCCATCACGAGTAACGAGATTTTATAAACTAGCCGGTGAATTTGATAAATACTCAGTAATTTGTCACATTTACCAAGATCAGTTGGTTATTATGAATAATTTTTACATATATATTCTACCGATTTATCACTTTTACCGTGACATATTTTTTTGGTTTTTGTTTCATGCCCGGAATGCATTTCTGGTCACTTCAGGCAAGGGATTACATACTGAACACTTCCATGGCATTAATCGTAGCCGCGATAGCCTCTCAGTTGTGCCGGTTCTCTAGAATCACTGATCCCACCATCCAGTACTTGATCTCCTTCCCCAGGACGCCGGTTCCTTTCTTCTTCCCACAAGAGGCAGACATCGCAAACGTGTTTGGACGAGTCTCCCTTGTCTTAAGAGTGTAGACAGGTATCATAAGATAGCCTATATGTATGTAGGTATATCTGACTACTTTCCGATGCAACTAATACTGCATACAAGTGTGCATTACTTTTGAAATGAATTCGTCATAAATCTATGCACTACATAGGTAAAGCAACTTTGAGGGAATAAGCGATAGAAACCAGTTACGATCAGAGGCAGGGGAACTTTGATTAAATTTCGATTACACTTCGAAGATTTTATAAACTAACCGGTAAATGTGATAAATATTCATTGATTTGTCGAATTTAGTGATAATTATGAATAATCGCTGGAGTATATTCGCTCCATTCATCACTTTTACCGTAACATATACACGATTCCGGTTTATTTACGGTTCTATAAACTACAAACTCAGATTAAAGAGGAGGATACAACAAACAAAAACCAGCCTCCAAACCCGGAAGCTTTTCTTCTTGTAAAGTTGTAAACAAATCGATAGAACCGTTAGATTGATGGGAACAACAAAAAAACAAAACGAAATAGACGTCAAAGGAAAAATTCGTGATAGACAGACAGAGAGAGAGAGAGGAGGGAAACAAAAGGAAAATGGAGGAAAAATTGTTTTTCAAATCAACGGACCCACTAATTTAAATAAAAGGAGATTTCGTGAGGCCACTGCTGAAGCAAATATTCGAAACGAAATAATAGTTTTAATGAATTGCGGGAGTCATTAAAGATACGTGACACATAAAAACGGAGCAGAGCCGAGTTGGGTCCATGTCTGCGACCCGACCTTGCCGGACCCATCAAGGCCACGCTTTTCCTCACTTCGATTCTCAATTTTTTTCTCTCTTCTATAATCGAAATCCCATCGGGTTCTTTGTGACAAACGTTTCAATTAGTTATCTACTCCTTTCGTCTCTCTCTCCCTCTCTTCCTCCACCGCCTTTGAGTAATACCTGGTTCGAAATCGATTTGTGCTCCCATTAGCCTAAATTTAGTCATAAAAGTATGTGTAATTGTTTGACAGAATGGTAAACCCTGTTTTAGAAAGTTGCCTCAGAATTTTTTTTGACTAGCACTTGTCTAGTCTATTAGACCCGCGTCTGAAATAGACAAAAATTGTTAAAATTAGAGTTTTTAACAATGGCTCGACTTAATTGGCTCTCAGATTAACCTCGGATGGAAATTAGAGACTTGATAAATGGAGGAAAAGATCTTGAAGGAGAATAATTGGTAGCCAGTTCGCTAACTTTCAATTATTATGGCGATCAGTCAAAGGTTTCGAATTACGCGGATCCTTACTCATGGTTTTGTGTCCGAAAGTCCCACCCCTTCTCCACCCCGATTTCTACACCCGTTTGCTATGTGTTAGTGATTAATTTTAAATTTTGCTCTTTTCAATTTAAATAAAAACGGTTATACAATGACGGCCATATTGTCACAGCCTTCTAATGTCTCCTAACAAATACGTTTCTCAACGGTTATTCCCTGCATTGTTGTTGTTGTTGTTGTTTGTAGGTCCTGTGTTTGAACTAAAACATATTCTTGGGTTACATTGTGAGCTTGTTTAAATTTAAATTTATATGAGGAATAAAATTTGTCTGTTCGTCTGTCTGTCAGTTTGGGTATGAATTGGTTCTAGTCAATAATTATGACATAAATAAATTTGATACGCTTCTGATGGGTTTTCCTAGCTTTCGTCTTCGTCAAAGGTTTCGAATTACGCGGATTCTTACTCATGGTTTTGTGCCCGAAAGTCCCACCTCTTAAAGTCCACCATGATTTCTACACCCGTTTGCTATGTGTTAGTGATCAATTTTAAATTTTGCTGTTCCCTCGAATTTAAATAAAAACGGTTATACAATGACGGCCATATTGTCACAGCCTTCTTATGTCTCCTAACGAATACGTTCCTCAACGGTTATTCCCTGTTGTTGTTGTTGTTTGTAGGTCCTGTGTTTGAACTAAAACATATTCTTGGGTTACACTGTGAGCCAGATTTGAATTTAAATTTATATGAGGGATTAAATTTGTGTGTTCGTCTGTCGGACAGTTCGAATATGAATTGGTCCTCGTCAATAATTATGGAAAAAATGAATTTGATGCGTCCCTGATGGGTTTCTGTAACGTTCCTCTTCCTACTCATTTTGTAAGTATAGCAAGGACCCTTTTAAAGGGAACCGTTTCATAAATATTGCACAAACTGCTGATGTTTCCATTTCAAAATATTGTACACTTTTAAGGTCTATTCATTTCAAAAGTATTGCTGACTCTGAGAGCGTTTTAATTTCAAAATTATTGAAGACTGAACATAAATGCTACACACGTTGATAATGTTTGATTTCAAAAGTATTGCACACTTGAAGACCAATTCATTTCATAATTAGTGCTCAAACTGTTGATGTATCCGTTTCATAAGTACACTTTCAAGGAAAATTCATTTCGTAAATACTGCACACTTTGATGATGTGTTCGCTTCAAAAGTTATGCACACTTCGATCATGTTTTAATTTCAAAAGTACACACACACTTTGATGATGTGTTCGTTTCAAAAATATTGCACACTCTCACCACAAATTCATTTCAAAAGTATTGCATCCTCCTCTCTTCGAGGTCTTCACACAAATACATTTGGTTGTGGCTTTCTTTCTTCAGTACCTTTTGGTACACATTTCTGAACATGTAACAAGAGAGTTATTTATCACGACATTAGACAGTTTCTGTCGGTTGAGAAATGGAATTTCCAAAGCGAGGCATAAAGACACCGTGTAATGGGGTTACCATACTTTTGGACAGGTCCTCTCTATCGTTGTTAAACTTTTCGCCCGGTCAGGTTTTGTTCATTTTAAATGTCAAAAGTAAGTTGTTGAAAAACTTGCTTTCATTAAAAAGTTATAGTTTCATCACAACATATTTCAAATTTAATAATTACTAAAAGGCTGAGAACATAAAAGAACCATTCGTAAAAATGAAAAGGAAAAAATTTGTGATTCGTAAGAGCTGGATAAAGTTTCACCCAGCAGGACGTGGTTGTCCTCACTTTCTCACCGGCCCTTTTCCTTTTCAAAATGAAAAAATTGCTACACCTGTGACTACATAAATTTGAACAAAATAAAATAACACAAAATTACTTTTTACAAATGGCTACAATCCTTTTATTATAAAACATTAGTCCAAGAGCTAGGCTGGAGGGGAAACGAGCTACAACGCGAAAGCCAGCACCACAGGCCAGGGCTATTCGTTACCTCACATGCAACCACCCAGAGGTGTCGTTTTAGCGACCGCAAATGGTCACACTAGGGCACCCACGACTACATTTGTTCACCCTTTAGTCCGAGAAAATGCCGGCAACCTTGTCTAGTTTTTACTCGCGCCTAGGGGGTGTTTACTATCAAGCTTTGACTGAGGAACAAACTTACTCAACCATATTTGAAGAGGGTATGACGTTTGCTCCAACAGATGAATGTAGGCGCGTTTGAACCTTAAGGCACGTTCACGATCGATACTAAACAACAATTAAGGGACACGTTTCTCCTTTTTTGTTCGACTATACGTCGATTTTCCTCAGAGTTTATTAAGTTGTTCATTTGACATAACATAACTTCAGGTATGGAGTGGAGGTTTCAGAATATTTCATGTTAGCAGCAGGTGAGGAAAGTTCTTCGGAAATTTTTCACACGCTGGAAAAGGATGTGTGCACGTATGTGTGTTGTGTATATGCGTACATAGCATAACTCAATCAACGTGATCTACTCAACATAGAAGAAAGGAGACCAACAGTTCAGAACAGTCGACTTATACAAAACCCTTATTCCATACTTAAAATGACACGTTCATACATTCAAGAAATTTCACAAATTATTAAATACTTCTTTCTTATAGTTTCTGTAATGAATGTATATGAAGTAACTAATAGATAATTGATAACAAATACATCATCAAAATAAATTATTTTTGATTGAATTTAATTCTGAGCAAAAACACTTACGAAACGGATCTACCAACACTTGTAATATGCCAAAATGTACTGAAATGAAACGAAAGCCACAACCGTAGTTGTGTGTGAAAGATCTGAAGAAAGAGGCCAAATGTATTTGTGTGAAAGATCTCGAGGAAAGAGGATATGAATACTTAGAAGTGTGCATTACTTTTGAAACGAATACATCGACAGTTTGTGCATTAATTATGAAATGGATTTTCTTTAAGAGTTCGCAATACTTTTTAAACTAAAACACTCTCAAAGTGTGCAATACTTTTGAAATCAGTTGACCTTAAAAGTGTGCAATATTTATGAAACCGTTCCCTTTAAAAGGGTGCTTGCTATACTTACAAAATGAGTAAGAAGACGAACTTTAGGGAAACCCATCAGAGACGTATCAAATTCTTTTTGTCCCATAATTATTGACGAGAACCAATTCATTCTTAAACTGTCCGACAGACGAACAGACAAATTTAATTCTCATAAAAATTTAAATTCAAATCTGGCTCACAGTGTAACCCAAAATATGTTTTAGTTCAAACACAAAACCTACAAACAACAACAACAACAACAATGCAGGGAATAACCGTTGAGAAACGTATTCGTTAGGAGACATTAGAAGGCTGTGACAACATGGCTGTCATTGTATAACCGTTTTTATTTAAATCGAGGAACAGCAAAATTTAAAATTAATCACTAACACATAGCAAACGGGTGTAGAAATCATGGTGGACTTTAAGAGGTGGACTTTCGGTCACAAAACCATGAGTAAGAATCCGCGTAATTCGAAACCTTTGACGAAGACGAAAGCTAGGAAAACCCATCAGAAGCGTATCAAATTTATTTATGTCATAATTATTGACTAGAACCAATTCATACCGAACTGACAGACAGACGAACAGACAAATTTAAATTGAAATCAATCTGGCTCACAGTGTAACCCAAAATATGTTTTAGTTCAAACACAGGACCTACAAACAACAACAACAACAATGCAGGGAATAACCGTTGAGAAACGTATTCGTTAGGAGACATTAGAAGGCTGTGACAATATGGCCGTCATTTTATAACCGTTTTATTTAAATTCCAGAATATTTGAAACAGGTAGGGAATGGTGATGGTGGCGGAGGGAATCTCATTCATTGCGTGCGTTTCATTCAAACGGTGGTTCGTTTCCCTTGTCGAACATAACTTTTTATAGTTCTCATTTGTTAATTTATTTATTAAAAAAAGGTTTGGGAATTGCGCAAATAAAAAAGTCGACCGTTAATTTAGCGCACGTAAAAATCATCAGACGCGGCGGGATTCCGATTAAACGCCCTTCGAACCTGTCAGTTTACGCTCTAATATTTTCTTGATTTCTTTGAATTTCCTTTTTTAATTGATTTTTTTTATACTTTATTTCCCTTCTTCTCCATTTATTATAAAATTGTTTTCACATTCTTTCCTGAGCAGGATATTCTCATGCGGATTGAAAAAACACGAAGTCGTTCGCTGGAAACTGAAACAAGAAATGATTTAGAGTGACAACCAACAAGAGAGGTGGAGAGGCTATACAAAGCGGACGTAGACACATACCCGACTGCTGACTTAAGAGTTTTTAGTTTGTAGTCGGTTTCCCTCTTGGGTATAACAGGATTTGAATTCACTACCATAACTTCTGTAGTCGAGTATTTTAACCACTACATCACCCTCCTGCTGACTTTAAAAGGAGACAGTTACAAAGCCACAGCCTTACTTAAGCAACCTGCAAATTGGTTTGGTCTTCTAGTCGTCTTCATTTCCGTTGTAGAGTCTGATGTCATCAACATCCTCCTGAGTTCTTCCAAACCTTGATACACCCTCACCAACTCTTTCTTATACTGTATCTCTTTTCTGCTGTTTATACGGATTGGTATTTAATTCAAAATCAGTTTGGTTGTTATTTCATAAATACTGCACACTTTTAGGGAATTAAAATAGATGCATAATCGATTTTGTAAGAACTGCATACTTTCAAAAATATTTTGTAGTGTCAACAGGTAGAGAGACCCGGAAACAAAACAATAACCGTCCCTGTCCTCTCTGGTCAACCTTTCATACCGCTTCATTCATCGCTTGAACCGCATGGTCCTCTCTTCCTATTGGCTATCCATTCATCCGGCTTCTACCTGGCGGCTACAACTACAAACACATTTCGGTTTTGTGTTGACATTATTCTAAATTCTTCTACAAGGTTTCTACAAGAGCCCTTCTTTTTCTGGAGTAACATTCTACGTTTACATAAGCACTGTAGTTCAAAGGATTATTTCAAAATAATGCACACTTTAAGCAACATATAGCTGCGGGTTCAGTGGAAGGATTAACTTATACAAACATCAAGCGGTTTGCGGAGTAATTTCTTCACGAAAACCTCAAATTCATTTCAAAAGTAATGCACACTTTGAGAAAATTCTTTTTGTTCAAAAACTACTGAAACCAACAAGAGTTTTTTTTTCAAAAATAATGCACACTCGTCCAGTCATCCTTTCAAACCCTCCAGACTTTCAAACTTCATCAACAGAAAGGAAAACGAGTAATGACGTCAACAGATGACAGCGAAAAAAAAAGAAACGAGACTTATCCAGGTCAAAACATTTAATAAACGCGCCTAAAAAAAAGGGGAAAAATACCTTTTCAAGGTGACATCGCCTATCCAAAAGGTGATCTCAGTCCTCCGACGGAAGCCTTGACGCGAGATCATGATTCGCAAGTCCCGCAGAAAAATGAAAGAAAAACGTTGAAATTACATCGATATCTCGAATAAATCGAGATCGTATTAATCGAGGTATTATAAAATTTCATGGATCGATTAAAACGGATATTTTTCTTTCTTTTTTATTTTCTCGAAGCCTGGCCGCGATTGATGACTGCGATATCATTGGGCCCAATGTCGGACATGTGAAATTCAAACCATGCCAAAGTTGATTACTTATGTAACAGTTCAAACTTGACGTCTCAATATTTCATTTCATGGCCGCCATTTCCACCGATATTTCGTTGTTTAATAGCAATCACAATAAATATTAATAATATTATTAACAATGAAAATAATGTCGGGGAATTAGTCACGGTGAGGGTGATGTTAATGACACGGCACCCGGGACAATAGGACCTCAGGGACTTCATTCGCAAAACTCGCTTTTTGCCTTTGTTTCTCTATTTATGTGTGTCGGTCACGTGACCTTGTGAACCACTAACGAACTTTCGGCTCCAGTGCCTTGAGGCGCTGAAATTACCCAAAAGGGCGAACCTTCTAATCAATTTTGCCTCCTTTGGGGACCTTAGCAACCTATTTTGAAGTCGCTGTAGCTCGAGGTTTTACTACTCCAGTTTCCTGTTCTCTGTCGGGGTGAATCATTCAAAACTGCTTGAACGAATACCTTCTGGTTTTGTCTGACATTTGAAAAAAGCAAATTTCTACCAAAAACGTGATTTCAAGTCGACACCTGAAAAAGAAGACTCTAAACAATACCTGAAAGCGTACCTTTCGCCGTGTTTTGTTTACGTAATCGGAACTCGCATAAAAAAAATCTGTTTCCGGTTCATCGACTTTTTATGTAAGATTCGTAGCAGAGTTTTAATGGCTCGCACTCGATTGGTGATATTAAGGTACGAAACAGGCACGCGTTTTAATAATGACTTTGGCCATTGACAACATCCTCCTTGGAAGAGGACTCGTTGGGTTCGTTTATTTCTTTTCCCGCCATTCTCTCACTTTTACTTTCCCAACGTTCTTTTTTTATGTTTTTCCTTCTTTCGTTGACAGATTTTCTTCCTTTCGGCACTTTCTTCCTGCTCATCTTCCTTTAATTTGTATCTTGTTGTTTACTTCTAAACTCTTTCTTTGGTTCCTTTCTAATTCTCCACTTTTTTGGTCGGCCATTTTCTTTTATTTTATCTTTTCATCTCCTTTTGTGTGCTTTTCTTCGCTTGATGTTTTCTGTTATACTGTCATTCTTCTGGGTCTTTTTTCTTGTTTTGATGTCTTTGCTACTAGGCAGCTGTTTTATACTAATATTATTCTTGGGGATTTATGGTGTGTTGGACGTAGCGCCTGACTGTAGCTGTTATGGTTGTGAGTTCGATTGTTCTTTCATTCTGTTATACTCAAAGGTGAAAGACGGGATTTGGAACTCAAACTCAAGGTCATAGTTCATGGCTTAAAATTCTCAAACCCATAGGTAGTTCATAGGTCAAAACTCTCAGGCTCGGGTAGTTCATGGTTAAAATACCCAGACCCATAGGTAGCTCGTAGGCTAAACTCAAACTCATGTGTAGTTCATAGGTTGAAACTCTCAAACTTATAGGTAGCTCATAGGTTACAATTATCACGCACATAGGTAGTTCATAGGTTAAAATTCAAACTCATGGGTAAGTTTATGGGTTAAAACTTTCCATAGGTAGCTCACAGGTTGAACTCAAACTCATGGGTAGTTTGTAGGTTGAAACTCAAACTTATAGGTAGTTCATAGGTTAAAATTCAAACCCATGGGTAGCTCGTAGGTTAAACTCAGTCATGGGTAGTTCATGGGTTGAAACTCTCAAACTTATAAGTAGCTCATAGGTTAGAATTCGAGCGCATAGGTTAAAATTTAAACTCATGGGTAGTTTATGGGTTAAAATTTTTAAACCCATAGGTAGCTAACAGGTTGAACTCAAACTCATGGGTAGTTCATATGTTGAAACTTTCAAACTTACAGGTATTTCATGAGTTACAATTCTCAGCACATAGGTAGCTCGCAGGTTGAACTCAAACCCATGGGTAGTTCATAGGTTGAAACTCTCAAACTTATAAGTAGTTCACAGATTACAATTCTCAAACTCATAAGCAGTTTATAGGTTACAATTCCCTAACTTATAGGTAGTTCATAGGTTCACATACTCAAAAGGTTCGTATATAACCACCCACCCAGCTGAAACTCTTAATTTGAAGAACTACCTCATCTTCCCTACAATCCTGACCTCTTCCCATCGGACTTCCACTGATTTATTCTACTCAGAAGCATTCAGAAACCTCGGATGAAGAAGCAATGAAAGTGAAGCAGTGCATTCCTGACTCGTACCTCAACCAAAACCTATAACATCTTCAGGAAGCTTCTCTAACAAAGAACTGCACGTTTCCCATCATCATCACAATTACCACATTGCAGACAATGCTTGACTCACCCTCTCACAACAATTTCTTGACTAGGTAGTCATTCTCGAAGGCTCGAAAACCGTACTACCATAATAATTAACAAACTAATGCAAATTTCACTGGGTCCAAAATTCAAAAAACCAAACCAAGATGCCCCCCAGAAAATTTTTTGTGATAATCATATGCACATGGATGTGACGCCTCCGGTGTTAAGAGATTCTGGTTCCTTTCAGTCCTCAGGAGGGAAGACACAGTCCAAAGATAGAAACTAATTACTCTAAATTGTATATTAATAAATTTTCAAACTCCTCATTAGTAGGTTATTAAAGAATAAAAATAAAAAATTTAACAAAAAGATAATTTTTATCTTTACACTCTAAGGTAAAACCATAATTTTGCAGAGACTGGGAAGAGATGAACGATAAAAATTGGCAACAGCAATCAAAAATTTATTTTCTGAACACCGAGAGAGGTAGATTTATAAATCACAAGTCGATTGCCGTAATTTTTTCGTGTTCGTTCTTTTTTGGTAATCGTCCTAAAGGAAGGCGGTGACCGAACGTCACATTCTTCAAGAATGAAAAACCGCCGCCGTTATTTATTGGTAGTAACACCCCCGAGGGTCTCGTTGCCCTCCCCGCTCCCGATTGCGGTTTTTGGTAGCTTTTGTTCACCGCCAGTTTTTAATATTCAATTATGCTTCCGCGGCCACTAAAAATTGAAATCAATTAGCCCGATAGCCCGGGAAATGATTGAAATATTTACGGAGGCGATAAATCACGGCCGAGTTGAGTTCCCCCCGAAGAGTCGAGGAACAGCTTCCAGTCACCGAAGAAACGGTAATTATCGATCAATTATTGGAGGATCTATTGTGCCTGGTTTCTTATTTTTATTGAGAGAACGTGAGACATAAAAAAAATTATTTATTTATTTGTTTACGGTTGGTAGAATTGATGTGAGAAAAATCGAAAGTCAAGGATAAGAGTGCAGGAATTACTCTCTGAATTGATTTTAGAAAGGGATTTTCATTTATTGATTCCGAGACGGGTGATTCGAATAAGGAATTCTTGTAGAAGGATGTGAAGAAGAAACGCGTAAAAAAAGTCCCCAATTACAAGGCTACACTTCAACACGATTGGAAGTTGTTTTTGGTGTTCGAAGTGCCTGTAACATATTGTTTGGCTGTTTCGTCCTCAAATTGGATTTTTGTGACCCATATTCAGCTCAGCTCATTTCGAAAGCATCCTCACTGGTTCCGCCACTGCAAACTTTTAAAATCCGACTTGAGAATTGGTCGAGCCGCCTTTCATCTCTTCCGGGGAAATTAACAGTTAGTACCGGAAAATTTGAGTATGTTTAGAGAACTCTGCTCAGTATATAGGTGTACGTTACGTTAAAAGTGAGAAATCAGGCGGATATATACCTAATCTCCGGCGATTATTCATAATCACCAACTAAACTTGGTTAATGTGATAAATTATTGAGTATTTATCACATTTACCGGGTGTTTTATAAGAAATCCAACTCTTCAACTGAGTAAACTTTAAGTAATTTCCTTAGTAAGTGTTGGATTCTATAAACTAACCGGTGAATGTGATAAATGCCGAGTAATTTGTCACTTTTACTAAGTTTATTTGGTGATTTTGAATAATTACTCCGTGAACAGGATGGCGAACCTTTTTTGGTGTTCGTGCCACACGTTCGCCATCCCTGCTCTATGATTAGGAATATCAATCAGTATATGTGTTACGGTGAAAGTGATAAATGGTGCTGATATATCTAATGCACAGCCGCTAGTCGGACCTGGAAGTTCTGGCTTTACACAAATATAACATATCAATACGGTAAAAGTGAAAAATCAGGCGAAAATATATGTCTTATTCATAATCACCAACAAAGCTTGAGAAATGTGACAAATTACTAATGTTAACCACATTTACCGGGTAGTTTATGAAATACTAGCTTGTTACAGCTAAATCTTATCAAATTTTTCATAACAAGTTGAAGATTTTATAAATTAACTGGTAAATATGATAAATACTTAGTAATTTGTCACATTTACCAAGTTTAGTTGGTATTTATGAAAATTTGTTATAAATATTAGTCCAATATATCGCTTTTACCACAACTCGTATACTGATTGATATTCATAGTCATAGAGTAATTATTCAAAATGACCAGTTAAACTCGGTGAAAGTGACAAATCACTGGGTATTTATCACATTTACCGGTTAGTTTATAAAATCCTAAACTGTTGATGGAAATATTAATAAAAATTTGCTCGGGGAACGAGCTGGATATTTTATAAAATAGGCGGTAAATGTGAATAATATTAGCTTAGTAACAATTTAGTTGGTGATTATGAATAATCACCGGAAATTAGCTATACATTCACCTGATTTCTCACTTTTACCGAAATAATATGTTCATCAGGCAAGGCAGCTGTAAAAGGATGGACCTTGTATAAGATAAACTTGGGACATTAACAGGGATTTAGTATATTGTGAGACTTGAATATATTTTGTTTCAGAATTTCGAGGCTAGACTCCAATGACTGGAAGTGCAATTCCTTTCTTCGTCCCTGATCACAACTCGGTTCAGGTTACCAAAGTATCAGTCAAAAAGAAGTTAATCCGATTTGACTTTTATCACTTATATCTCAAGTTCGTCTATTTATTATATATATCGGCGTCCACTCACTTCTATCCGACCAATCAAAAGGCTCGTCCACAAAATCGAGCAATGTGATTGGTCAGATGAGCCTTTTATACTATAAAATGATATCGAAGATCATAGGGTTAAACACATAGTCCGAACTGATTTGGAAAATGACCTGACTGACTTGGAGTTTGTTTTGAGTATAAACTCAACATCATATTATCAGTATAATATAAAAATAAATTGGGGGAAAAGGGTGTGGAGTGGGGAGGAGGAGGAAGGATTAATTAAATTCCTCTCCTCGCTCAAAAGGTGAACAAGAAGGTATTCATACACTGGAGTCTTTGCTGGATAATTTGTCTGGACGCGTTATAAAAGCAATAAATAAACGTTCATAAAATATTTAAACAAAATAAATATTGTTGGATTAAATTACCGGTATTTTAGTTGAGTGATTTTACAATTAAATTGATTTTGCAAGTTTTGCTTCGAACTCGCCCGGCGACCATGAACCATTTTTAACTTTTCTTATAAACTCGATTTATTTGTCTGATTAACATCTAAAAATTTTTGTTATAAAAATCTAGAATTTCGAGATCTTTGTCAGCGACTGATCAAGACTATTTTGTGGGAACCGAAAATAATTAATTTCCCAACGGTTGAACTTCATCAATTATCTTCTTAAAATCCGACATTTCCGCTTTCGGGATGATGACCTTCCTCCTTGGCAGATCAATAACGAAACCACCTACCAACAGCAAATGTGGTTCGGCTAACCCATCTGTATTAATCAGTTTATAACAAACTCTGACCTTTTGGTTTCGTAGTAGATAGTACTACCGCTACCACCACCCCCACTACTATTTCTACTATCAGCATCAGAAATACTACTACCACTCTTCCTCTTTCTACGATCACTCCTACCACTACCATCACTACTACTACCACTACTACCCCTCCTTCTACTTCTACTACTACTACTGGTACTAGCACCTATCCAATACCTCCACTAGCACACCTCCTTCTCCTCTTTGTACTATTACTGCTGCTACTACTACTAATATTGGCACCACCACCACTCACTCCTCCTTTTACTATTACTGCTACACCACTCCTACTACAACTGCTACTATTACTAATATTGGTGCTACAACCACCCCAATACTAACATCACCAATACCACTATTGCTATTGCCACTACCTCCATTCTACTTATATTATTGCTACTATGACCACAAACACTACTAATACTTACATTTTTGCTTTTGCTTTGGTTGCTACTACTTCAATATTTCTATTTATTTTGCTGTCCCCATTTGCTATCACCACCATTTTATTTCTACTCTGTTAACTATTTACTACTTGTTTACTACTTCTTTCAACTTCTTGTTGGCTTTTTCTACTACTTCTCTATTCTACTTCTTCTACCTTTTTTCCACACACTTTCTATTTCTTCTCTATTCTACTTCTACTACTACCATCACCATTGCTACTGTTTCTAGCATTACATTACTGCTATACCTCTTTGTCATTCTACTACCACCCACTTCTCTATTTTACTTTTTCTACTTTTTCACCTACTCTCTATTACTTCCCTATTCTACTTCTACCACCACTACCATTATTTCTACTACTACTATTACTGCTACCTCTTTTGCCATTTCTGGCTGATACCATCACCACCACCGCTACTAACACCACTACTTCTACTGTCACTACTACTACCACTTTTGCTACCGCTGTTACTACTACTACTACTATCACCTACTACCTATCATTACTACGTTGTCTCATCAGTCCACCTTATTCTGAAGAAATTGGTTATTTGTAAGTAAAGAGCCATTTTTACCCTCCCAGACTTCTTCCTTTTCCGCCCTCAAACGTCACAAATACCTAAAAGTCTAAACTCACACTCACACGTCACTACATTGTAATCAATCTTACCTAATTCTCAGACAAACCTTATAAGAAGTCATCTGTCTTTCGCGTATACTATAGTTAATAATTTAGTAGACAGTAAACTATTGGAGGGAGAGAAGGGCTAAACAAAACAAACAGAGACAGATACTCAGGTACAGAACATATATCGCGGATTCCTTCACACGTTAGTTTTGTAAAGGACCGTTACAAGGTCGACAGACCCACATAATATTATTGATTTATAGTCAACCAACACCCTCGAACCATGAGAGAACTTGTTGGCTCTCTCTCTCTCCCTGTATAAAGTGTATAAATCTCTCTCTCTCTCTCAAAGGCTCTGCCATAAATTTAAATAATTAAATATTAATCAGATTCTGGTAAAGAGAAGAGAATTATGAGAGGAAACATTTAATTATGTTTCATGTATCGCCTTGGAAGATACAGATGATTAAAATTAAATCACGTTTCGAGAAAAAAAAATGTTTTTCCAGAAAGAACAAAATCGTACAGAAGAACTCCAGGAGAAAAGTGTAAGAAAAAAAAGGCGAACGCGCGCGTAGTCTTTAATTATTATTAATCGCACTGAAAGGCAAATAGTTTGCATGTGATTAATCACTAATTGAAGTGGAAAATCATTTTCTCAGATGATTACGTTCAAAATGTTTCTCCTTTGGTGGTTAATGAACCGAATTCCTTGTAAATCGCTTTTGTAATTAGTATAAAAAATTATTTTTCTGACAAATGGCGGAAATCGATGGGCTTTGTCGTAGGTCGTCGGAGGAAATGTTTCGGTTTTGGATCCTGTTTTCCGGTTTTGGGTATAACTGGATGTGGGGAAAGGCTCAAAGTGTTAATTGTTGTCAGGAGTTTGGATCACTCGGTTAGGATGTTGGGTTTTGGAGGAAGATGGTGGTCGAGGAGATTTGGAGGCTGAAGGAAAGACTGTGTTTGTGTTTGTCCTTGTGGTGACCAAAGCAAAATGCTTCTGTTTTGTTTGTCTTGGTAGTTTCTGTATTTTGTTGTGGCTTGTTTGTTACCAGTCTGATCATGTCGGAGGTATTGAATCACTTAGGCTTTGGAGGAAGATGTTGGTTGACAGGTTGAAAGAAGACCGATTCGTCAGACTGTTACAAGTCTAATCGTGTTTCTGGACTTCGTTGTGACTTGCTTGCTTCACGTCTGAGCTTGTTGATTGTGAACTATATATACACTCGTCCGATTAATCACTTTTACCGCAACATAAACACGATATTCCGGTTCGTGTAATATCATAGTTCATTTCCAAACCACAGTGAGCCATCTTAAATAATTAAAATGGGTCCTTCGGTGACCCACGGGTCATAGGTTGTCGACCCGTAAACTAACTCTCGTATCTGGGAGGTAGCTCCCAGGTCTCATGGTGGAGGAAGAAAAAAGCAGTGACGAAGAGAGGAATGGGTCATGGAGTCAGGTTAGATTTTGGAGGCCTTAGGTTTTGATATTCTCTTTGTAGACAACATTTGGGACAGGAGGGTGTCAGTCTTTGAATACCTTTCTTGCATTGATTTAAAGTGATCTTCAGAGGAACAGAAAGTCTGGGATGGGTTTCATATTTGCATGTTTGGTAAAAGAGCTTTTGAAAGCTTTACAGATGCAAACTGTTTTAATTAAAAATTCCCGAGCTTTTAGAATGTCAAGAGAGGAACTCAAATCCGGCTCACCAAGTATCCCATCGTTCATCCCATTCACGGGGATGGTGTGTTGAGTACTGTACCGAAGATCAAGACAGTGGTGCTGGTTACTCTAAGGCTAACCAAACTGCGTCCAGTGACTTCTTCAAAACCCCAACCAACTGACCCAACGGGGTGTGCTGAAGTTAACCCATCTAAATCCAGCTGTCGGCACTCAACCCAAAGACTTCAAAATCTAAGAGCTGTAGAAAGTTAACTAAAGACAACAAACCAAAATGTAAAAACGCAGACAACGAATCCCAAGCCAGAAGAAGACATTGACGAGGGATTTCCCAAAAGCGGAAATTCGGTCATAACTCATCAACATCCTCAGCTCCGCAAAGGAGGAAAAAGAAACCAAAATTACAAAGAAAAGCGGAAAAGTTTTTAATTTCCGTCGCCGAAATGTTGCCCCCAGGACTCAAAATATTATTTATTAACATAAAAATCCCGAGACAAAACTTAGGTTTACGATCAACACTTCCGGCACGTCCTAATGACAGTCGAGAGACACTTTTTATATATTACAATAATTGTAATTATTTAACCCAAATTATGTACATAATTTTCTGTTACATGTATATGTAAATGTTTAACATGTTTCTCGAACATTTTTTTTTCTCCTTCATGACCCGTTTCTAAAGATCAGGTTTTCACCGTTTGGCCCCCCAGTGTTGACAACGGCACTATTTCATTTTAGGTACCCAGGTAAAAAATGATTCAAAGCCTTCCGAGCCTGAGGTCTCCAAACATGGACCCAATGCTCACTCGCACACACAAGAACACATAACAAAAAAGTTATAATTTTAATTATTATGCAAAGTTTAACAAACAAACCCAGTTTTGTTAATTGGTTTATTGCTTTATATTACTCCGCTTGACGTCTACTATAATTTATATTATTGACCAGAACCCCCTCCTCCTCCTCCTCTACCTCCTTCCCGACTTTCTTCCTTCGGCTTTAAACCTAACACTTTTGATGTCTGATCTAAACACGTGGTTCTCGTCCAAATTAGTCATCTTGACTCCTGGGCCCATCAAAGCTAAAGACCCACTAAATGATGCTTCTCTTCTGTGTGGGTATAAAAGTATGATTCAAGGCTTTGATGTTAGTATAAACGCCGCTCAAGTCAAATTTTGGGGAATTTTGAAGGATTTAGTCGTCCAGGCATTTAGTCAACTTTGAAAGCTGCAGGTGTCTTCAGTGGTGGTGAGTTTGATTTCTAGCGATCACTTGGGTTTCTTGTAAAAGTGTGCATTACTTTTGAAAGAAATTTCCTGTATTACGTTCATGAAACTAGTTCTTCATAAATGTGCAGTATTTATGAAATTACTCTGGCCCCAAGTATGAAATGAACTCTTCCTCCAAGTGTGCATTGCTTTTGGCATGAAATCTTCGAAAAAGTGTGCAATATTTCTGAAACGAGTTCATCCTCACAGTGAGCAGTATTTATCAAAGTCTACGTTACTGGTGAAATGAATACTGTTTGAAAGTGTGCAGTATTTATGAAAAAGATTCTGAATGTAGCATTGGAGTGAATCGGAAGAAGTAACACTTTCACGTAATGAAGTGAGGTCTTTTAATCCATCCGCGTAACTTGAAGTCCTGATGACACAAGTGGCAAGTCTTCCAATATTCAAATATCGGTGGGTTTAGGTATCAGAGGGAAGTGTTTTCAATCATTTAATCCTCGATCCCGGTTTTAAAAAAACGCGTAACTACGAGTCCTGGTGTCAGAAGTGATGATCTCAGTCTTCCGATGCCCAACCACCAAATATCTTTTGGGATCACAAGTTTGAAGATTTTCAGGAAATTGTGATTTAAGTTTAACATGCAGCTCGTCACTACAACAGCTTGAAAATCAAAACCCGACCCCCGTTCATCCCTTACAAAAATGAAGGGCCTCACTGGTCCTTGGATTTTATTTTCTGCGATCATTTTTCAAACACGTGACGACATGTCTCGAAACCAATAAAATAAGAAGATTTAACTGTACAGGAGAGTATGGGAGGGGAAATGGCCGTCTCATTTTATTGCTGAACTGATTTACTTAAATTTCAAAAGTCGTGGCTGAGGAATTTACGATTAGGTAACACCGAGGAAAAATTGCAGGAAAAACACCATTTTTCCTTCAAATTCTCCTCCTCCCATTCCCACCGCCGCGACCGCCTTCCGATGTCTATCTCGAACGCCGCAGCATTTTTACAAGGTTTTCTGCTTAAAGTTATTCTGATTGTATCAAGATGTCCCGAAGATTTATTATTTAATTAACATTAAAAACATGTTTACTATGATTTTTTTTTAAAACGATTATTAACATTAAAAATAACGTAACATAAGTAAGGACAGAAACGAGTTTTTTCTTTCTTTTTTTTTGCGCCACAGAGCCTAAGAAACTGGAGCAAAACCATAGAGAAAGACCAATCCAAGGCGGGAGATATGGCAGGCGGGCGATGTTTCCTTGGCTTTGAATCGGTGCTTAAGTCCGGGAGTTTATCTGTCCGTCCACGTCTTTCCAATGCGAGGAAATCGACTCGGACGAAATTCATTTTCGAATCTGACAGCCAGAGGAATTTTCGAGAGCCACAATTTTAATTAAGCCCATTTGTTAAATTAATTTCTCTCTCTCTCTTTAATATTCCCTTGCTTCCAGGGTCAAACGAACACTGAATATCAGGGCCGGAGGGAAGGCTGCTACTACTACACAATCAGGCTTTGAATCATTAATTTCGCGGATTTAGTTTGTTTCATGTTAAATAGAGCGCAACCCCTCCCGGGATCCCTTAATTAGGGCCTCTGTCAAAGCGTGGTAGTTACCACGGGCCACACTGGGACATTCCCAAACTGTTATTCTCGTGGCGATGTCACTACCCTCGAGGATATCGTGTCCGATATGTTGTGAGCAGGCATAAAGCAAAAGACGGCCCACACGCAATACTTCAATATGTTGAGCGTTGTGACACCAACCGATATCTGAACATCAAAAGACTTGTGACATCGGGTCTTAGAGTTACGCGGTTTTTGTGTACTGGGATTGAGGATTAAATGAATCAAAACACTCCCCTGTGTTACATGAACGTGTTACTTCTTCAGATTCACTCCTCCAGCAGTACATTCAGAATCTTTTTCATAAATACTGCACACTTTCAAGTAGTAATCATTTCATCAGTAACGTAGACTTTGATAAATACTACTCGCTGCCATGATGAACTCGTTTCAGAAATATTGCACACTTCTGGTTTTGTGGGCGATTTTTGACTGGAAGAAGGACCAATGAGGTCCTTCATGTACGTAAGGAATGAACGGGAGTCGGGTTTTGATTTTCAGGCTGTTGTAGTGATGAGCTGCATGTTAAACTTACCGCAATCACAATTTCCTGAAAATCTTCAAACTTGTGATCCCAAAAGATATTTGGTGTTGGGCATCGGAAGACTGAGATCATCACTTCTGACACCAGGACTTGTAGTTGCGTTTTTTAGGATCGAGATTAAATGATTGAAAACACTTCCCTCTGATACCTAAACCCACCGATATTTGAATATTGGAATACTCGCCACTTGTGGCATCAGGACTTAGAGTTACGCGGATGGATTAAAAGACCTCACTTCATTACGTGAAAGTGTTACTTCTTCCGATTCACTCCAATGCTACATTCAGAATCTTTTCCATAAATACTGCACACTTTCAAACAGTATTCATTTCATCAGTAACGTAGACTTTGATAAATACTGCTCAATGTGAGGATGAACTCGTTTCAGAAATATTGCACACTTTTTCGAAGATTTCATGCCAAAAGCAATGCACACTTGGAGGAAGAGTTCATTTCATACTTGGGGCCAGAGTAATTTCATAAATACTGCACATTTATGAAGAACTAGTTTCATGAACGTAATACAGGAAATTTCTTTCAAAAGTAATGCACACTTTTACAAGAAACACCGCTGTGATCGCTAGAAATCAGTCACCACCACTGAAGACACCTGCAGCTTTCAAAGTTGACTAAATGTCTGACGACTAAATCCATCAAAACTTCCCAAAATTTGACTTGAGCGGCGTAATACTAACATTAAGGCTTTGAGTTACAATCGCTTACTGTCATGATGAACTCATTTCATAAATACTGCACACCTTTATCGAGGAAGTACCAATATTTGTAACACCTGGAGGGCAAGGGGTCAGACTACTGTCTACATCCAGACGTTATGTTATCCCCAGATCCCCTACCTTCAAGGCGTAGATCTAACTCGGGAGAGGTTTTTAGCGAGTATGTCCTTCCTTCTGTCTACCATCCGAAGATTTATTTGTCCGAATCCCACCCGGATGAAATCATTCGACCTGTTTTCTTCCTCAACTGCAATTGATCACCTACCCTTTCACCAAATTATCCCGTTCGAGGCTCGCAACCTTGATGGTAACATCAGCAAGATAAGGTAGCCGGCTCACACACATAATTAGACACATTTCAACTCAAATAGACTGGAATCCGAAAAAAATGAATTAAAATAGCACAATTCAGGGTTGGCCTAATCGATATAAATAAATAAAAATTATTATCATCCTCACAACACTCAATTTGAAAATTTAAATTGAACCCCAAATTTTTTTTGGTCCATTTTTGAAAATCACTCCAAATTACCCGACCTTCTTCCTTATTGTAAAAATGAAAATAAAAAAGAATAACACGACCACAAATGTTGTGAAAACCAATAATAAAAGAAGTTGAAGGAAACGACCATGATGGGTTAGCTCTCCGAATTCCATCCGAATGAGAAAATAGTTGCGGCTAACATGTTTACGATTTCGCTTATCTCGGCCCTTTCATCTTCATCACCGACCTTTTAATACCCATAACGACACCAAATCTCTCAAATTTGAATCCATTCACCTTCTCCCTTTGTCTCTATCCATAATTAGACTAAGGAATTAAGGAAATGTGTTCGACACCCTGCGTAATGCGGAAGATACCGCCAAGATAGTGCCAAACGAAACAGCGTAACTCGAGGTCGTGTTAACACGTAACTAACATTGAGAAGCGAAGCGGGATTCAGTGTGAAATTATCGCTCAGTTTTAACTTTTTAATATTTATGTATGTATCAACCTGTTAAACGAGCTGGACGTATAAATACGTTAGACGTACAACAATATGTTGTGCCCTGGAAGGGGTGGGACGTATATTATACAGCAACTGAGGTTTCAGTCATCTTGACGTGTCTCGACACGAGTTTCTCTTTTGACGGGTAGATACTAACACTTACACGCCGATTTTAGAGTTATATTAATATATTATACAGTATACCGGAAGTGAGAAAAACCTTTGAAAGTCAAGAAATTGACCTGATCGTGCTCTAATCTGGTAACAACAGCTTGGAGTCCCTACAAAATACCGTTAGAGAGGGGTAGTGTGGAGTGCTTGATTAAAGTGGCAGTAGACAACGTGATAACGTGTGTGATACTCACGTATTGACACGTCCTAATGAAAGAACTCGCGATTGTTATTCAAAAGGGTTAAGTTAGCCTGTTAGGAAGTTACTGGTTGATGATGCTGACTTATTCACAACAAATCGACAAGAAGCAAGAGAATTCAGAGTTGAGTAGTTGGGTTTTTGACGAAGACGTCTCCTTTTGAATTCAGAGTCTGAGCCAATTTGACTCGAGTTATGGGTTGTAGCAAAATTATGAATAAGAAAGTGAGAGGAGTACGGGAACCTTCCAAAGGTATCTGGGAAGGCTCCCACTTACCCACTAAACCCAACTACCTCCTTCAGTGAGTTAAAAGACGGGAGGAAAGACCGGCGTCTTCTGGCTAGGCAGACAGACAAGATACAGAAAAATGGGATACAGAGAGAGTGAAAGGCAGACGGTGGAAATAAGAAAACGTTGGGACTGTTTCTGAATGTTTAATTCGCACTAATGTGGGACATTCTTTTGTATAAACCTTAGGCTTGTTGTGTGAGTCAAATTGACTCATTTCAGTAAAACAGAAGAGTCACGAAATCTACTTATCGACAAATTGATTGGATGTGGTTCGAGGACAGTAGTCAGACACGAGAGTCATTTTTCATAAATAATGCACACCTTCAAGCTTCCAAATTAGTTTGGGATGTGAGTATTTTGTTGAAACCAGAAAAGATTTTTTAAAGTAGGCAGGTACGTCTCATTTCTCATAAATAATGCACACTTTTATGACGAAATCCTTTCCTAAGTTCAAAATTTTCATCAACACTGAAATTCATTTCGATTTCTTTTTTAACTCTGTGGTTTGAGTCAAAGTGGCTCATATCACTCTACACAGCAGTGTGTATAGTATAGTACCACAATCATAATCAACAAAGCAGTGAATCTTAGATCATTTTTGAAATTGAAGGTTGTCCCGGTTCTAGATAATTAGAGCGTGAGTGAACTCATTTCATAAATAATGCACACTAATTTAAATTGAAGACAGTCAATCAAAAAAGTCGCTGTCTAAGTTCCTTAAATTTCTTTAATGTAGGCGAACTAGACCACGGTAAAAGTGATAAATCGGAAGAATGTAAATAATTTCCGGCGATTACTCATAACCACCAACTAAGCTTGATTAATGCGACAAACTACTACATATTTATCACATTTACCGGTTAGTTTATGAAGCATTCAACCCGTAATTTGAACAAACTTTCATTACGAATTAGACATTTTATAAATTAGCCGGTAAATGTGATAAATACTCAGTAATATATTGTGATAACTTCATGCGTTTATCCTTTTTTCAAGTTATATTATCCTGTACCCATAATCATACTAATTTCTTTGGTATATATAAGATATACTAAAACGTATATAGAAGGCGGTGGGAAAAACGTTAGGAAGGTTTTTATGGCCGTGCTTGTTGTAAAAAGCCTAGAGAAATCTTTATTAATATAAAAATATAAATTTATTAGTACACAGATACGTCAATAAATCGTATAAATATATTAATAAAAAGATTATAAAATGCAGTATATGGAGGACATATTTATGGTCGTGTGTTTGTGTTTTGTATTCATCCTTCCCATCCCACCGATTTGACTGTAAGCCTTCTTAGTCCTGGTCCCGTTAATCTCCATCTCAAGAGCCCAGGAAGGGTCTTACACCTAATCGCTTCATCGTATTTATCGTTCATCTTCAATCCCCTGGCCAATTAATATCTACCAGATAAACCGTCATGAACTGGCTATTGATTGTAAATTTATCTGACGTTTCCGAGCCCTTATTGATATTATCTAGTCTAGTCTGAGTGGGGAGCAGATGGGGATTTGTGGCTTGACGGATGTAAAGTTTTGTTGTATTTGTGTCTAGTTTCGTCCCCCAAATATAGAATTTCTCGATCCACACAAAAGCTCTAAAAATTCGGCGAATTATACCACGGTAAAAGTGATAAATCAGGCGAATATACATAATTCACGGTGATTATTCATAATCACCAACTAAGTTTGATTAATGCGACAAACGACTACATATTTATCACATTTACCGGGTAGTATATAAAGCATCCAACCCGTAATCTGAACATCTTTCATTATGAATTGAATATTTAATAAATTAGCCGGTAAATGTGATAAATACTCAGTAATTTGCTACATTAACCAAAGTTTAGCTGATTATGAATGTTAGCTGAGTTATTCGTATAAAATTGCCTGATTTACCAAATTTTGTGATGGTTATAAGTACCTCCTCCTTCCGGAAATCATAAAGAAGTAAATAAATGTCCACGAGATAAATCCTTGCTTATACTGTACAAAATTTATGGTATAAATACTCGGCGAATAGAAAATAAAGTCGGTTCTATGCTTTGGACCTAATATCTTTCACGGTAAAAGTGATAAATCGGGCGAATATACATATAATTCTCGGTCATTATTCATAATAAACTTGGTTAATGTGACAAATTACTCTTAGCAATTAATATTTATCACATTTACCGGGAAATTTATAAAATACCTGAGCAAAAATTTATTAAATTCTTCATTACAAGTTTATCATTTGTAAGATTTTGTGTAAGTTTATAAGGTTTATCACTTTTACCGTGACATATATTAGGTTCCGGTTCACATAATAATTAGATGGGCAAGGTCAACAGACGGGAGTCCTCGTGGTAGCACGGTAAGACAGGAAATAAGAGATAATAATGATGATGACGATGAGTCGTGAACGTGTATGAAGACCTCGGGAGAATGAAAGGAAAGATGAGATCTCACTCTCGGTCATTATCATCATCACCAGCTGGAAACTGAAATTAAAAAAAAAAATTTTTTTTATGTTTAATGGTTTGCAGTGAACTGATGAAACTTTAAAAAAAAAGGAAAATTGCAAAAGGTTGCCCCGACATAAATCAAAAATTGTTGTTTTAAGGAGCACTCTCGATTTCCCCGATGGTAAATTAGTTTATTCGCGATATCGTGATTATCCGCCAATAAATAATAAGCATCGTGCTGATCTGAGGGAAAAAAAATCACGCAAAACTACCTCATACTGTAGCTATAAAGTAGCATGTAATTACTGCCATTTTTCTAAAATAATTAAAACGTAAAATGTGAAGTCCGTCGAGGCCATTATTCGGATACCTGACCTTAATTGGTAGAAGAAGGAGGAAGGCGGTCGGGCGTGGTGCACAACTACCCTCTCAAGGCATGCCTCCGTCTTGTGACTGCGAACAAGGGCAAGGTGGTCACCAAAGAACATCTTCATCGGTTTTAAACTGTTGCTACCAAATTCTTGCTGTCATTTGTTGGGTTTTGTCTTTCTTGTGATTCTTTCGTTTCTCCGGATTTGTTTACTCTCTTTGGCTCACCTTTCTCCTGTTAGGGTTGTTTCTACCGACTTAGCCCATCCTATCATTACCAGTTCTTCCCACAGCCTCATCTCTTTAAGGTCTTTCTGTACTTAGTTCTTGCTCTGAGATTGTCTTTATTTGCTGGTGTAGGTCTGTATTGTGCGGTTGGTACTACTATCCGTAGAGAGGTCTCCTTTCCAATCACTGCTTCTACTGGTCCCATCAATCATTTGTTCACCTCTTGCAATCCTTCCTTCTCTCGCTGTAGGATTTGTTTACTCTCTTTGGCTCATCTTTCTCCTGTTTGGTTCTTTCTACCAACTCAGCCTCCTCCTCTTAAAGTCATTCTGACCTTCGCTTAGCCTCTGATATCTCCTTTACTTGTTGGTGTAGGTTTGTATTGTGCTGTTGGTACTACTATCTGTATATACGAGTCTTGATCTACAAATATATGACTCCTTGCTGAGATCTCTTTCCCAATCACTGCTCCTGCTGGTCCCATCAATCATTTGTTTGCCTCTTGCAATCCTTCCTTCTCTTACCCTCGGATTTGTTTGGTTCATTTTGCTCCTGTTCGGTTCTTTCTACCCACTCAGCTTCATCCCTTCAAAGTCATTCCGACTCTGAGGTCATCTTTACTTGTTGGTGTAGGTCTGTATTGTGCTGTTGGTACTGTTATCTGTAGGTACAAGTCTTAATCTGCAAATATATTGCTGAGGTCTCTTTTCTCCCAGTGCTCCTGTCGGTCCCATCAATCATTTGTTCACCTCAATCATTTCTTACAATCCCTCCTCTCTTTGGTTCATCTTCCTCCTGTTTGGACTTTCCTAGAAACCTTGGTTGGGTTACAAACTTCTTCTTCCGAATTTTCGAATCGTCTTTCTGTGTTTTACTCAGCCACTACCTCTACATTAACCTGTTAACCGAGCTAGACGTATAAATACGTCAGACGTACAACAATATGTTGTGACCTGGAACCGGTGGGACGTATATTATACAGCAACTGAGGTTTCAGTCATCTTGACGTGTCTCGACACGAGTTTCTCTTTTGACGGGTAGATACTAACACTTACACGCCGATTTAGAGTTATATTAATATATTATACGGTATACCTGAAACCTTTGAAAGTCAAGAAATTGACCTGATCGTGCTTTAATCTGGTAACAACAGCTTAGTCCCTACAAATACCGTTAAGAGCGGTAGTGTGAGTGCTTGATTAAAGTGGCAGTAGACACCGGTGGCAACGTGTGTGATACTTATTGACACGTCCTAATGAAAGAACTCGCTGTTGTTATTCAAAAACCAAATCCCCGGCTAACAGGTTAAGCTGTTGGTACTATTATCTGTACACACAAATCTTATTTAACGAACATCCAGACCTGAGATCCTCTCCAACTACCCTGCTCACACTATCATCTACTCTTCACCTAAAACTTTGTCTTCTCCTCATCTAGTACGTCTTCCTGCATCTTACACGATGTGACCTGCCCATTTCCATTTTAGGACTCAGCTATTTGAATTATATCCCTGCTACCGGTTTCCTTCCTCCATTTTTCAATCCCAATTTCCTCCAAACCCCGGTCAAATTTAAAATAAATAATTTCCCTCGGATTTAATTAAAATAAAACCAACAAAAAATTATTTATGTAACTTATTTATTTATTTTTTTAGCAACAACAATAAATTTATTTATTCAAAAAAAGAAGAAAATTACTTAAAAGCGAGGAAATTAAATTTAAATTTGATTTGGTTTCGGCTAGGCCACGCCTAAATTTTCCTCGCGTTTTTCAAATTATTTAATTTTTAAATCCGCTTAAAACAGAATAATTATCAACGCCAGATAAATAAATAAATAAATAAGAGAGAGAGAGATAATTTAAATTTATGGAAGTTTTTTAAATAAGGAGACCGAAATAAAGAGTCGTGAAAAATTTACAACGAACAATGACACACGATCCAAAAGAGAAGAAAAATTTTTCCCGGCCTTTACAACAATAAAACCGGTTGTGTCGTGTGCGCTTCTGGTAGGACAAGGAGGACGGTAATGAATAAATTTTTTTTAGGCTCGGTTGTGTTTTTGTTTTTAAAATAAATCCCGCGCACGGAGGAACCTGATTTGGAATGTGGAGGTGTTGTGTTGGGTTAACTTCCGGATTTGGAGTCGAAATTTGAGTTGGGTCGTCGATTTGCTGAATTCTTCTGATTTGATGTTGTTATGACACCAAAACCAGCCGGTAGAGCACAGTATCATGACGTCATATTGTGGTGGTTGAACTATCGTTGCTGATGGTTTCCGTCCGACGATAGTGCAGAAGGCGCTTCTCGCACTATTCTTCGTATGACTATCCAGGAATTCATTTCAAAAGTAATGCACACAAGACAGTAATATAACTTTACTGTTAAGTAATTACAAAAGAGCTTCATTTCATAAATAATGCACACTTCTAGCAAGAATTCGTTTCGTAATCAACCCACAGTTTTAGCAAAAACTGATCCAATACTACCACCCCAAAGAAGCAGATGAAAGCTTTCATCAAAACCCAAAACGTCTTCTGCATCCTGTGGTCACCCAGAACAACTAAAAATACACGGCTGATGTGACATTGAAAAATCCTTTTAGTGTTCAAAACGGAGCCGTACTATTCGAGGGTAACGTTTATTTCAACGTCCTGACTCCTTGGAGCTTAGATCGACCCATTTCGGTTGAGCACACCTGAGTGGGATGATAAACTGAGTCACCTTAGCCTGGATTCGTGTCGCCGCCGGCTTCCCTGAAGAACTAACAACCCAAACGACAAGGGTCATCAGGAATTCCTCGAGGGGGTCTTATGACCCACAAAACACGTGTGCACGTGGAAATGAAAAACACTTAAAAATGAATAAACAGGTCATAAAAATGGCGAATTTTGTTAGAAATGATTTGACTTTGAGCCGGACGTTAATTAGATGTAATAACAGAAGACATGTGTTGCGCACACGACACGCTTTTCCCCGGCTGTTAGTGATACTAATAATAACGATAACTATATCACTCAAATATTTTATTATTTATACGCGAGTATAAATTTCCCTTTTTTCCGAAAATGGCGTGTCTGTCGTAAAACCTCTCTCTTAAGCCTTAACCCGTTAACAACATATTTTAACGTTTCGCAGGCCTTAATACCACGAGCTCTCATAATTTCGTAACTGTTAGCTCGCGTCACTCACAGGGCCGATGAGAATGGTTATCCTTACTTCGACCAAATAAATTGACAACTTGAGGACCGGGTGGATCGTCACCAGAAAATTTTCTTACGATAGTTCTATCTGCTGCTGAAATTGTCAATTTTTGGGTGAGCCGTTCGGAAGTTATAACCTTGGCGACGTCTTCCTCATTGATTCGTGGCTATGCTGTAGCATTTCCTCCTACTACAAAACACCGCGTTATGTGAATCCGAAGCTTCATAGAGGCCCTATGGAAAAGAGTGACGGGACACTAAGTGACCGATGTCATGTTGACTTCATTTCATAAATACTGCACAGTTTTAGCAACAATAATACACCAAAACACATTTACTGTGTCGATTTATTACGTTAATACCGTACAGAAGAATTTTTTTCAGAAGTAATGCACACCCTAATGAAAAATTCGATTAATAAACAGCGCACAAGTCTCTTTGATTAGCCAGGAAAATTAAATTTCCATTTCTTTCATAAATAATGCACACTTTTGCAGTTTTAATTTGCTTGAACGCCTTATGGTAGTCTTTTTCTGTATCATTTCTGTCTGACAAGAAAGGTAAAAGCATTATTGGTGAGTTACTTCCTCGTGTGCATTACTTATGAAAGGAGTTTGCATTACTTTCGAAATGAATTCCATGTAAAAGTGTGCAGTATTTATGAAAGAAACATTCTTGACTAATCAAAAACAACAGAAGACTTTGTTGTACCTCAGCCAGGTTAACACTTAAACTGGGTTAACAGGACGTCATCTCACAAACTATTATGAAGAACTCGTTTCAAAAGTAATGCACACAATAAAGTTACTCACCAATGCTTTCACTTAGCTCTCTTTTCAGACAGAAAGGAGGAGGAGGAGGAGGTGTAACCCAAAACGAAAAATCAAAATCAAACAAAAATTTTCCAACCTCCTCTGTTAATTACCCATTAGTCACACTCAATTTCTCTTTCCTCGCAGAAAAATGGCGACCTTCACCTTTCACACTTCAAAACCTAACTACTACTCTCCACCTCGATCGAAACTACAACAACCACTACAACAAATCGAGCGAGGATTTTGTGAGAGAGAGAAAAAAATTCCGTTAAATTGCCGGTTGCACGTTAACAAGCCAATCAAGAATGAAGGGAAAACGATTTATTTATTTATTTATTTATATTTATTTTTTGTACTCTATAAATAAAAATCAATTTTGAGAATCTAGTCTCTCGAATCGGTATAGTTAATTAAACGATTAGGATTTTTTGTTGTTGTTGTTGTAACCGGGAACAAGACAAGCGGCAGAAATTTATTTTATCTCCGAGAGGTCGAAACCTTGATATTACAAACCGAGATAAAGAAAAATATTCTCTTTAGATTTCAATTATGGTTAGGCTATCCCTCCGGGCTACAAACAAGCTATATAGTCTACAAGGAAACGTGGAACGTTAGTGAGGGAATCAAAAACCACGCCACCATCTTTAGTTTCGTTGCACCCAAAACCGAGTTGTGAGGGTGACTGAGTGACAGTTCTCTGCTGTAGGAAATTGGAAATCACACTCTCATTCCTCCACCGCCTTCTCACCTCCAACTTGTAGGCGGAAGAGGTGATGATAAATTAACGTCTGATTCTTATTTGATTGACGTCGGCGCCATATTTAAATTCCTTTCGAATGGAAATAAATTCGCTGGAAGTTGTTTCCTTTGGATTCTGAGGTCGCATTGGTCACACATCGGTCTCTCATGTCCGTCAATCTGTGTTGTGTGTTTGGACCTATGTGAGCTAATTAAGGTTGATTGGCTCTGGCTCTTTTCGTTTTTTTTGGTCTTTTTAAATGAAAGGAAAAATGAGTTTTCGTGAGAATTTTAATAATTGGGTGTAACGTGTTCTGAAACAATTACGGGAAGACGGGGCGAAACGGGGAGTTGGGGCGGGAGGGCAACATTACCGAGGGATCTCGTTAATGAAAACGGAGATTTAAATTGGTCCCTTTAGGAGGTGGTCTTTTTAAGAAAACTTTTTAAACCCAGTTTTTGTAATTGATTTAAACTTATTCATACCCTAGTGAGTCAAAGTACATCATGCGAGTCTCTTTTTACACGGTAGATTAGTTCGTAGAAAAAGTCGTCTTATGTGAGAACCGAACCATTATGACTCAATCGGAGTGTAATATTGTGACGGAAAAACTAACAAACCCGCCGAATTTATATATAATACCCGGCGATTATTCATAATCACCACTAAACTTGATAGATGTGACGAATTAATGAATATTTATCACATTTACCGGCTAATTTATAAAATATCCAATTCGTAATGGAGAAATTAATAAACAATGTCGAGTTACTATTAGAATTATGGGTTCCACCTTTTGTGGTTTGAGTCCACCGATTCTGCCACTAGGACATAACAGTTAACTCGATTTACTATATCTTTGAAACTTAAGGGATGTCCAGTGGAGAGACAGTCTGTCCATCTTCGAATTTTATGCCATATTCGTGGTCAATTTTGCTGATCCCTGATCAACTGGTGGAGTGCGAGCTATGACGTCAACAGCTTCGAAAGACAAACTGAATTGAACTGATATTGTTCTGAGTGAGAACTTCCTCTGAAGGCATTTCAGCTTTTGCTTGCTTACTATACTGAATCTATTAGAGTATACGGAACAACAGTAGGTGGGGAAGAAATATGGGTTACTAGCCCGATTTATCACTTTTACCGTGGCATATACTGGATGTAGCGCATATTATTTCCCTGTCCACTTAATACATAATGTATAAAACGGGATTCAGGCAGAAATTTAATTTTCAGTTTTTAATTAATGTTTGATATAATTTGTTGTAGAAGGTGTTATCTACTCCTAATGTTCGAACTATGATATGATCTCAGATTTAGGTTTTAACGCCCGAATCAATAAATTTTCGTTTGGAATAATTCTCACTTCTCCCTGACACCTTCTCGATCGAAGAACACAACTTGAAAGACCCACATTGTAGGCAAGCATAGTCAGGCTCAGTTGGTTTCAAACAAACTTCTCAGCTTAATGGAAGGATTGCCAGAGCTACCAATTGTCAGCTGCCCTGAAATTTATTTCAACGTATGTAATTGGGCCTCTACCAATTTGAACCTGGAAATCTTGGATAGTAACCAAATACTAGGGATCAGTGGTTTATGGTTAGTCCCTAACTACCCAATGCAAAGGGATCTGGAGATTTCCTGATGATCAGTACCGCTACTTCCTCCTTGAAATTTGTCATGACCGAAGCTTCTCACTCTTCTCCTCCTCTCTTCAGAGTATTTTTCATAAATTTTGCACACCAGTTCAAAGAATTCAACTGGTAAGTTGAGACCAAACTTCAGCCACTTCCTGCATCTTTCCAGTCCAACTTTTTCCACGTTAAAAAATGCTGAGGAGTAGATACGACTAAATTCTCTCATCCATCCCAAAAACTTGAGCCAATACCCAAACGAAGGACTTCTCAACCACAACAAATCAATGTCCCATCTCAAAACCCAAACCCATACCAACCAGCACTCCAAACCCATATCAACAAATCTCTCAATCGGAAGTGATAGACTTCAAACCAGTAACCACAAAAACAACTCGAGAGACCGTTACCCATCTACACCAAAACCTAATCAGCAACCCAAACTTCACCTCTCACGCCCACCATCATACCAAACTCAAACAATTTCCAACAAACAAGAGATAAGACTTCCCAAAATTCACTAATAAAGCTATTATTAAGCAAAAACTCAAAGATCATCACGGATTGAGGGAAAATTGCCGAAATTCGATAATCCAGTATGTGGCACATTAAAAAAATATTAAAACAACAACAAATCTCCTTTCACATTATTTATGTATGGAAAATATTGGTCAGAAAAAATTTATGGACCCTGATGTGAAGAAGATAAGCTCTCAACTCACTTGCTTTAGTTTTATCATCATTATTATTATTTAAAAGAAATTCAAGACTCTAGAATTAATTTGTTTTCGAGAAAAACTCGAACTCACACTCTTCAGGCGATAGGAAAAAGGAATTAATAAGGAAAAATTAAAAACAGTAAAAAAAACACAAAAATTATTAAACAATTAATTTTTTTTTTATTCTCACGAAATTTTGTATTTTAACATTTGGTCACGGCAAACCTTTTTTTCTCCACTTATGAAAGGACTATAATTTAAATTTTACAATCGTTCATACTGTTAAAACGAAAAGTAAAAGCGAAGAAACGACTTTCCTCACCGTCTTTTCGAAATCCTTTGCCTAACTCATCTTGTAATTAATTATTTATTTAATTAACCAGCTTTGCGTTTCGATTATGTTTATATTCGCTAAAATGCCAAAATACGATCGATTACATTACAACCAATTCAAAAATTAATCACAATTAAAACGTATAAAATTATAATTTTCTTAAAACTCCCCAGTCTTTCTTCCAAGCGGTAAGATATATTCAAGCCGCCATATTGGTTGTTTACATTCCTGCCACAGCCTTCTTGGAATTTTCGTTCATTCGCGTTTTTAACGGGTGAATTGTGAAAGTGGGTGTAGTATGACGTTTGAAATTTTGTTTTTTAATGTTTGAAGTTGTGACGTACAGATTTTAAGAGGTAATTTGAAGTTTAATAAGTTTTTCAACCCTTTCATTGGGGGTTGTGCGTCATTTCATTTTACAATCGCCTAAATGAAATCTTTAGGGCTGACCATTCTTCCGTTAGTTTCATTATCCTTCTCCCTCGCTTTGTCTACATCCCCAACCGCTCTTCCTTCCTTAATTAGTAGGAATATTATCGTTCTTTGAATCTATTCTCTAAAAAATTAAAAATGGCCGACTGGTAGTTGTTTTAAAAGCTTCAGATCAAATACTTGATAGGTGTTGTGGGTTCTCAGACGTTCGAAAATGGGTTAGAAAGCTTTCCGGAAGTTTTTCTAATTCGCAAATGAAATTTGGACCGAACAGTAGGATAGTGTACACTATAGTACAGGATAGTGACACGACAGTAGGATACTATACAGTGCCCTTACTATCTTGTGGTACAGCCTGCATCTACAAGCCTGTAGATTCTTAGGTTTATCAAAGAGTGGTGGATGTAGGCTGTACCCCAAGATAGTGTACTGTAAGGGTACTGTATAATAGCTAAAGAAGAGTAGAAGGAAGTAGTAATTAAGAAGAGAAGGGTGTTATGAACTGAACAGGTTTGGGTGTTGAGATGGGATTCAGCAGAGCGATGAACTGTCAGTACAGGGAGTACATGAAACAGTAACAGTCGAGAGGAGTACATGAAGGAAAACCTCACAATCGGATCCATTAGGTTAAAAAATGAAACAAACCAAACATAAATCAAATAAAGTAATCGGACCTGTAACAAAACCCAAATTATTACCGAATCTGGGTTTGATGACTTCTCGTTTTTGACATTTTTTGCCCAGGAGTTTGAACCTTAGTGTTCGAGAGTAGGTTTTGAATTATGCGATTATTTATTAATATTTAAAACCGTTTAGCATTGATGTAAGATGTAAACATTTCCGTGTGCAGGCTTGGCTTTGATGATTAGTGATATACTACTGGCTTCCAGGTGTAAAATCAAATTTAATTTAATTATTTATGTTCGGCTCGAATCCCGTTTTTGGGTGTAACAGGATATGGGAGGGGCTTGAACTCTCAACCAGCAGACCGCAGACCTCACAAATTATTTATTTATTGTTTACTAAATACCTCAAATCCTGTCGATCAAAACCAGGTTTTGCTTTTACGGGTTACAAAGGGATTTCCAGTAGAACATTTTAGTTCACTACAAGCTATATCGTAGTTGGAATCACATGTTGTGTAGTGTCTACATTCTAAATGATTACTGTTAAGGCTAAGGAGTTTCTTATGTCAGCAATTTATTAAGCAATCAAAACGAAATTTCTTCCCACAGCGGAAGTTATACTACAATTTAATCTGTGAGACATAATTGAGTTGAATTGTTAACACCACCTGACTCTATATAAGTGGTACCAACCTAACAACCGAAACTACAGACATACCTTACGTAACAACACAAAATCTTGAAAAAATGAAAATTAGTCATCTCCCAGTTGGTAGTGAACGGCTTATCTAAGCAGACGATGACGTCATAAACCCAATGCCAATGAAGAAGAGGAAGAGAAACTCAACAGCAAAAACCATTTCAGCAGAGAATCGGGTTGAATGAAGGTTTGAGAGGAAGGATTTTAATTAAGTTATAATTTCAGACGGTTAAAGGGAAAAAAATTATAATTTGACAGTGACATAAATTCCAGTCATTAATTATATAAATTAAAAATTAAATAACAAGACTGCGAATGGGAGCGAAAATGGCGAGGGCATTAAAACGGAATTTTTTCTCTTTTTTTTAATAAATAATTTAATTTATTTGCTCAAGAAAAACCTAAAAAGGAATTTCCGAAATGATTTACTGGAAGTTCTCTCTCTCTTTCTTGTTTTTTGGCTTCCGCGACGCCCGCGTAATTAAAAATATCTGAATTTGTAAACACATCAAAATTAACTTTATATACCAACTCGGATTTCTTAGGACTAACTAATGAGGAGAAATTTTGCTTTTTCAAGCCCGGAATTATACTACGCCATCTTGTTTTTGGAGAGGTCTTTTAGTTTGTAAAAAAATTTAGAAATTAATTGTTGGAGCAGTGGATAGACTTAAAAGTGTCTACGACTACCTCCTCGAGGAGCGGACTATAAGTTGTTGGTGGGATAGTTAAGGATTTGTCTGGGAAACAGATTAGTGTTCAAACCCCAGAAGCTGACAATAGGTAAGAGAGGATGTAGATAAGGATGAGAAGTAGGGTGTGGAGACAGAAGATAAAGTATAATAATATAGAAGGGATGGGCTAAAGGAAGCGTGTTGTGGAGTCGAGTGGAGACTTAGAATTGTGTTACGTATAAGACCGTTAGCAGACATGTTGGAAGTCCTTCATTGTCAGTGTATCAGTTTCATGAGGAAACGATGTTGTTGGAAACCTACTTCAAAACAGTTTTGAGCCTCCAAGAACCTTGTTGAGTGAAGAAATTGTTGGTAAGTTGTGGTCAAATGAAGAAAAGTACTGTCTGCACCTCGAAAACGGTTTTCGGGGACTGACCAACCAGAATATAGGATATATAACACAATCGCTGAATGTTTAAACTTGTAACTGGATGAGAGGAAACGGAAGTTAAAGCCACTCTCCCACATTTTAGGCTGATTTTCACTTTATTCTTCTTATATATGGTTATCAGGTCACCACCCAACACCCACTTTTAAGGGTGTAGACTGAGAATAAATCCCCCCAGAAAGACCTACAGACAATGTAACACCTCCCAACAGACTAGATGACATAAACGATAACCCAAAAACACGTTTGACTTAGGTTAATAAAAGAATCCTCGATAGACAGACCGCTGTCCACATCGCAATTTCTCCTTCTTACTTCCCTCTCCCAATGCTACCACCAAGTGTGACAAGACTGTCACACAACATCCACATTCCAACGTCAATCTATCGTCTCTAACGGCACGCTTTCATCCTTTCTTCTCTCCTTCCCACCTCCATTTATATGCAGTCAGATCGGCCAATACGGGCGCGATTACCGCGGGAGTTGACGAGGCCTAAAGCCTAAAAACGCGGTTAATGTTAATTTATTGCAAATAAAAGCACAAGTTTGTACAAGTTCGTACTTGAATATAAATTACACTTATTTAAATTAATTATAACTTAATCATCGATTAAGCCATTGGTACATATTCAGATTTCTCCCTCTCTCTGTCTGTCCCAGTCTCTGGTCAAATAGCCAGGAGGAAGATTTCAAAAATTCGAACTTGGAAGAAAAACCGTTTGGTAACTACACAAACCTTCAAATCGCTACATTTTTTGTAATGTCTTTTGGTAATTACTAAAATACAATACATAAGAAAGGTGAAAATAAAAATTATGTATATTTATATATATATTATTAAAAAAAAAGAATTTCCTGTGCAAGATATTTCACTCACTCACACACTCTCTCTCTTCCTCTCTCGCCTCTCAATCTTGTGCATCGAGAATTACAGTAAACTGCATACTAACGCATACAATTATATTTATATACAGGTTACTGTAATAATTATAATAAGACACAAAAACATAATATGTTCACGTTTACACAATGGAGATCTTTTTTTTTCGTTATTTATTTATTTATTTTTTCTCTGCATAATATTAATTTTTTTATATTTATTTATTTATTTAAAGGTCTTAATATAGCCATTCAAAAATCGGTCTTTAAATATATGCGTAAGAATTATCTGTAAAGATAAAATAAAGCACTTTTCAAAAGAAGGAAGATAATTTATGGGTCAGGTAGGTAGGCGTGCCTAATTTTCCCAACGAATTTTTTGAACTTTTAAACGATTTCTCTCTCTCTCTCTCTCTCTGTTTCTTGAGAACGAGGAGCTACTTTTCTTATTAGAGTTATTTATTAACTCAAAAATAAATTTGAAGGAGCTCCACTAAGACAGTTTCCTAACTAGATAAAGAAAATAAATTTCAATTAAGAAGAAGAAAAATTTTTTTCTCTTTCTTACTTTATTGTTACCGGGTGAAAGACTTCTGTTTCCGGTTTCCGGATTTATTAAGACAGATCATTCTGAAGGGATTGGGTGGTTGTATGCATTTAGCCGTTTTGTCCCATTGTTCTCTTTTGAGGACAGAAGGGTTTTGAAGATTTTTCGCCTGTTTAAAAATGCAGGAGTGATTAGATGATCGATTCATCGCACTTTGTAGTTGTGCGGCTACAATATTTATCCGGTAAGAACCGGGTACCTTGTTGTAACTGTACAGGACATCGGATTTTGAGACTTAAGGACAAATATTTTAAGGCCTTGGTACTCAAACTGTTTCCTTCCCGAGCCAAATTTCCATTGTGACCATTGCGACTGGGCCACACGACCTACCAAAAATTTTACAAGTTCGGCTTTGGACGCATACAATCCACCTTCAGAGCATCATCTGTATGCAAATTGTCAGTCTGTTTCTGTATGTATTTTATGTATAGTGCCTCATAAAGATATCTTGAGGCAAACAATGTCAGCAGTTTCTGAGCACAGGCCCGTCAGGCACTGTGGTTTTGACTTAACAATGAGCAATCGACCTTCTGACAAATTTTCATTCAACCGGTTTCCACTGGTCACTGGGCCACTCAGTAGAGCTTGGTGGGCCGCAAATTGACTGCCAACGTTTTAAGATAATTATCAGTGATCGAGAGACTCAAACCATAACCACCCCTATGCTGGATTTCATCCAGTTCGCACCAAAAATATGCAAAACAGTGACTTTATGACCAACTGTCCTCAAAATAAGACACCGGGACGATGCATTGTACACAACAACATGCATCATTGGACATGCATTGTAGAATCCCTACATAATGAAATCCAACATAGGAATCCCTACAGAAATGAAAACTGCTGACAAAAAAGAAGTTTGGGGGCAAAACGGGTTAATGCAATATGGTGGCGTGGATCAACTAAACCCTCTTAGAAAGTCTTCTTTAGGAAATTAGGCACGCGTTGGGTTGTTTCCTGTCCCGTATTCCCTCGACTTGGCTTTGACTAATGCTAACCAAACTATTTATATCAACCCTGAGCTCCAGTATTAGAACTGAAGAAAGTTTTTTGGTTTTTGTTAGGGGAAACCTGACAAACGTGTTTGGTTTAGCAAGTGGCAAACAGAATTCTTACAAGCCCGACACAAAATTTATGACGTCATAGAAAAGCTTTTTTTGAAGTCTTTCAATACAATAAGAAAGACGAAGAACTAGCCTAAGCGATAGAGTCGTGATAAAAATTTTTGTTTTGTTTATGCGAACAATATACAAACGGGCGAGCGTGTTGAATTTATGAGAAGAAAGAAAAGATTCCTAGACGGTGACGTGACGTTTCATGTGGAGGGAAAGATGGTCGGACCTGGAGAAAGCTCTCTCGCATAGACGGCACTGGAATGGTCGATCTCCCGTGTGCTTCCTGTAGTGACGGGTGAGTTCGTCCGATCTGGCAAACTTCCAGCTGCAGCCTTTCCATCCGCACTGGTAGGGCTTTTCCCCCGTGTGTGTCCGTAGATGAGCTTTCAGGTGAGAGGACTTGGTGTACGTCTTTCTGCAACCGGGATTCGAACAAGTGTGGGTCGTTAATTTTTTCCTTCCGCAGCTTCTCCTTCCTCTCTTCGTCTTGTGTTCCATTTGATTATTAACTGGTAACGCGGACAAATATTCGGATAAATTGGGCGACGAAGGTGGAGTCATTATTTTTAGTGAAGGTAAGTTCTCTGGTAAAATTTTTTGCTGAGGAAAGTTGGGGGTTGTGAACAGTTCGTGAGGCGTAGTTCCTTGGATTTCGGGGCTAGCAGGCGGGGAAAGAGTACCCGAACCGGGAACGTAACCCGGCACAGCCGTCAGGTAGTTAGGATCACGTTGTACATTATAAGGCTCCGGCATGGCCATCTCAGAAACTTGACCATTTTGATCAGGCATAAACACTTCTTCTCTTAACAGTCTTTGCTGAGGAAGATTGTGTTCGCTCTCTGGATACCTATAGGCTCTTTGATCGTGTGGAACGTCGCCTTCGGATTCGGGGAATTTAAATAATCGCTGAGGATGAGGAGTTTTCGAACTGAAATAAGCGTTCACGTTCAAATCGACATTTACGTTTATGTTGATGTTCTGGCTTCGCTGATCCCCGCAGTAGAAATTGTGTTGTTCGGCAGCACAGTTGATGAGCATGTCTAAATCCACGAATTCCTCGCTCTGAGAACCCAGATGCTCGCCTTCATGATCGGGGACGATGTATTGGTCGTTTGGAAAGGGTATGTCGACGGGGTGACGAGTAGCCGCGTGAGTGGATCCACACAGACGTACAGGAGAGGCTTGGGGGGGCGCAGGTTGCCCTAATAAAACGCTTTCTATGTCTTGCCACATCTGGAACAGAAAAGAACAAACAGATTTTGTTAATTAGGTCAATAAAAAAGGAAAAATGCTTAATCACTTAAAAATATTCCACAAATTACAGTAGATAACCGGTCATAAGTTAAGCGTAGTCGAGTAGGTACCTCTCTTTACCTTTCTAAAAATTCTGTCCTCACTCCTTTTGATCGTACAGTTAAGATTACTGTGACAAAATGTCTCAAAAGTAATACTAAAGCTTCAAGCAAGGACATAAGAACAGTGTAAGAGTTGTAGAGTGGATGAATGACTCTTAGTAAAGTGGACGAGTCATGTCAACTGTTCAAAATTTTGTGTTGAACACTTCCTTTGTGTCTATTTTACAAAATTAATTATGGTTCCTCTTGTATCTTGATTGCTGCCACATTTTTCACGACTCATACAAGTGTTAAGTTCCATCATTCGCATGTAAATACTGTATGAAAGTTACCATAACTGTAATCCAAACAATAACTTAAAGTACACAATAAAAACACCAAAAATCGGAAGGAACATATTCCGCCAGTGTACGACTGTTGTGAAACTGAACTGTTCCATTCCAATTAATGGAATTAATGCACGTTTATGGGAAGAATTCATTTCAAAAATACTGCACACTTTCAAGAGGACTTTATTTCAATAATATTGCACACAAAAATATCCAATTTCATAAAAAAAGTTTGGTGTGCAGTCTTTTTGAAATGAAACCTTCTGAGGTGTGCAAATGTTGTGCAATATTTGAATGAAACCTTCTGAGAGTGTGCAATATTTTTGGAATAAAACCCTCTGAAAACTGTGCGATATTTTTGCATAAATAATGCAACTCATTTCACAAATATTGCACAGTTCTCAGAGGGTTTTATTTCAAAAATATTGCACAACTTCATTTCAAAAATATTGTTTCACATCTTTCAGGTTTCAAAAATACTACACACCAAACTTTTTAAAGAAACTTGATATTTATGTGTGCAATATTTATGAAATAAAATCTTCTTGAAAGTGTGCAATAATTTTGAAATGAATTCGTCCTCTAAACGTCCAGTTTAGTTACACTACTAAAGACTCTAACAGCTGTACGTTGGCGGAATATTTTGCTTTCGGTGTGTCTACAGTGATTTGCACCAAACTTCTTCGGTTTTTGGCTTCTAAAAGTTTTTACACAACAGATAACGTCCGTCTTACATCATCCGGCCAAGGAAACAGTCTTCAGAAGACTAAAACGAAAGAAAAAGTGAAGGAAGGAAGGAAAAGAAAAGTAGAGAAAAGGGAAACTCGAGTAAGAGTCGGATTGGAAGGATGCCGAGTAGCATATCTGACGTTGTATTCAGAGGAGAGGAGGAGCTTGGACCAGATATCGACACGATATTTACGCCGTAATGAGTTATGTAATTACAATCGAATCAAATTACCTTGTTAAACGGAATTAAAAATTACAACTTTAAATTCAAATCTTTATAGTTTGCCACGAATTCAATGTCCACCCACCGTGGACAAGTCGGAAAGCCAGGAATGAACCCAAAAAAGAGAGGAAAATCAATTAACGTAAATATTTCCTCAAATTACGGTCCCAAAAACGACCAAGGACACCGAGGCAGACCGGAAAAATTAAGGCTGGACTCTGGTACAGGAATTTTGGCTCCTAAATGAGTGTTCTGTGTGTAGGTAAAACGGCTCTCGACTCCAATTTTTCGGGTGAAATTACAACGTTACAATTGTAATTATCATACCTGTGAGGAGGGAGAATTGAAGGACTCAGGAAGAAACTATGGCCGACCGAGTTATTAATAACGAAACCAAACCGGCTTTCGAAAAAGTTTTTTTTTTCCTTTTGGGAAGACAGCCTTCCTCCTCCTCCCACCCCTTCTCCTCTTTTGGGGGTGTATATATATTATATTTCTTTATATCTATTCCCGAATTATCTCTAAAGTCCGGAGATAATTCAATTAAGATTCGATCTAATGAACCATTTCATATGTTAATTAAGCTAATTGTTATTATCATACAGAGGTTGTCTTGAGGCGGTACAAGTTCATGCGTTATAATTACATCCGTATCTGAAGATTTTTGCATCATTTTCGGGTGGAGGGAGGAAGAGAGTGACAGGGAGGGGTATGTCGGGCTATTTCGATCTGAATCACTTTCGTTTGGCGCTGTTTTCCTTTGTGACAGAATTCTCAGAGTCGGTGAATCAGAAAAAAGTGCAGTGATTTGTTTTGTTTGTATGTCCCGGCAACAATTTAACTCTCCTGTTGTAGTTATAAGTAGATAACATAACTACTACCCGCGGGGAGCCTGTTGTAGTGGTTAAACTGCTCGATTGTAGGAGTTGTGGCTGTTGGTTCAAATTCTGTTATACCGAAATGTCAAAAACGGGATGAAGACTACTACTAAACTACAATATATCCTCTCCCGTGATGAATACCCTCCGTATGTCTTCCTGTATATGTATTCTGTACATCAGTATCACTCGGATGCTACTTTTCTGTTCAAAAATGTCTCCGATGGTGGACAGAAAAGAAGTTGAGAATAGATGACTCGTCTCTTGCAGGTGGAAAGTGGACATAAACTACTGAGTCATACGAGATGATTATATCCAAATAAAATATTAATATAAGTATAGAGTTGGAGCTCTGGAGAGGGCTGGAAAAACGTCGCCAAGGACCAAAACAGATGAATACGAGTAACTGTGGAGGCTCTTACAGCTGTGACACCAACAGATGATGGTGAGGATGGAGAATTTATAAACGTAAATAAAAGTAGATAATATAACTACTCTCTTAGTATATACTCGGAAACTACTTTTATCTCCAAAAATTTTTCCAAAAATGGACCGAAAAGAGCCTGTGAGTAAGAGGACATGATGACTCACCTCTTGTAGGAGGAAAGCAAACACAGCCAAACAAGAGTTCTATACCCAAATAAAATATTAATATAATTATAGAGAATTTATAAAAGTAAATAACAGTAGGCAGTATAATATAACTCCTGTTAAAAATGGGCTTCCAAAAATTACAAGCTTCTTGAATCATGTACAGAAAACATTTTGTCAGTGTATAGATAACCAGCCAACCCATGAATCATGGGATTCCTTCTAACAGGTTAAAGGACAACTTTTATAAGAAAAAAGCAAATGGAAACAATCAATTATCCAGCGTAGATAAAAAAAAAGGGAAGCGAAGATGTATACAGACGATTAATTTTAATAACAATCTAAATGGATATCGAGGTTGAGTGACAGAGAGAAAAAGTACAAAAGAAGTTCACAGTAAGGCACAAGAACCAGAATTAATGATTCTGGGCCGGTCACGGAAGGGGCTGTCATTAAACAAAGCCTCAGGCAGAGTCGCTTTTAACTTCCCTACCTGACGCCATTCAAACCTAATTGGGTTCACATACGTCAAGAAAGCGAGAAACCACGCTTCCTGGGATTCCATCTCTCCTTTGTTTCTCATCTCAGGTTCGCCCGAAATAGAGTTCACAACTACCCTCGGGGCCCTTTTTTAATGCCAACACTAAAAAAAATTATTTGAAATCAATAAAAATCCTCTAGACAGGCGACTTTATTAATTTTAACGACCTTGATTATAAATAAATTGACCAAGTTGGAATTTTTGGCTGCGGCGATCGGAGAAGGACAAAAGGAACACGTTCGTGGCTCATGCGAAATTAGGCCGACATCGATATCTACAAGACGCACGACATGTACGACGTCTCTCTTAAGACGGAGATAGATGTATACATAGCGGCCGAAGAGATTTGTCCCAAATATTAAAATGAAGGTCTCGTAGAAAATTCCTTTTCTCTCTCACTCAGCTACGACCCTGAATTGGACCACATTAAATAAAAGTTCAAAAACGTATTTATAAAAAAACCTATGATTAGAGCATGACGTTCTAATTAATGAACAACCGGTCTAAAAAAAAAATTTATATAAATTAGTAGATACACGAGATGATTAATGTACTCGGATTAGTGGGTTAAATCATAATTAAGATCGAAATTATGCGAATTGACTTCGATCTGCTTCAAAATCAAAAAGGAAGTTTGAGTTAAAAGGTTGAATTCTGATCAGAAGAACGTTTCTGGTGACCAAAGTCGTTCAAAGATGGTTTACGACACTATTCCAACACTCCAGGACGAACAATTTAGGCTTCAACCAAATTTTCTAGGCTTCAAATTAAATTTCCTGAAGTAAACTTTCGCGATTCTCAGATTTTCATCAGTAAACCAAAGTCAAATCTCGTTTTACGCGATCCTTACCGTGAGGAAAACTAATACCAATCAACAAAATATCGCGTTAAAAAAGACTTCAATTCCTCCAGAGATTCGAAGAAGCGATTCCAGTTTTCATGACCCTAAAAGATAGCAAAAGCACAAAACGCATAAAAAAAGACCGCACAAAAACAGGTTTGAGTGTATATATAAGATTTAAGAAATCTGTTAGTAGATGTATTGTAAGATGTGAGCCTTTTAGCCTAAGTTTTTCATAAATTTCAACAGACTGTGCAATATTTATGAAATAGAGATCTCACCAGTGTGCAAAACTTTTGAAATGAGTTGCAAAAAAGTGTGCATTATTTATGAAATAGAGTGAATGAATTAGAGTGTGCTTTGGGAAACGAATTAAGTATAGAAGTGTGCGTTATTTACGAAATGAAAATCATCATTAGAGTGTGCAGTATTTTTGAAATAAAGCATCTCCAAAACTATGCAGTAATTATGGAGTTATAGCATGATGAATCGGACATGATAAATGTTAGTTAATATTATGAATGAATAATATTAGTATAATGGTGATAGGCAATTAGTTAGTAGATGTAAGAGATGGGCCTTTAAAAAGTTTTCCATAAATTTCAACAGGTTGTGCAATATTTATGAAATGGAGACCTCATTAAAGTGTGCAATATTTTTGAATTACAGCTTTTCCAAAACTGTGCACTAATGTTAACGTTGCGCATGAAAACATCGATAACGTTAGAGTTACGACCAGGAGACAGTCTAGACTTCGAGACAATTTAGCCTAATTTTAGTGACTGTGTTGAAGTTACAAACTCAATTTACCAAAGACAACCATAGAGGATGACGACGTTTTAAAAACGATGAAAGGTGGTGATCCGTGTCGTCTAACTCAGTCGGAAGAAACCATTTCAATGACTCAGACCACATTCACCTGTCTCATCACCCATCCACACTTCCCTTATCTCAATCATCGATTGGTCACACTTGACCAAACGAAAGCGATAACATTAATCAGACGACGGGATAAATATGGAAGTTGACTTGAAGGAAGAACCTTCCAGATACCCGGTACCACCCACATTCTAATTCATAACATCAGGTGGTGGTAGTGGCAACCCGAAGGAAGTCATACCATCCATCACAGTGTCGGAAGTATATTGCCGGCTATCTGGTGTCTCAGGGTGAGGATTAATGACCACCAATCCGAACGGGATGGTTTCTTGTTCTTCGGCCCTTCGAGTTTGATTGATAGTCATTCGATTACTCGAATCGGGGTAACAAAGAAGGGTCCAACAGGGCGGTGAATATGGCGAAATTCAAGTTCCGAGTCTTGAAGAGTTTCAATCCGAAGGGAATGATTGAAGGGAAATCGGTAGCCTGAATTCTGATTGAATGATTGATTCTTTTCATCTCCTAAACCACAACCCAGTCTTGATCTTTTGCTCTTTCTCACAGGAGAACGTGAATGTGTGTCTGAAATACCTGCTTTCAAAATTTGTCTTTCACTTTCAACTTCATAAGTAAACTTCCAGATAATTTTTATCTACTCCTTCGGAAAGCCAATTTATGTCCGGGAAATTTCCTTTTCTCGCAGGCCCTGATCAAAATCTACAGTATAAAGAATTATTTATCACGCCAATTCCCTTGTTTTCTGTCTGATATTATTTTATTTATTGTTAAATTAATTTTATTCCAATTATAGTTTTATCTCCTCGAAAAGAACGGTCTCGTACAGAACGGGTTCGCTAATTTTGTCGAAATTATTCGCTCAGTCTTTCCTGTAATTATTATTAATCATCTTATCATCATCATCATCATCATTTCCCTTTATTACTATTATTATCCCGAGGATATCTTCAGCTTTATGTGCCTGACTGGGCTTACTGTATGACCCGCTGGAAGCGCTAAGTGCAGACATACGCCAAACCGCTGTATCCTATCATCGGGGATAACAGTTCCCGTGAGTCGTTGAACTTGATTCTTCCGTTTTCGATCTACACCAGGAACCATCTTATCTGGTTTGTCTGATTTTGAAACTTGGCCTCGAGACTAGATAAACACTTAGTCATACAAGACCCAATTTCCTTTCTCGTGTTTGATCCGTGAATCAGACAATTGGAGACTGAAAATTCAGGTTCGTTTGGTTGTTGTTGAGGAATGTCGTGAAAAGGTTTTCTGGGAATTTTACCCCAAGGTCTAGAAAGTCTGATTTGGAGTTTTTTGTTTTGCTTTTTGGTGCTTGGAGAACTGTACGGAACTGAAACCAGGATCGAAACCTGATTTTAATGAGCGGGGGGGCTTGGTTTTGGTGTTTTCCGCCATATTGTCACTTCTCGTGTGTGGTTTTCGATGTTTAAACTTCTGTGGTTTGAATGCCGTAATGAAATTTTTTTAATACAGAGTTTCGTGGGTACCAACACAACACACAAAACTTTAACTGTTACTCATGTGTTTAGTTGTTTTAAGTTGGTAGTAGCGTGTTGGTCTCAGTTCCATTTCGCAAAACATGAAAGATGAGAAGAAATCGATCACGGTTGTGAGATCCTGTCGCAGAAATTTTCGGGTTCTCTCTCTAATTTTCAGACAAATCCTTTTTAGCTATACTAAAACTAAATTCCACAGAAAAGCTGTTGACAGAATTAAAAATCCGCTGAAGGAATCAAATTCAAAATTTGAAAATTTTTAAACCAATAAAACGATCGAGTGTAGTGTGTTGTAACTTTAGGTCGTGATTTACGAACTAAAAAAATTAAAAACACATTCGAGAAAACACCTATTATTTTCATAAATACTGCACACTGTGATAAACAACTCATTTCATAAGTAATGCACACTTTGAGGGGGATAATTCATTTCACGAATCAATGGCACATTTTCGCGTGGAATATTTTAAAATAAATCACCGCCCACTTTCGTGACAAATTTTCCTTCCCACCCTTTTGTAAAGATTCTATTTCATAAATACTGCACACTGATAAGGGTATTATTTCAATAAGTATTGTACGCTATTATCGAAAAAATCAATTCATAAACAACTCACACCAAGACGAAGACAACATTTCCTTTTGTGAATCATTCGTTTCATAAATACTGCACACTTTTAACAAAAATTCATTTCCGGTACCTCATCACAAATTCATATTACAATACTAAAACATTCTTTAGACAGTTATCTAATTAATTTCTGTAGCCAATTAATAGATTTGTTTACTTCTGTTTTCTAAAATCACATAAAAATTAAATAAATCATCTTAGAATTAATTTGCTTTAGTTCAGGACTTATAAAAAGATATCATGTCATTTTGATCATATGTGTGTAACATTCATCTTAATGTGATACTCAACATGTTTGACGAACTATAAAAAGAATTGTCCAACTATACACCACCGTTTCGTGTTGATCAGTTTTGTGTTTAATAACAAAATAAATTATTATTATTTATTTATTAATTAATAGGAAACAGAGACCGGGACAGTTCTCGTCCTCTAGCTGTAATTAATGAGCCAGCCAAATTTGGAAGCAATCGGTTCACGCGTTTTGGACTTATTCAGACACATACAAACAAACAAATTATTCGAAAACACGACTATGAATTGGCAGCCTTCGAGAACGACAGGAGACCTAACCGAAACACTAGTAACACATTAAACGAGTTATCTCGTAGTTGGATAATGGCTTCTTTAATAACGAATTTGCGTTCTCGAAATTTTGAATAAATTCGGATTCGAAACAACCTTTTGCGGGGAATTTAATTACCGAACCTCTGAAGAAGTAATTAATTAAATCAATTTCAAGTTTCAATTTAAATTTTTAACATTTTCCGATTGGATATGACGTCATTATGAAAGAAAATAAATAAATAAATAAATTTCACTTTTTAAATTTTATCTACAGTATATTAAACTGACTTCATTAGAGGAATGCGGGGTTTATCTCGTTTATCTATCTTTTCTCTATCAAAATTTGGCTCGGACTCAAGAAAGAAAGAGGAGAAGTGATACTTAAAATTGAGACATAAAAAGCCAAAGGAAAAATTTTTCTTCTCAATTTATCAAATTTAAATTTAATTAAATTTAAATTGCGAACCGAAAAGGAAAAACAGTTTTTATGATTCGGTTGACATTTAAGAGAGACGTGATCGCGTGTTGAGAAATCGGGAAAGAAAGCTGAACACATTTTGGCGGGAAGTGGATGGACGGAAAATTTTTCTTTTTCCAAAAAGGAAATGAAAACCGGAAATGACGTAGAATAAGTTATATGATGTTTGCACGTTTTCTAGTAGAATTCATTTTATAAGTAAATCACACTTTCTAGCTGTTTTAACTTCATAAACACTGAAACGGTATCCAGGAGAGTTTATTTCATAAATATTGCACATTTTCAGGAGAAATTAATTTCTTAAATATTGTTCATTTTCCGGGAGGAATAATTTAAAAATACTGCGCACTTTTGAGGAGATTTCATTTCATAAATATTGCACATTTTTCATTTGGGAACTCATTTCAAAAATATTGCACACTTTCTTGAAGAGTTTGTCACGGATACTGCAAACTTTCCTTCAAAAGTACTGCCACCTTTCGAGGAGACTTCAATAATATGGCACATTTTCTTGAAGACTTCATTTCATAAATATTGCACATTTTCCATTGGGAACTCATTTCAAAAATACAGCAATATTTTGAGACTTCATTTCATAAATACTTGAACACTTTCTTGAAAAGTTCATGTCATAAATACTGCACACTTTACAAGAGACTTCATTTCAGAAATATTGCACACTTCCAAGTGGGTTAGGAGATAAACGGCTGAATTTTCATAATAACTAAGAGACGCTATGTGAGCTATATTTATGAGATGAGTATTGCTAGAAAGTGTGCATTATTTTTGAAATAAGTTCCCAATGAAAAATGTGCAACATTTTTGAACTCTCCTCGAAACTGTGCAGTATTTTTGTAAATTCTCCAGGGAAGTGTGCAGTATTTATGACATAAACTTTTCAAGAAAGTTTGCAATATTTTTGAAATGAGTTCCCATTGGAAAATGTGCAATACTTTTGAAGTGAATTCTCCTCAAATGTTGGTATTCATGACAAACTCTTGTAATTGCTGTTGAGCTAACTAAGAAACCAGAGGTTGTTGGTTTGAAGTGGATATACCGGTAGATAATAGTAACAAACACGAGTATCAGTATGGATGCAGTTCGTCAATTGCTGTTGTCACTGTATGACTTATAATTTTGGATCTAGTTTTAGTCTAATTACAACAAGTCTAATCCAATATGAGTATGTCTTCAGCTGAGCAGTAGAAGAGTGAGAGAGGAAAATGACGTTTTGTAACCGGAAATACCGTTTTTACGAACAAACCCTCCCCGCCCCGGGGAGGGTTAATTTGACCCTTCACCACCACTCCTGCTGAGTTACATATCAATTCCACCGAACCAGATATTTCAACTACTTCCTGAACGAGGGAACTTGAAGAGACTAGTTCACTGAGGTCGAAAGTACTTGAAAGAATTGTAAATCAGACATCAACATCTCATTTCATATGTAATGCACACTTAAACAAACCAAATGATATGAATCATAAAATCCAAATACCATCTATCCAGCCAGACAGGATGTTGAACCAGATACTTCCTGATCATAATTGCTATCATCATAATATTAAGTGAACCGGAAAATAATTTCGGTTCTGTGCGTCACATTTAAAATACGTAACGGTAAAAGTGATTAATCCGGTGAATATATATACAATCCCTGGAGATTATTCAAAATCACCGACTGATCTTGATAAATGTGAGAAATCACTGAGTATTTATCACATTTACCGGGTAGTTTATAAAATATCCAAGTTGTGGTTTGAGCAAACTTTAAATTATCCATTTCGGGTTTGGAGATTTTATAAACTACCCGGTAAATGTGATAAATATTAAGGAATTTCTATATATTATAAATATCTGACTTATTAATCACTTTTACCGTGACGTATATATGATATTACTTCCGGTCGACATAACAGAAGTCAGTTTTATTGAGGTTAAGAGACCTGGAGGTGGAACACCATCGTCAGCAAAAGCGGAGGATGGGGGAAAGACCAAAACGAAGGAACAAAAATTGCTACGGGTATGTTTATGAGTCAATTTGACTCGTTCTTATCATCCAATCTTAAAACTTCAAATAAAATCTTCAAAACTGTCAGCTGCAAGTCCAAAATCGAAAAACCTGAGGTGATTTTACTAATAAACATGTCAACCGGCAACAACGTAAGCCGACACACAAAAGCAATGTGCTGACAGACATAAAACGAGGAGACAACAACATTCTCACGAGTTTCCAGTTAAACAAACATGGAGAAACGGTCGTTTATATAAATTCCCACTTTCTCACAGCTTAATTATAGATATTTTTAAATATCAAGTCATTCTCAGATAAGACCAACAAACAAAACAGATAGATAGACAGACAGACAGATAAAATTATATTTATGCGTGGAAAGGTACGACCGAACATGAAATCAGTTGATCGGTTCAGAAAGGGCAAAATGGCGGATAATTACATCGTGTCATTCGCACACATTTATCCAGTCGATGGAGTTGTTATATAATCAATGTTGTTGGTACGAACAAACAAACAAACAAGTAGACAAACAGTCGCAGAAAAGATTCCTCGATCTGTTGTACAACTTTACCGGAAGTGTGTAGTATAAACGAAAAACTGTTTTCACACCCGAGAGGCGGAGAAAAAGGCCGAAACTCGTTATTCAGTACCGTGTTCAAGATATAAACTCCCTCTATTGTTGTATATTGGAGAAAAAAATTAATTAAAATGTGTCTGGTTGTCGCCCGGAGGGAATGAGTGGTGACCGGTACCCTATCAGGCTTTAACTTACCTCAAATTTTTAATTTGGTTAAGTTGGCAGAACGGAGGTTTGCTTTCCCTTTATTTCAATCTGGCCAATCCTTCCGTTTTTAATTAATCATCTCGGGTTTGGCTTATTAATTGCCGCGCTGTTTAAATTGCTAACACTTCTACCAGACGGTTGTTTAAACACCATCATTCGATTAAACCTTCGGAAGCCTTCTACCGCCATCAACCTAACGAACCTGTTTTACGTTTCCCTTGGATTTGGTAAAAGGTCAGTGACTATTTCGAAATCAATTTCAATTTTCTTTAATCGAGTTTCCCACCTGCCTCCACTCTTCTGCTGTTCATTCGATTGTAAAACATGTTGCCATACTTCCTCATCCTTATAACATTTCTTCTTCTAAATTCTTCGTCTTCTTCTTGTAAAATTCTCAGTCTAGAAAACCTGGTTGAATGGCTAAAGAGGTTCCGGTGTTGCATCAACCAGAATACGTGGGCACCAGCTGCCAGGTGTAAAGTTTCCAGCCTCAGACTTTTGTGGTAGAGTCTTGATGCAAATTATGATTAACTGATCGGTATCTCGTTGTTCATTAATTTGTCGATCTGTCTATCCGTCTGTCAAAATGAAAAATTTCAACAATTTTTTCCTTACAATGTTCAGCTGGAGGTCATAGTAAATATCAGAAGGAAAGGGAAGCACAAAAAAAGGATCGAAGGCGGGCGGGAGACTTTCAATTACCCCCCCACGAGTTTTTGGCAAAAGTCTTCCTGGACATAGTGACGTCACGGGGGGTCAACATCGCAACAACACCATTAAGAAGCTTATGGTCGATGTTCATTAAATCAGAACCTTTCCTTACGTCATATTTGGCATGTCAACACTATCACGGTGACAGGACAAGCGATTAACCCACGCCGGGATTAAGCAATCCGAATCTGAGATTAGCTACTACCAACATGAGAGAAGAGGAAAAGAAGTGAAAATAGTTTTGTTTATAGAGTATGGAGGAACCGGTTTTATGGGAAAACCATAACCATCGTAATAACAACGTCCTCTAACCGGGGATGGCATTAATTCCAGATTTTCAACTAAATGAGCTTAAATAATTTTTGGTTCTGTTTCGTGAAAGTTTCTTTTAAAAACAAGATGGCGGATTGGATTACCGTCCAAACAATTTCCTGGTTGAAATTTTATTAAAACTGTTCGCTTTCATTATGGTTCTGGACCAGGTTATAGATGAATGAAATACTGTTGAATGAAACTGACACTTTTTCCATCTCCTCCTCCGCTATTGTAATGTCTTCTTTGTGCTGTTTGTCTTATTTTTCTTCTGCTTTTCCATCCCTTCCCTCTTCTTTCCCTTTCTTTCCCTCCCTTTCTTTTGGCTATCTTCTTTTGTTTAGCCTTTTTCACTTTCATTCCTCTTCTTCTTTGGTTTTCTTCTTTTCCTTTTCTTTCCTTCTTCTTCGTTTCTAATCTTTTCTAATTTTCCTCCCTTTTTCCTTTTGACTTTTCTTTTCTTTATTCCTTTCCTCTTTCCTTTCCTCTTCTTCTTCCTTTCATCGTCTTCTTTGTTTTTCCTATATTTAACCTTTCCCTCTTCTCTCTTCTTTTTCTCTTCTAATTTTTCCTCTTTTTCTTCTTACTTCTTGTCATTAACTTTTCCCTTTCTTTTCTTCTTTTCCAGCTTTGGTTTTCTTTTCCTTTTGTTCATCCGTTTTATTCTTTTCATTTTGTTCTCTTTTTTTCAATTGTCCTCGTTCTTTCTCCCTTTCTTTTCTTCTTTCCTTTTCCTCTTCTTCCTGGTTTTCTCTTTTCCTCTACTTTCGCTTTTAATTATCTTCTGTCTTATTTCTGTTCTTATTTGCCTCATTTCTTCCTTCTTTTCTCCTAACTTTTTCTTCTTTTTTTCTCAATCTTCTGTAGTTCAACTTTCCTCTTTCTTTTTTCTTCTTCATAACTTCGCTTCCTTTTTATTTTCTTCATTCTGTTCTTGGTTTTCAACTTTCCTCTTTTTCCTTTCTGATTCTTCTTCCATAACTTCTTTCCTTTTCTTCTACTTCCTGGTTTTCTAATTTTGCTCTTCTTTCTCTTTTATTATCCATCTTTTTCTGTTCTATTTTGTTTTCCCCGGTTTTCCTCTTTTTCTTCCTTTCTATTTTTTTGATCTTCTAGGTTTCAGTTTCCTCTTTCTTTGTATTTTCTTTTCTTCCATAACTACTTCATTTCGCTTTTTATTCTCTTTCTTCTTCTTCTTTCTGTGTATTTCTCTCCTCTTGTTTTTCTCTCTAAACTTCTTTCGTTTCTTTCATGGTTTCCGTATTTTATTCTTTCCCTTTTTCTTTCTGTTCTTATTTGCCTCTTTTCCCCTCTTCTTTTCACTATTTTTCTGTTTTTATATTACCTTCTTTTCTTCTTTTGCTTTCTGTTCTCATTTTTGTCCTTCCATTCTTCTTCCTCTCAAAACCATAAAAAATTAACCCAAATCGACAACAACCTATCAACCGACACTTTCACTTTATCAAAAACCTTCATTTCCTCGACTCCAATTTGTCTTTCTCGAGGGATTTGACACCATAACAACTCAATATAAAATTAACACCCCCTTCCCTTCTCTACCTCAGATAAATCCTCTCAAGAATAGGTGAGAGGCATTTAAGAGGAAAACCAGGACCATCAATCAAGGTATTATATTCCTCCTAGTGGAGGAAAATGATGAATGTCGCTGATTGCGTGATAAATTTTTATCTCGTACTCATTCTCAAACTCAAGGATTAGTCTTCCTCACTCTCGCGGAGTGTTGTGCACGAATAGCCCAAAAAGATAATTCAGGACCACTTTGGCCCCATCAAAAAAAAATTTTATTTATATTATGTGATGTTAAAATGTAAGCAAATTATCGCTGGTAATGGTTCCGAAATTTTTTTTTTCGTTCGAGAGGTCATTAAATCAATTCCCGTTTCCTCTTTTTATTTTTCGATTCACTTTATTACCCCAACTAATACTAAAAAAAAATTTCAAATTTGATAAACGCAAGACGAAGTTATTAATACTAAAAATTTTTGATAACAAATATTAGTATAAAGATAAAAGTCAAAAACGTACAGAAAGTTAGTGACGAGATAACATACAAATTGGTAATTAACATCAAAAAGCTGATGACATTCAGACGTTAAAATTTTTTTTTTACAGAAACAGTTAGGCTGACGTCATAGAGTAAATAAACGGCGGTTAGGTTGATTATGGTGATAAGAGAAAATTGGCGATTTTCGCAATGTTCATTTAACGCCTTTTCGAAATACTCTAAATTCAATCATCGCACGCCTCGACTCTCTCTCTCCAGAACAATTTAGACCTTCAGGAGAAGACGTGTGTAAACAATCAAACGAACAAACAAACAAACAAATAACAAAATGAATGGATGAAGATATTTGTTAAGGCAAAAAACAAACACTGTAGCAAAATAATGAATAATCCAGATGAAGATGAGGTCAAAGAGATAAAATAATTCATCTTAAATCATTGAAAGAAGTTAACAGAGGTTCATTACTGATGAGAGAGAGCCTGAAGACTCATCTTGCGTAACTCAAATTAAAGTCATGGGCTCCCGGGACCAGTGGTTCTCAACTTTGAATTAAAAATTTTTCTATGACTCAAACAAACCTGACAATGGTCTTTATTTATTTATTTATTTATCTACGGTTAATAAATATGGAGCTACAGACAATAATTTTAAACAAAGTTTAGGTTCTTCTGATTGATGCCTACCTTGACGGAATAAGGTCGCCCGCCATCTCACTGTTTCCTTATGTAGTCGGCCATTTCCGGGGATTTCTCGACTCGGAAAATTCCCTGTAGGGCCCCGTTTGTTTCCTTCAAGGTTTTTCACTCCCCCTCACCCTTCCCTCTCTCATCCTGTTAGACTTTTACCTTTGTTTTGAGCGGGAAGAGGCGGTCTCACGACTAGTCCTCCTGAATGCCGTTGGCCTTTGTGTCCCGAGACTTGATGTCTTTGGTCTGGACAATCTTTATAATTAGCTTTGTAGTAATTCGATCGATTTATCATCAGAGCAAAGAAAATGTTACAACTAACATTCTGTAACGGTCAAAACGGATGTTTGAAAAAGTCAAACCACCCTCTTACCCAAGGATGTAAAAAACGAGAAGAAAATTCGAAAACAGACTAGAACTTTTTGACAAGCCCTGGATCTCATTCAAACTGTCATTCATCTCAAAGACACATCGTCTTAACAATTAATAATTTAGCAATGGCAAAATGATCATTCAAAGACCTCCTTCCACGCGTTTCCTCTCCTCCTTTCCCGCCTCTTTCAGACTTTCCTTGTCAGGATTTGACCATCTGGTTCGTTTTGATTAGGTCAACGTGAAGCACTACTCAACCACACACCGTATTCAAAACCCCCGGAAGGCATTCCCTTCATTTTCATTGTACTGTTAAATGCGAGTAGTTTTAAATGTCAATCCGTGATGAATTATTATGTTGCTTGACCGTATTCAAAGGAAAGAAGGAAAATTTATTCGCGAAGAAGGTGGAAAAGGAAAACTTCTTTTTGCCATTTCCTTTCCCTTTTAAGTTAAAAATTGGTAGCGGGGGAGAGACAGAGATCAAATCCCCATCAGCAACACTCCTGTCCGCCGGTAACGACGGAGACATTCATGTGTAAAGTAACTCAGCCTTCAGACTCGATTCGCCTAAACACTTAAAACGACCACAAATCAGTAATTGGCATCAAACGCAACTGACACAATCCTTCACGAGTGATAAGGTCTGACCGAAAGGAAAAACCTGATGTGACCCCCTTTTTTCCAACTAGACAACCAGGCACTTTGACGCAATCAGTGCCAATTTAGCCTCGTGCAGGATTCGATGAAATTTGCCGTCCAGTTTTGAAAAGGAAGACAGAGACGTGATACCACATTCCAGAGTATCAATTTCATTCAGTTAATTTGCAAGACACAACCGACACACAACACATGGTAACTGTTACGTTGGAAAAAACTCTCCAGCACATCCCGGAAGTGGTTGGAAGCAAATAATTATGGCAACCATAAGCATGAGTGCCTGCCTGCCCTTTTGGAGTTAATACGAAGCAACAACATGACCATTGGTAAACACAACCAGAATTTCTTGTCGGACAAAAAAAAAAGTCAGACTCTTGAAAACCAACTTTGGGTACTTTTAACATAATCTATAAGGTATGAAACAATTTTTTAACTTTCTAAACCACCTAGTAGAGCTCTTAAGACAATCGAATCAAGTGGTTTGGACAGTACATAAGAAAACATAACCTTTGATAAGCATTTTTGTGCACGCTGTGTTTTTTTCTTTTTGTTTTTTCATTCTGCGATTTCTTTAAATACCAGACATTGTTATCTGGCGGTGGGAAAATGTTTTCCTCCTTCCTGTGCCTCCCCCCGCTGCCATTTTTAATTTTACGGTGGATACTTCCTTACCAGGGTTGAAGGTTTTCTCCGTGTATGAATTCTCTCGTCAGGTTTCTATCTATCTACTTCCTTATTTGGACTCCTTTGTATCGGAATTTTTTTTCTTCCCACACTTTGTAAAAAACGGTACGTCCTTGCTGGCGGTGGCGGCTACCTAATCGGGTTCATTTGCTCCTTTGGGGCGTTTGGATTTTGTCTGTTTTCTGTCTGCCCAATTTTTCTGCTCGGAATCGATTTCCTTGTCTTATTTTATTTGTTTTTTGGTTCTATTATCTGTCTGCGATTTTGATGACGATAACATACTCAACAATTCACCTCTGGCAGGATTAGGACTGTTACTCAAATTTTTTTTATTAGTATACTGATCCTTTGTATCCCCTTCTCGAGTTTTTACTTATAACACTGCTTAAAGTCCCAAAAGTATAACCCAGCCTGCTCACAATCGATAGTTCAAAAACTGCGCTACGTCAGAATTGTAATTTGGCAAAGTTTGATCACAGTGGAAGCAAAGCACTAAAATTTATTTTCTTAGGATCAGAAAGAGCGTAATAGAGATGAAGAGAGCTGGAAAGCAAAGAAATTTGCAAAACTCAGTGAAGAAAACTTAAAAAGGACAGAAAGAGACAACAAATTGTTAAATAATATGTCTGTGGTTTCAGTAGTTAATTAGGTTGGTACCACTGAAACAAAGTCAATTGATGTTTAAAAATCAAGTCAATACACTACACCATTAAGAAGAAACACATAAGGAAAAGGAAGAGCAAGAAACAAAAGGAAAAGAAGTCAAAAAGGAAAAACATGACCGCGGACAGACACACTGCAAAAACAGAAAGAGAAAACAGCGTAGTAGGGAAAAACCTGAGAGAATGAAACAAACCTTAAGAAACAGACATGATACAGAACAGAAGCAGGAGACACAGCAAATACACACAAAAGTAAAAAAGAAAAAAGGAAAGACCCATCAAAAATAGAGAAAAGAGAGTAATGAGTCGGAACCGACAGAAGAAAACAAAATCTCAGAAACAGGACAGATAACAGAAAGAAACCAAGAGAAAAAGTAAACACATCAAATAGAAAGAGAGCAATAGAGAGATATAGAAAAATGGCGCAGAAAGGAATAAACATGACTGCAGATAGCCTTCCAGCAAAAACAGAAAAGAAAAAGAGAAAACAGCGTACCGGGTGGAAACAAACATAACAAAGGACAGAAAGAGAGCAAGAGAATCAGTAAACACAAACCAAACCAAAAAAGAGCAATAGGAGAGAGAGAAAAACAAAAAAGAAAGATGGCGCAAAAGGAAAAACCATGACAAATTTACAGCAAAAACAGAGACCAATCCATCCAAAAAAGAGAAGACAGGGTAACAGATTACAAAAGAGCTGGGGGAGAGCAGCAATCCCTTAAAAACAGTACAGAAAACAGGAGAAAGCAAGAAAACCAGCAAACACACACCAAACAGAAAAATCTCAACCCAGAGAGAGGAGGAGTAAGAAAGATGGCGCCGTGGTCTTTAATCACCAAAATAAACAAACAACCGCACAAAAAAAATTCGCTGGCGTTTTAATACGCAAAAATTTCAAACCATCAATATATATTAATTCACTTATCCGTTAATTAATTCCTTTAATTGAATCAGATTTAATTAATATAAACTCAAAAAAATCATTTGATCTAAAACACTTAACGCGCCTAAAAAAATCCATTAGAGCACTATATTTGGACCGCGACCATGTATGCCGTTTCTATGTGAGAGAGAGAGAGAGAGAGAGAGATGTAACTTTCTTACAAAGTTACCCACACATAAAACGGCACATAAAACACGTAATCACTTATGCCAGCAAAAAGGGTAAAAATTTAGCGCTCGTTCTTGCGCCAAAAAAAATGAATCGCCGCCAAATTATTTCTGAGTTTTAAAGCGTTCATTTGTATGGTAATGTTATGGCCGCCATTAGACATCAGATTTTAATGTTTTGCTCGTTTTTTTCTTTATTTTTTTTATTCAATTTTGCAAAACTTGATAGTTTCGTTAATTAGGATTTTTTTTATGCGGCGATGAGATTTAATGACTTTTTTTAACTCTTGCTAATGAAAATGAATTTTAATTTTTGCTTCCTAAAAAAGGTTTTCCCCCCGATTTTTGCCTCGGAGTGCTATTTCGTGTTTCCTAAAAATTTTTACTGTCCAAGTCTCTGGCCCCGTTAGCGCCATTTAGTTATGTTTCCTGGGGCGTTATATAAATTCTCTTACAATTTCCTCTTCCCCGTTTCCCCGTATTTATTGCGTACAATTATAAGTTTCTCATTTCATAATTATTGCACACAATTTTTCTGTAAACTGGAAATTAATATCACGGTAAAAGTGATAAATCAGATGTTTATGTATAACTCCCCACGGTTATCACCAATCAATCCTCATAATCCTGAGGAAGGTCTGAGTTTATATTTATCACATTTACCGGGTTGTTTATAAAATCTCCAAATCGTAATCTGAGAAAAATTTTATTAAATCACCCAGTATGAGTTGGAGATTTTGGAGGTGGTGGTTGAGGGTTAGGAAGAGGTCAGTAAAGAGTAAAAGGAAGTTTGAAGTTGTGAGAGTTACTTTTGAGATCAAATTTGGGCTTCTTCTCCTTCTGTTTTGGTTTGTTAATTTGTGTCTTTCTGCTTTTCTGTTTGTGCTTTCTTTTCTTACATTCTCTTTAGCACTTTATTTTCTTTGTTTCCTCTCTCTGTATGGTTTTTTCTTTACCTCATTCTTTCTGTCTGTATTTGTTCTCCTTCCCTCCTCTCTATATATTTTTCTTATTTCCTCATTGTCTCTTCCTCCTTCTTTGTTTCTGTATGTTTTTGTTATACTCCTTCTTTCTGTTTCTATTTATCTTGCCTCTCTCTGTTCCTGTTTTTGCTGCTATTTCTCACCGACAACCTTTTAAAACCTCTTCACTACCACTCACTCTCTATACGTTGGGTAGCTGACATAACGACAAAGCTCAATTTTTTTGTTTCGAGAATTTCATTCAGCTACAGCTTAAGCAATTATTAGAGGTATAAATGAGCTCACTAAATCAGTATAGAGCTTTCAACTCCTTCCCTCCGCCCCAGAGAACCAGAATCAGTTGATCATCTCAATTTTGCTTAATTATTATATTTATCTATTAAACTACAGCTCAGTTCTGTTGGAGAGTTTAGAGATAATTTTTAGTACCGGATTGAGGGACTGACTGGACTAAGTCACTATAACCATATCATACTTTTGGTGAGTGATCACAGTCACAGTGTAGTCTAAGGCTATTATAGTAGCACAGTCGGTCCTACATAGGGCCTTGGTACTCCAGCTTTTTCCTTCCCGGGCCAAATTTCCATTGTGACCATTGCGACTGGGTCATACGACCTACCGAAAAAAAAGATTTTACAAGTCCACATACAGTCCACCCTCAGGGCATCATCTGTATGTACATCTGTCAGTCTGTTTCTGTATGTATTTTCTGTACATTGCCTCAAAACATAATTGAGGCAAACAATGTCAGCAGTTTCTGAGCACAGGCCCGTCAGGCACTATGGTTCTGACTTAACAATGAGCAATCGACCTTTCACAAATTTTCACTCAACCGGTTCCCACTCGTCACTGGGCCACTCAGTAGAGCTTGGTGGGTAGCAATTTGAGTACCAACGTTTTAAGATCCAGTTCGCACCAAAAATATGCAAACCAGTGACTTTATGACCAACTCGCCTCAAAATAAGACACCGGGATGATGCATTATATACAGAATCCATAAATAATGAAATCCTTCATAGGAATCCCTGCAGAAATGAAAATTGCTGACAAAAAGGAAGTTTGGAGCAAAACGGTTTAATTCAAGATGGTGGTGTGGATCAACCAAACCCTCAAAAGATTTTACAAGTCCGCATACAGTCCTCCTTCAGGTATATTTGTGTATATATCTGTCAGTCTGTTTCTATATCTATTTCCTGTATATTCCCTAACAAAGATATGTTGACGTAAACAATGTCAGCAGTTTCTGAGTACAGGTCCGAACATTTTCGTACTGGTCAGGCACTATAGTTCAGACTTAACAGTAAGCAATCGACCTTCTCACAAATTTTCACCCAACCGGTTTCCACTGGGCCACTCATTAGAGCTTGGTGGGCCGCAGTACCAAGAATATAGGGTGTAGTCGAGTGTATCTCTTAGTAGCGCCTCTCTCCAGCCTTCAATTTGATTTTTCTAAAAGACTCATCACTACAAAATGGTTTTTCACTACTAAATCTAAATATCCGTTATTTTATACTTTTCCTAATTTGAACATAATTGAACGATTCTCGCGGCTCTAAAAAGGAGAAGAAAGTTTAAAACCAGACTCTCGAAGACCGACTCAAACTCTAAAACCCCACCAAAACTAATTTGATTACTATACTTAAGAATTTTTTGTTTGGTAATCGAAAACATTTTAATTAAAAGAAATTCGTCCTTCGAAGGTCTCATTCCTACATGTATGATTCAATATGAGGCACAGTGACGAAACAAAGATTTCATTTTGGTTTTTTATTTATTAACACCAAGTTCCAACACTAATTTATCACTAAACATGACATTTAAGTGACGTGACTTTTGTTTTTACCCCGAAAGAAAAACAAAGTCAGCAAAAATTTTTTTTTCTGGTGTCCATTACCTAATTAGAGTTGAAATCCAACTGATGAATGATAATTCCATTAATCTGGCAAATGGCCATAATTTCACGTGGTAGCAACAACAACAACAACAAAAAGGTAGGAATTCGTAATTAAATAAAATTTAATTTAAAATTGTGGAGAAAAAAAATTTTCAAATTGACGGGAATTCGGAATCGAGGTTGAGGTGGTTTTCTTTGAAAGGAAAAAAAAAATTTCTTTGGACATGTCGGAAACCTTTCTGAACTTTTTCTTTCCTATTTTTTGTCAGTTAGTAGAACTTTGGTGAAGGTCAGTTGAAAATGGTTTTGTAGATTCCATCTCTGACCAACGGATTGCCCCCCCGGGTGAAATGGGGCAGGGGAGTTGATTTTGTATTTGTTCAAGGTTTCCTTTGTGGTCATTTCCCCAGTCAATAAGTAAAGAACCAGAAGACGTGAAAGAATAATTTGGATAGATGATGTGGAAATAGTCACTGTCGTGTTGATTGGGTCTGTCTGTAAGTCACCACCCACGACAAGTCACTATCACCCAGTCAAAAGCGTAATAAAATTGACTAATAAAATAAATTATAAATTGATTTAGTGTTAATAAAATATATAGTATAAATATCAGATAAAATAGACACTAAAACGACACAGTTACGCCCTTACAGTAAAATTTTTAAAGGAGGAACGAAATCTCTTAACTTGTACAGATGTGGTGGAAAGTTTTGAAATTCCTCACAATAGTGTGCGATATTTATGAAATGAGTTCTACATACGCGCAGAATTAAAATTCACTTTTTAACGATGAAAGTGATAAATCAGGCTGTTCAGGAAGAAGAAACCTGAAAGAAACAATAGAAAACACAAGAGCCGACGGGACTGTTATCTAGCGGCAGGAATATGCGGAATTCTCCAGAAACCTGCAGAAACTTTGAGTCATATATACCTTACAATCTAAGAAGATGCGAAAAAGTTCGCAAATCCATAGAATTCAATCACATTCTTGGCTTATGGAACGACTATGCTGACGTTTGCCGTGCCGGTGTGGTGAGTCTTGTTGATTCTTCTAAGCTTTGTGAATTAAACGTTGTGAATTTAAGACTTATTTCGCTGTAGGCATAAACTTTCGTGAGTTTTAAAACAAATTCAGCTCCTCATGAACCGCTGTTGTTCCTAGTTTTTCACCTTTTTCCTTGAAAAGTGTTTGCGCGTCGCAGACACAGGCGATTATTCATAATCACCGACTAAACTTGGCTACTGTGACAATATTTCTCACAATTACCTTTGCCAGCGGCGAAATCTCAACTGTCGGATTTATAAAGCTGATTTTATAAAATAGCCGGTAAATGTGATAAATACTCAGTAATTTGTCACAAATACCAAGGTTTAGCTGGTGATTATGAACAATCCCCGGGAATTATATATATATTTGACTTATTTATCACTTTTACCGCAATATAAAGAAGGAAAATTGCACTTCTTATAGCTCTTCCCTTATTCTCAATTAAACTGTAAAGACTACAGCAACACGTTGTAACAAACAAGTCACAAGACATGCGGAGACTTGCAGGAAGGAGCCACATATAAATAGAACACGTGACCAAATGGCAACCGGTCAATGCAATACAACGAATCGGTGAAGTAACTCCAGCTATTATCTGTAGATATTCTTGTAGATATTTTCATTCCAATAAATTTACTATCGTTCGGAATTCGTGTGTTTGTCTCATCAATACACCTAATTCCGACAGAAAGCAATTTCTAAAAAGCTCTTTTCCGACCTAAAACTCACCTTCGACCCCCAACCGCTCACCCTCAAGACCTTTGCGTGGCCACTTTCAATTAAAAGTCTGAGTTCTGCCTTAAAGAGACAACTCATTTTTCTCTTGGCTCGGATAATTTTTCTCGTGGAAACTAATATTTCCAGTGACAGTCCGACAAAGTTCTTTTTAAAACGCGACCGAAGCAACCTTCTCCGAGTCAGACATATTCATTTATTATGTTAAATACTCTTGAATTATCAGTTAGTTAGTCTCTCTCTCTCTCTAAAAAGTTTTTAATTAATTATTCCACTTAAAACTGTTTAATTATTTTATAATTTTTTACGACTCCTTTTCAAAAATTTTTCGTTGTTGTTAATTAAATGGAAATTTCTAGAGTTGACGCGACGACCACGAATGCACTCTTGGAATTTTTCTTCCTCCTCCTCCTCCTTCCTCTCTTTTCTTCGAAAAGCAGGAGTTGGATGTCGGGTGGTAGTACAAAAACCTGGCCACGATAAAAATACGAGTTTATGGGTCGAGAAAACAGAAAGATCGTGACTGAGTCAGATGTTTTGTGGTAGCCGTTCCCGAAGGCCCTCCCACGCTTCTTCCAAGGCCCTTTCGTCAATGAAACAAACACTAACGCGGTAATTAGGCAACATTTTAACTGGAAACCTGACAGTTTTCCCGGTTCCTTTCCGACTTTTTCTTTTTTGACAATCAGTGATTACAACTTTTCCTCTCAATGACTTCTAGAAGAAATCGAAACTCGGTAATTTCCTGTAGGTGTCCAAAATTCCCTTCCCCCCAATCCCGCAGTCATCTGTCAAAATGGCTGTGTCGCCTGGGTTTTGGTCGGTATATACAGTATATATTTAATTATACCTTCTTCTTTATTTGATCATATATATATTTATATTCTGTTATATTTATTTATTTCCTCGTTTATCTTATTTATTGATCTATTTTATGCCATTAACCTTTTTGTTGTTTTTTTTAATTTTATCTACTCATTTGTTTGCATATATTATATTATATTATTGTCGAGAACACAAAGGCGGTCTCAAAATCAAGAGCATTTGTACCACAGGCATTGAATATAAGAAGTTTTATACTGAACGAATAATGGGGTAACCTAATCGTCTATGGTTTCGGCTTGATGTACTTATTATCTGTTTTATTCACATTTTTTTATTTATCACTTTATTTTATTTGTATATTTTTTTTCCATTACCTCTACAGCAGTGTTCTGTAGGGTCTTGGTCCTCAGGCAGTGAGTCTTACCTCCATTCCGTTCATCGCGCATCTTCCTCTGTTTTGGATTCGAAGCTCTCGGACGTCTTCCCAGACTCTTAAGTTGGGAGGGCCTACTCGTCTGCTTCCCTCAAGCTTCCCGATAAAGATTTTGAGTATCAGCCTGTCGCTGGCTTTAGGGACATTGTCTGCCTGCCCACCTTCCAACCTCCTGAGCTTAATGATATTTATTGATCTATTTAATTTATACACACATTTGTTTTGTTTATTTATCTACTTATCTATTAGTCTATTTATTTTATTTTATCTACTTCCTAATTTGACTTTACCTATTGACGCTAACCATATTATCCGCTGACGATAGGGATCAGCCCCAATCAACCGAGGCGTGAGACATATCAACAGGACTTCCTGATATTTGCTAAACCTGCTCGATGCTGGAGTGGAGATTCTTCAAACCACATCGGTGAGATGAAATCAGATTTTGGTTGAAGTGGAAGAAGGTGATCCTGAATGAGTGGTAGGATAGGACGATTGGAAATTAACAGATTTGTGGGTGCCAGAATCGCTGATCATGATCTCTGACGTCTTATTTTGAGAGATGGAATGCTTGCGAAACAACTTCAGACCATGTCAAAACCTTTATGACACCACTCCCGATTCCGGTTATCGTCAAATAGGATCGAGAAGTCGGAAGATGGGCCCACAAAGAGAGGCCACACAAGAACACGAGACTCGATAACCGAAAATTGGAAGATTGCAACACTTTTCGTCCGGGAATCAGATGAATAATTGACAGGGAAAAAAATCTCAGAACAACCTTGAGGCCCAATTTCATGTCAGATGAAAAGGAAGAAAGTCAGGACCGTAACAGTGTTATTAAAAGACAAAAACCGGAGAGAAACCAGATTGACGAGGGTGTAAAAAGCATCGAGCTTTAAGAATCGACCTTGCCACGTGAGGAATTCGTTAGCAACGAACGGGGCAAATAAAGATAAATGGCCGACCAATGAAAGAAACTATTCGCCGAGTTTCACACAGGCAAGTCTTAAATAGAACTCCCGTCATATCTCACTCACTCCATCAGGTTTTTATCAAGTGACCACTTTCAAAATCTCATAACCTTCTGCAACTTCGATTTAAGGCATAATCAGAATAATCAACGTTTCTTAAATAGCAGCTACGGATGAAGGTCCTTCTGCAAATCACGGTGGTTGTAAATTTGGAGAACAAGAGCCGCCGCAAAGAGAAAAATTTTTCTCCGAATGATTGATTGCATAATCAATGTTTGAAAGATTTATTAAGACCCTTGAAGAAGCCAATTTAAAAGCAATCAAGGCAATAACACCAGGTCCGATGGATTTGCCACTTTCTGTATGACAAGTTCAACTCATTAACTTTCAGTATGAGTCCTTTTCGAGTGGAGGAAGCGTTCTAGGCCGGATCGAAATAAGCAAAATAACACAACAAGTTAGCGGGTTCGCGTGAAATAACCTTGCGGGAGAGAACGTTATCTACGCCCTCACATGAAAATGGGTTGACCCAGTCATGTCATTACAGACGCAAGAAAGGTTAAATTTTCTCTTGTCGGTTAGACGAAACAGCAAATTGTGGGCTCCGCCTCCTCTGGACCACCTTCTCGGTCCTCCTCAACTACTGATTTTCTTTAATTATTTTTGTAACTATCTCGTCTCATCCTCCTTTCGATGTTGTCTTCATTTTTTTTCTTGTGTCTGTTTCTAATTCATTTCTGATACAGGTTGTGATTTATCATTCTGACAGTTAATCTTAACCCATTTATGCGTTTCCTTTCATTCTGTTTCATTTGGTTAAGTTGAGAACACTCAAATCTACAGTTTCTGATAGTTGGTGTTGGTGTTTTGGGTTTCCTCTAATTAAGTTTGAGTTGCTAATTAAAACAGAATCGATCAGATCGTAAAAAATTTGACTTCAGTGAAGCGCTACCATTTCAACATTCTATAAACCAAGGATGAGACTGACAACAGCATATCCCAAATCTTCTGACAACAATGAATATACGAGGGCGGAACGAAATTATGTAACACATCTGATTAGTATTCTACAATTCGTTTTGTATCTGTTCTTCACTCTCCACAACAGAGGTTGGCAACCTGTAGTCTGCGGGTCCATTATAACCCTTTGCAACTTTTAGGAAAAATCAAAATTGGAATTGTACCCCCTTAAATTGCATAAACCCTCTTGTTAATATTGAAATAATATTAATATAATAATATTTCGCTTCCTGTCGCCCGAGGGCATTAAAGCGTCACCAACAAACCTATCAGAGACCTTTCTTGATTTTGAAATCTTTGTGCCCATCTAACGCCTGGGGGCGAAACAGAGGAAAATTATATTATATTATATCATATTATATTGTATTACATTATATTATTCTCCCCTTTAATAATTGACAAATTTTTGTTCTCTGACATGATTGTTATCATATGTCAATAAAAAATATTATATTATTAAAATTTTATACAATTACATTATATAATATATAATTTTATACTATATATTGTAATTGTATTGTAATTCATATATTTATATTATGATTAAAATTTATACTATATATTATTAAAACATTAATATTTACTTTTAATAATATTTATACTCTTATATGATATAAAAGCACTATTTCGGTAGTTACATTTAGCAGTAATGCATTAAGTGGTTACAGTGCTACATTTAGCACTCTTATAAGTTACATTTAAATGTGCGGGCCTCATAACAAATTTTAGAAAAAGGTTGACCCCTGCCGTACAAAGTTCTTACAGCCATGAGATACTCATACAGGAAAACTTGAGTACTCAGCTTTGCAAACTGACTGAATGCTCTGGACTGACTACCTTCCCAATTGCCCTCCTCAAGGCACACAAATGCCACTTATAGTGTCGGGAGAGATGAGACACTGCCCCAAGAGTCCAAGAGTTGGAAACATGACACATTTCACTCATGACGTCATTACCTCACCACCGCCAGTGTCATTATAAAGAGTAACAATATATACTCACGTCTTGAAATATTTCTAAAGCTAGTTTATTGGCTGTTTCCATTCCTTCTTGTATGGCACCATTTTCCGTTTGTCGAATTTCTGGTGTCGGAGACAAAGTTTCCATCATACCGCACAACTTGTCCGAATATTCACATCCTACGATAACATTTATATCACCGGACGTGTACATTGAAAACACTTTTTCGCGGTTTCTCTCTGTTTCGACTGATCACATTTGAAAAAACACTTTTCCTCGGCCATATACCTACTTACTCCTCCATTTGTAATATTTAAATGAGTGAATGATAATGATAATAATCTCACGTCGGATTCTAGTAGCTCATCCTGAAAAGATAAAACAAAAATTTGTCGTGAAATCAACAGCAAACAGTTTTGTGTTACTATTATTACATCACCACAAACACAATCGGTACTCATGAGTCAGAGGATTTTGGAAATTTCAAGATGGCCAGATTTGTTGACGGTTAGAGTATAGTTTTAGAGTGGGAGGATTACCAGTTGGATATTTTATAAACTAACCGGTAAATGTGATAAATATTCAGTAAACTGTCACATTTACCAGGGTTGGTTGGTGATTATAAATAATCGCCGTGTTTATCGCTTTTACCGTGGCAAATATAAGATATTACTCCGAGTCACATAATATACATAGAAAACGATCGCGAAAATATGAACAATATTATTCCTAACAGAGTAACTATCAAAATTATATATTAATATATACAGCTGATTTATTAGTTAGGTTTTGTATTTTATACTAATTGCACAGTTGTAGCTCAAACTCATTTCTGAAATATTGCACATGTGTAAGATAACTTGATTTCAAAAATATTGCACACTAATTGGGCGACTTCATTTCATAAATATTGCACGCTAGTAAGACGACTTCATTTGATTGATAACTCTGCCTTGTTGGAATGATGGATGAGTTTGTTGTATGAGTGTGCAATATTTTTGAAATAAATTCGTCCTACAGGTGTGCAATATTTTGAAATGATCTTACAAGTGTGCAATATTTTTGAAATAGTTTGACTACAAGTGTGCAATATTTTTATAAATTGTGCAATATTTTGAAAAGGTCTTACAAGTGCAATATTTTTGAAATGAGTTTGAGCTAAGTGTGCAATATTTTTGAATAAATTCGACCTACAGGTGTGCAATATTTTTGAAATGAAGTAGTCTTACAAGTGTGCAATATTTTGAAATGAGGTCGCCCTTCAATAATGCAAATTTTTGACACTTCGCTTGCACACTACCAGGGCGACCTCATTTCATAAATATTGCACACTTGATGGACGGATTCATTTCATAAATATTGTACCCTTGTAGGGTGACCTGGTTTCAAAAATATTGCACACTTGAAGGACAAATTAGTTTCATAAATATTGCAATATTGCACCACTTGTGTGAGAAATTCGTTTCAAAAATATTGCACACTTGTAGAACTTCTCTTCAAGAACATGTATTGCAATGAGAAATTTAAGAAATTTAAATTGTCATCGAGGTCATGACTTTCCGTTTGAAAGAAAAGAGGAATCCGCTTTAAGAGCTTTTAGAAAACGAAGACGAAAAAGGTCTTAAAAGTAAAAAACGTGCTCAGGTTACATTAGTCGGACACTACTAAACGGATTGTAGTGGTCAGCTAAAACAAAATCCCACATTACAACCTGTTTAAATCATTATTATCGGTTCTTCGCTTATCTCCGTTTACAATTAAAGACATGTTGAGTCTCTCTCGCCGACTTCTCAGCCAATTTGTTTCCGTTAAAACGATTCCAACGGTCTTTCCCTTCGATCTCCATTCAAATCTTATTTACATAATACGGAAATAAAAAAAAATAAAATTTAAATTTCTCTCTAAGACCGATTTGAAGTTTTATTGACAAAACAATAAATAAATGCATAAAACGACGTGGCAGCCCTGAACTCATTCATTCAAAATGGAGGAAAACGGTTCTTTTAAACGTTTTATTTGTGTCCAAGAGATTTGTTTTCAATTTACCGGCTTTTGAGAGACATTTTGAATTTTTATCTAAAGGAGACGACATTTTTATATGACACAAATATAATAATAATAATAATATACAAACTGCTTACTTATTTTGGGTTTTACAAGATTCAGAACAAGCAAAAGAAGAAAATATTTGATGGATCGGAAAATAATGTCGGTTCTATGCGTTACACCTAAAATATATGAGTCGGTAAGAGTGATAAATCAGGCGAGTATATATTATTTTCGGCGATTATTTATACTCATCAACTATGCTTGGTAAATGGGACAAATTAATGACTGTTTATCACATTTACCGGTCAGTTTATAAAGTATCCAACTCGTAATTTGAGAAAGCTTCTCTTAAATTCTCCACATATTTTTGAAAGAAGTCATTCTGCGACTGTGCAATATTTTTGAAATGAGGTCTCGCCCTACAGGTGTGCAATACTTGTGAAATGAAGTCGTCCTACAAGTGTGCAGTATTTTTGAAATGGGTTTGACCCAAAAGTGTGCAATATTAATGAAACGAGTTTTGAAATGAGGTGTGCAAATTTGCACATTTTGGAGGAGCTTGCACACTTGTAGGCTTCATTTCAAAATATTGCACACTTGGGACAACTTCATTTCAAAAAACACTTGTAGGGCGTCACAAAAATATTGCACATTTTTGAGTCAAACATTTCAAAAATATTGCACACTTGTAGCCTAACTTTCACAAATATTGCACACACTTTCAAATTACTTCAAAATACACACTAGGACGACTTCATATTCAAAAATATTGCACACCTGTAGGGCGAATTTATTTCAAAAATATTGCACGCTTGTACGACCAACTCATTTCAAAAATACTTGCACACTTGTAGGGCGCCTCATTCCAAAAATATTGCACACTTTTGGGTGTCTCATTTAAAATATTGCACACTTTTAGGACAAATTCATTTCAAAAATATTGCACACTTGTAGGGCGAATTCATTTCAAAAACATTGCACATTCAAACGACAAATTCATGCATCTCTCCAACAAGACAGAGGTCCCAATCAGATGGCGTTCCCAAGACAAAGATGGATCAACAAAAGTCGAATTAATACCAGTTTTTATTTATTTATTAATTTTCGACTACGACGACCTCAAACCCCGCCATTTTAAATACCAACAAAACAACACAAACATATAAATAACACATTGAACACTGTTTCCTTCTCTCTCTCTCACTCTGTGCGTCCATTAATCAATTTCACAATTCATATTAATTATCATCTGCCATTTTTCACTTTTATCCTGACTAAATTTCTGGGAATTTTCACTACGAACATAATAAAACTTGTTCGGCAACATATCTACATCCGCATCTACATATAAAATAACGTGGTACAAGTGTTCGCGTGCGGGTTTTGCCCTCTAGCATGCCGATCCGAGAAACCCAAAAACTCATTTCGGTCTTCTCAGACTCTGTCTAGTTCAGTTTCTACCGTATCCAGTCATTGATGCTGTAAGTCGGCAAAGTGCGGCTCTTTGACTCTTTGCACACTTTCATCTATAATTAATTCCGCCACTTTGTAAATATCGTGAGCCGTTTATTTCTTATATTTCATAAATAATGCACACTGCAATGAGTTTAATCCACGTCTGTTGTCTTGTTTGTTACAAGTCTGAGCGTGTAGTCATAGCCGTTGTAGTCAACTTCGTCGATTCATTGTACTACACTGACTGACTGACTATCAGTTGGTTGTGTGTTCTGGTTACATGCTTCGTGTTGACTCTTTCCTACAAGTCTCATCGCGTCTTCCTGCAAGTTTCTCCATGTCTTTGTGTTCGATGTGATTGCCTTGGTTGCCACACTATTCATTTCATAAATAATGCACACTTTCATCAATAATTAATTCCGTAGGTATTGAGCCACTTTATAAATATCGCACACTATCGTGAGCCGTTTATTTCTTATATTTCATAAATAATGCACACTGCAATGAGTTTAACCACGTCTGTTAACTTGTTTGTTACAAGTCTAAGCGTGTAGTCATA